>NHNW01000066.1:0-190320 GCA_002786025.1 Zasmidium citrigriseum | reverse complement strand
GCCAAAACTAATATAAGCTTCTAGATTTAGAAATAAAGAAGCTAGTTTAGGCACGAGACGTTACTATACTAGAGGGTGTGTTTCTACGAGATATAACACCTACTAGAGTCGAGTATAAAGACAAGGAACTATTATAAGTTGAAATCGAAGGTGCTAGAAACTTTGAAGCTTAACCGGCCTAATCGGGCCTAGCGCCGGCCAAATCTGGACCGCGCTATGCTCGATTAGGTAGTCTTAGCGAAGAATATTCTAGACATTCTAAAAATCTAGAGAATTAACTACAGAATGAATTAAGACACGCATAATAACCCGTATAACCTATAAGGACTCTAGAAGACGATAGAGAAATTAATAAACTAGCTCTCCTAGCTAATACATCTAATCTAGAGGATCCTATTACCTTCGAAGACGCTATACGTCTAGATAAAGAAGGCTAGACTAAGTCAATGCAAAGCGAAATCGACAATTTAAACAAGTTAAGAACTTAGGATCTAGTCGACCCGCCTAAAGATTAGAAAGTCCTAAAAGGGCGATAGGTTTATAAGACTAAAAGAGATCCCTATAGAAAGCTTATAATACTAAAGTCGCGGTAGGTCGTAAAGGGGTTTAAACAAGTAGAGGGACTAGATTACGATTAAACCTTTAGTTGTACTTATCGACCTAAAATATAGCGTGCTCTATTCTATAAGGCGGCCTATCTAGATTAGGAGATACAATAATAGGACGTAAAACTAGCGTTCCCTAATTCGCCTATAGATAAAGAGATATACGTAGAGCAGCCGTACGGATTTGAAGACCCTAATAACCGCGGGAAAGTCTATAAATAAACATAGCCTTATATAGGCTAAAACAAGCCGCGCGGCAATAGTATAGGTATTTAGCTAAGATACTATCGCAATACGGCTTTAGCGTCTTGCTTAAGGACAATAGGGCGTTTATAAACAAAGAAACGGGTATAACTATCGTATGTTATGTCGACGACATGCTAATTTTTAGACCTAAGCTAGAAGATATTAGTACTCTTAAAGCAAACCTAAGTAAACACATAGAGGTTAGCGATCTAGGGGAAGTTAAGTACTATCTAGGAATAGAAGTTACACGAGATCGCTATAATAAGACAATTAAACTATCGTAACAAGGCTATCTTGAAAAGATCCTAGATAAGTATAATAAGAGAGGTCTAATACCCGTAACTACGCGCGCCGAAGTAGGTATCTAGCTAGAGGCTAATAAGGAACCTAATAATCCTAATAAGACTAAAGAGTTTTAAAGGCAAATAGGCGCATTAGTATATCTAGCAACAAAGACTAGGCTAGATATCGCTTATGCGACATACTAATATGCAAAATTTATGTCTAATCTAGACTAAACCTATTGTAGAGCGCTAAACCAAATTTGGAAGTATCTAAACGGAACCCTAGAACGATGTCTAGTATATAATACATAATCTACCTCCCTAGAACCCGAACTATACGGGTATTACGATGTAGATTAGGGGGGNGGGGTAACTATACTACTAGACGATCTACTATGGGGTACGTATTCTTCCTAGGTAATAGAGCACCTATTAGTTAGCATTATACGCTATAAAAGACAGTCGCATTGTCTAGTTGTTAAGCGGAATATATAGCCCTAAGGGCAGCCGTATAAGAAGCGCTATTTTTAAAAGACATTTGCGCTAGCTTAGATATTAAATCTAGGCAACAAAATCTTATTAGTACGGATAATTAATCCGCTATACAGCTCGCAAACAATCCTAAACATTATAATAAGACGAAACATATCGATATATAATATTACTTTATACGGGAGTGTCTAGAGGACAAAATAATCTCTATTAGATACGGACCTACTAAAAAGTAACTAGCTGACATCTTTACGAAGGCATTAGATACCTATAAGTTTAGGAGTTTATACGAGACCCTATTCTAGGTGATTAAGGAGTCTAGGAGTACATAAAGGTCGACTATATAATGTCTAATAAGTATATAATAACTTAATTAAAAAGGAGTCGTATACTAGGGCATTTCTAAAGGAATAAAAGAATCCTAAGTAGCTAAGGTAAGTAAATAAGCCTTCTATACCTAAACTAGCTCCTAGAAACTAGAACTAGTTTAGAGGGGTGTATTAGAAGGCTATAGGGATCTAACGCCTATAGCGATCTAACGCCTATATAGGATCTAACGCCTATACGGATCCAACGCCCATAGCCTTGCTTACTAAGCAAGGCTATAGGCATTGGAAAGTCACGTGACGGCTTACGTAATCGTCTAGAGCCTTCTAGATGGTTCGTCCTCCCTTGTGCTAGACCTAATCGGGAAGGCACTATACCCGATTGGGACGCTTGGCGTGGAACCTTCTAGCAGCTACCGAAATTCATTGTAGTTGATTCCTAATTAACTTATTGATTGATTCCTAATCAATGTGTCGACTATATTCTATAAGATTCTATTAGACGTACGCATTAGTAATGCGGACGTTCTAGATACGATATCGTAATCCTTTCGAAACGGCTACGATAGAGACGCGATCACAAGGCTGATCTAAAGAAGACTACGCGACGTAGGAGTTAAAGAGAAAAGCATTTTTAGACACTTACTACGACGCGGTAGCGCGTAAAGGATAAAGGATAACGGCTACGCCGAACACGAGATACAGCTTCTTGGCCGTTAGAAGTTAGATGCGTATAAGAGATACATTAAGACGTCGCTACACGATATCTTTAAACTGTCTAAACGAGCACAAAACGGACGACCTCAACCGAAGACGACATAGCTAGCTAGGCTTCGCTCTAGGGGTGCTAGCCGCTATAGGCCCGCTAGCCTACGCTTGCGTAGGGGCGACCTATACCCCCTCTCGCTCCTTACTCGTTTATTAAGACTCTACTACTATATATATGCTAGTATATATGTAGCTAGTAGAGGCGCTACGGACGGTCCCCGCTCCTTCCTTCCTATACTAACCTTACGCTACCTCGCAATTGCCTACAACCCACCCTCCCTCCCTTAAATCTAGGTCCTTCTTATCGCACTAGCGCCCAATTGGGCCGCTCGGCGTAAAAAGCTTCTAGTAGGTGCTAGAAACTAGCATAGAGCAGACTGCAATTAAGCGGGTTATGTTAGAGTTAGCTACAATGTATTCATACGATACTAGAAAGTTTGGGCACCTCTTTCCTAATTTGGAAGGAGGTCACATGTACCTACCTAATCTGCGCGTATACACGCTACTTAGGCCCGCTAGCCTGTGCTTGCGTAGGGGCGACCTACACCCCCTCTCGCTCCTTACTTATTTATTAAGACTCTGCTACTGCATATACTATATATATATAGAGCGCTTCCTTAATCGGACAGTCGTACTAGCTAGAGGCAGGTAGGACCCTTCTAGATACTAACGCGTCGTAGGTCTTCCCGCTATAGTCGAACCAAGTTAGACGAGGTACAATACCGCCAAACATATCCTTCGCTTATAACTAGCATATCATTCGCTAGGGTGCGATACATTTCTCCTAGAGCCTAGCTAAGGTCTCGTCTAAAGCTCCAGCTACCACCGACTCGAACACCGCATCGATATTGTGCTCGTGGATCCAAGAGGTATCAGCTCGACTCTTTATCCTGGCCCGCAACTGCTCATCACTCTCAGGCTTGCCCAATCTTTCGATCATACTCTCGTTGTTTGCATGTACAACGGAAAGGACACGATCAGTATGTGGCTTCCTCGTCGCTTCATACACTCGCAAAGCTCCCGCGATTGCAGCCTTTGCAGGTTTCCTGCAATCCGTTTGAAACACGCTCAAGATTGAGCGAGCGAAAGCCCAAGCATCATCTAACGCAAGCGAGCCTCCTGCTGCAAACGCTCCACCGTGAGCATGTGCTGCATCGCCAGCGAAGGTTACTCGGCCGTCTCCATGGACCCAAGTGTCAAGGCTGGATGCAAAAGTGTTGGGATACATTCGAGTATACGGCGAAGCATCGATCATCTGTCGGACTACAGGATGCCAGTCTTTATAGTACCCCTTCAAGACTTCCAGGTCTCCATCCGAGTTCCAGGTTGCGTCTTTCCAGGGAGCATTCGGGTCGTTCGGATCCGTATAATTGCCTCCAACGATGGTGAACTGGTCTTTGCCGAGCTTGGAGCTGAAGAATGTTCGATTTGGACTCCACCAGTGGTAGGCTTCATCCAGAGCTCCAGGAATGTGTTCGACCAGCTTCGCATCGAACACAGATCGAAATGCTACCCAACCAGTCCAGTTCGGTGCCGATGTTGGCACAAAGAATCGTCGGACCGCAGATTGGATGCCATCGGCTCCAAGCAATACGTTTGCCACTGCAGTAGAACCGTCCGCGAAAGTGATTAGGAGCTCATCAGTATCGTCGAGAACAACTACCGATCTGAACGCTTTCTGCAAATGGATCGTCTCGGGATCGACATGGGCAGCAAGAGCCCTCTGAAGGTGCGCCCGGTAGAATCGACTCGTTCTGTGGCGGTATTCGACTTCGCCACGGTGCCGATCCACGGAGACCACTTCGTTCGTCTTCCAGTGCCTGCGACTGTCAGTCGACCGTGCACAAGCTGAGAAGAAAGATCTTACCGGTAGATCATGGGAAATCCTGATTGATTTCGAAAGGCCAGATCATCGTCAAGTGCTCCAAGGACTCCCAGCCTCTCCAAAGCCTTCATGCCATTCGGGCCAAGTGCAATGCTTGCACCAATCTCCTTGAGCTCACTCGCTTTCTCGTAAATCTGCACATCAATCCCGCCGTGCTTTTGGAGAGCTATGGCAGCGGCCAATCCAGCAATGCCGGCGCCGATGATGGCTACTCGAAGTCTCTCTGATTGAGCCATGTAGTCCGCGGAATGATGAGCAGAGAAAGAAGCGACAAGACGTCTGATGGTTGAGCAGGTAAGCAGAGCTTATTAGGATAGGCAATGCTTGATGGAGCTCGCAACGAGGGCGGAAGGTCCCGCTCGGCTACGACAGGGGGCATGATAGTGATATTGCAGGGCTGTAGCACGCCATTTGCTCGAACTTGCTCTTGGGCCTGCACAAGTACGCCTTGATATGGGGACTCGGTTGAAGCCTCTCACAAGTCGTTGGTCGAAATTGTTGCAGGTGGTCCCTTTGCGTTGCAACGCTCCACCCGTTCATCATTCAACCGATGGATGATGTGCGTTTCGAGAATTGCAAATGGAAGGCATCGATGGCCAGGGTGGCAGCGATAAGGCCCTAAATACCTCCGGCTTCGTCTCGTTGACGAATTTGGGGGCTTCCAATTTGAAAGTCATCAATCCCCTGGACAGAACCAGACTGCAACATGTCGAAGATTCCTGCGACGACAGCAACGATCCAGCCAGCGGACTCTGCAACGCCTGCTGTCCCAGAGAAGTTCGCCGACGAGAGCTTCAAACTCTTCTCCAAAGTCCCAGTCGATGATCCATCCCCAGCAGAAGCCAGGCGCCTGCGGAACAAATGCGTGAGATGGATACTACCCTTCCTCTGCGTGGGCTACCATCTCATGTACGTCGACAAGCAGACCTTGGGTAGCTCGGCCATCCTTGGGATCATGGAAGATGCGCACCTCAACAGTACTCAGTACAACTGGTTGTCGAGCATCTTTTACCTCGGATACCTTCTCGCGGAATGGCCGCAGAATTGGGCGCTTCAGCGGTTCCCAGTGGCTCGGTGGTTGGCGGTCAATCTCGTCGTTTGGGGCAGCATCATTCTCCTGCACATCCCATGCAACTCGTTCGCATCGCTGTTCGTCGTTCGGTTCTTGCTGGGCGTGGCAGAGGCGTGTATCGTCCCGGCATTTCTGCTCACACTCAACATGTTCTTCACGTACAACGAGCAATCGGTCCTTATGCCCTGCATGTGGGCCATCGGAAATTCCAGCCCAGTCACCTCAGGTCTGCTGTCGTACGGCGTCCTCTTCATCGAGACAGGAAGTTTCAGTCCCTGGAAATGGTTCATGGTCATCACGGGCGTGTTGACGGTGCTTTTTGGACTTGCAGTCTGGCTCTGGCTGCCAGACAGCCCGCTTAATGCACACTTTTTGACTCTTGAAGAGCGTGCACAAGCAATCTTGCGGATCAAGTCCAACCACTCAGGGATCGAGCAAAAGCGGTTCAAGAGACATCAGTTCCTTGAGGCCATCGGAGAGTGGAAAACTTGGCTTTTCTTCCTGCATGCCTGGAGTCAAGAGATGGCCAATGGGCTGACGAACCAGTATTCGCTCATCATCAAATCTTTCGGCTTCACCACGCTTCAAACAACACTGCTCGGCTGTGTGAATGGGATTACTGCATTCGTCTCATTGGCGGCAGCCGCCACCATCTTGGCCAACACGAGGAATTTTCGAGCTTGGCTATCAGCGGCAGCATACATTCCTCCGATCATCTCGTGTATCTTGTTGCTGTCGCTACCCTGGAGCAACCGCTGGGGTCTCGTGGCAGCGATCTGGATTCGAGCGACTGGAGGCATTCCGTACAGCGTGGTAATGATTTGGGCTGCCAATTGCTCAGCTGGCCACACCAAGAAGACGACCGTCATTGCGATGTATCATGTTGGGTATGGCCTGGGAAATATCCTGTCACCGCAGTTGTTCCAGCCGCAGTACAAGCCAAGGTACATTCCCACGTGGTCAGTCATCCTCGGAATTGCATGTGTTTTCCCATTGGCACTAGTCTTGTACCTGCGGTGGTATCTGCAGAAGGAAAACGACAGAAGAGATGCATTGGCAGCACAGCGGCTGATTAATGAAGTCGGAGTGATCAAACATGATTCGGAGACTGGAGAGTCGGAGGAAGTGGTGGATGCCAGGCAGCTCGACTTGACTGATCGCGAGAACCTCGCTTTCCGATATGTTCTGTGAGCGAGAATGAAGAACGTGCACAGTCCGGAGGCATGGTTTGATGGAGTGCTGTGTTGTTGGCTTCTAGAAAGATGCGAAGTTGATGGAAAGGGGGTTTGTTTTGACGCACAGACGTCGTCTCGCGAAAGCGACGTCATCGACAGGAATCCAAGGAAAGTCAACAAAGAACCAACGACCTTTGAATCGGCGTTCGCATCGGTATGGACAGATCTCATTGAATGCACCTCCCATCTTTCTCACTCACCAAGTCCATAATCTCCCACAAAAGTCGTGTTTCAATCAAAATGCCAAAAGCAGCATCCAGCGGCCGCACGAAGGCTGCTCGAAAGGACCCCATCAGCAAACCCTCATCTGCCAGGACTGGGAAGGACTCACACCTCTACACCGATGACAACCCCTCCACTACCATCCATGGCACGGGCTTCAAGGACAAGGCTGCGGCTGAGCGAACAGTGGAGCTCATTAAGCAGCGAAGCCTAATCTATCAGTTCCAGACCGTCAACACAATGTACAACCGAGCCAAGCACCACCCGGCCATGAAGAAAGCGGTCGAGGGAAGCGCAGGAACATCAGACATGCGAGCTGCCATGGAAATCTTTCGCCACTGGTTGGACGTCACCTATCCGGCAGAGAGAGATGCCCTGCGAGCTGGTGGGTTCAAGCCACTGCTAAGCAAGAAAACGATGGAGAAATACATCGGGAAGATAGAGGATAACAAAGCAGTTGATGATCTAAGCAAGAGGTTCGCTCGCGTTTATGCCGAATTGCCCAAAGGCAAGAAGCTTGGCAACGTGCTTGTGGATGATTCCAAGCCCGAGGAGCCGGACTGGGAAAGAAAACGGTACGACGCTTTGAACGACCTGGTTCCGGCAAATAAAGAAGCATCTTCCAACACTTGGCAGTCTGATGAACTGTGGAGCAGCGAAGATGAGGTCACCGACCTTCACTTGAAAATGATCGCATGGGCGTGGAGTCCGGTTCCCGAGAGGAAGCTGTGAGCCCAAAAACCAAATGATCCTCACGTGTCCTGTTACCAAATCGAAAGCCGGGAATCGCAGATCATTGGGGCTCTGCGGTTACACTGGCTGTGGCGCATGGGGTATGCAGGATTGGCTTACAGCACACAGCCTCATAAGCCGGGTGCCTCAGGCGATTCGGATCCCACTAAAACGCTCCGCGGTACCAATCACCATCTGCGAAGGTGGTACGCTCCACGGACATTGCGAATCAGGCATTGCATCCCGATTCCTGCCAGGCATCACGATTATTCTGGTCAGAGATGACGAGACGTGTCACCCGTCATATCCGCCTGTGTAAAACAACATGCCCTCCCCGGCGTAGTTCTGCTGGGTTCTTTCTCTCGCCGTGCCTGGACCTGCCTATTGATCATGTACGGCCTGCAAGAATATCCTCATCGGCGGCGGTCCAACGAATGCTGCCTACGGTTCGTACAACGACTGGCTTGGCTCGTTGCTTATGTACTGGGAACTGCTTTCGTACTGTACTACTTGGTAAGTAAGGATCGATTTCATGGTGTTCTTTCACTAACCGCAATAGATTGTATGCGTCGATATATTACGACCAGTGGATATTTCATCACTACAATCTCCCTTTCCAATCCACGGACTTCCAACCGGCCAGCGAAAACTCGCCGTCATTCTTCCTGTGGACGGTCCAAGCACGGAACTATGCAAAGTGGTAGCCAGTGCTGTTGCCCTTGGATATCCTGTGCCTACCATTGTGAACTGGAAGAAGGATGGTATCCACGTCAACCCGGATGAGAGCATACCATCGCATCTGCTCAAGATCACTGGCGTATTGGACTGGCTTCAATGGTCAACGAACTCGAGCACTTCCGAAGAAAGCAGCTTGAAAGACGATGATCTGGTTCTTATCATGGATGCGCACGACGTGTGGCTGCAGCTTCCTCCTGAAGTGCTCATCCATCGGTATTTCACAGCGAACGCGAGGGCAAATATGCGTCTGGCAGATGAGTATGACAGTTGCGGCGACAGGGCTCCTCAACAAAGTATTCTTGTCTCTGCACAGAAACGATGTGTGGCACCGCATAACTCTGTATCCCATCTCCACTGCCAGGAGCTGCCTGAGAGTCCACTGCCCAACAACATCTACGGCATGTTTACCGATGCCCGGCTAGGCAGGACGGAATACCGACGCCCGCGATTCCTCAACAGTGGAAGCTTCATAGGTCCAGCCGGCGACTTGCGCCGATACTTTGAGCGGGTGAAGGTTCGCATGGAGCAATACCTCAGGTCGCCTTTCGTTGAGGAACTTGCTGGCGATCAAGGCATTTTCGCTGAGATCTTTGGCGAGCAGGAGATGTGGCGCGACTTACTACTGGCCGATCCGGATGCTTCTGATGCCGCAGAGGATTTCGAGTACCACGTTGGGCTGGACTACTTTCAGGAACTCTTCTACCCGACCTGTGGGTCCGAGAACAGCGGATCTTTCGTGCAACTGCAGGATCCTCGAGCACTGAAGAGGGAATCTGCCCGAGCTGGGATTGCTCCTGCTCGAATTACACAATTGCCATACGATATCAGCACTGCGCCGCCACCATATACGAGTTCCCAAGACGGGAGTTCCTGGGAGGCTGTACCACTGTTCGCAGACTTGTGGACAACGTCCATACCAGTTGGCATCCACCACAACGCTTTTGCTCACGGCTTGAAGAGCCGGCAACAGACCTGGTGGGACAAAACATGGTATTTTCCGTACTTGCGAGAGATGATCGAGATGCGAATGGCGGTGAATGGGAAGGACGATGTAGCAGAGATCAGTGGTGCGGATGGAAGTCTGGAGATCAACCCATACGCTGGACGTGAGGGATCTGAAGCAGCGGCGTTGTACAGTCACGCTGCTGGCAAGCTTCAAAGAGCGAGCTGGGATGAGGTCTGCCAAAGCGACGATGCATCGTCGGGCATGTGGTGGGATGAAGTACTTCGAGACGACAGAGGCCCGATATTGTGATACCCATAATGATAATGTCAAGTTCTGATGATGCGGTTTCGTTTACTGCCTGTCCTTTACTGTCTGATACCTGCTGGTCGGAGTAGTTCAGATGTCCGTTGGCTCACTAGACGAGTCAGTCAAGAATGGGCAAACGCTTGGACAAAATACAACCAGTAGCTCTAGCGGTTGCATATTGAGACGATATCATCCGGAGCATAGGGCTGCAAGATATCAATCAGCCGCTGCAAAGGAATCCAATCGAGCCGCCCATGAATAGTCTCCATCGGCTGTCCACTATACAAGACCCGGGCGTAGATACTGCCGCCATGCACCTTCCTATTACATGATCAGCAATACTGTAGGATGGAGAAGACGAGAATTTACCCACCACAGCTCAAAAGCAACATTGCTAGCCATCCCTGGCCAACGAAGTGCAGTAATGCCCAGCGCCCCAGCAATCGGTCCAACGTCATTATCATGAAGAAAGTCGTGCTCGTACTTGATTCCCACAGTTCCATTCTGCACAGCCCGGAAGCGGCGTATAATGTCCGCAATGAACGGACCTTCGACTGTCTGAATGTACAGCTTCGCTTGAGGGTTTGTTCTGTACCAGTAATTCCACTCCCAGTCGCCTCCTCGGAAGACTTCTTGAGCTTGGGCCATGGTAGCACATTGAGACAGATTGTGGACGTTGCAAGGAAGATCGTAGCCATTGCAAAGGCGAGCTTGGAAGTTGTCTGCCAGGGGATTGAAGGAGAAGGTCCAGTCGGATCGGTTCAGCGTTGCCCAGGCCAGGCTGTCGAACAGGGGTGATGCAGCCCGAAGATGGGCCTTCCATTCGGGGGTCGATTCGATCTCGTCGAGTACTTTCGAGCGTCGAGTGCAGTTGAAGCTTTCGTTGGTTGTGTCGACGGCGGATGGTTGCTGGTGTAGTGGCACGGGATCGGTGTGGTAAGGCCATAGTCCTCGCAAGACACCGCCGGCGCTTTGCTGTGTGAGGGTGGACTCGCTGGACCGAAACCACGTCTTCTCGTTTGGTCTCAAAGGTAGGAAACCGAGTTTCTCACCATACACAGACCATAAGTCTCGGCCGTGCTTGTAGCCATCTAGGACACCTCCGACGGTGATTTGGGGTAGCTGGCAGGAGCCCTTGACGTAGTTGGCGGCGAAGGGATTGGCGGGATCGGTATAGGTTTGAGCGTAGACATGCATCGGTTGAGGCGAAGGCATTTTGTCGATGGGATTAGCGTATAGGAAAGCGTCGACATTGTCACAGTCGTAAACTTGGTTCTGGTCTTGTCAGCATGAGATCGAGTTCAACCTGTTTGAAATCATTCTTTTTACCTCGCCACTGGGTAGGCTGTTGTACGATGTCCTGCGTTGATGTCGCTGTATGTATTGCAGATACACGAGCTCTGCTTTCACAGTACCGTTCGCAACGGGTTGTGGAAGCTGGTACTCCTGAGCCCGTGGGTGAGGCATCGAGCAATAGTCGTAGGTGCCATACGGAGCCGTTGACGCCGACTCATAGGTGCCTGCCTTGTAAATGCTGTCATTGTACGAGCTCGGCTGAACGTTTGAATACCAGCTCGTGGCATTGATCGATGAAGGATAGAAGGTCTTGTATAAAACATTCTGTGCCTGGCTCATGACCGGCAGAAAGAGAATCGAAATCTGTGTCAGAAAGATCTTCATTGCTGCGTGCAGATCGGAAGGTGCAGTACGTTGTGCAGCGTTCCCAACACCGCGATCGTCCTCCATATGTACCTGCAGATGCTCAAGAAATCCTGCTTCGTCATCAGCATCAGTACCACAATCTCCTAGATTCCAATGACTATCCGGCACATGGAGCAAAACACGTGCGCTGATCCAATGGTCTAGGATCGCGGCAGAGCTCTATTGTTGGCCGAAGGAATGGTTGAGCTTCCTTTCAGCTCCATCGACGTCTGTCCATTTCATAGCTTCTTCCCCAGAATTGTGCTGAGTGCTTCAGGCCTGTCGCCAGATCGAATAGAACAGCACTGCAAATACAACCATCATCAAAGTGGCATTGATGCTCTTCCCGGCACCGACGGATTGCCTCGGCGTTGCCGCAGAAGCAACTTGCGTGACGTCTGCCAAACTCGTCGAAGATGAATTAGAAGGGACTGTGTTGCCAGACGAATCAACTCCATCAGGAAGCCCATCCTCAGTAACTCTAGAAGATGGTTCAGCGGGCGTGAAGTCCAAGCTACAATCATCGCCCAAGGCAAGCTCGTCTCCGGCAGAGTTAGTCACGACGATAGCAGGGCACGAGAACTCTGGCAGCGCCGTAGGAGCTTCGGTGACGGTGATGTTGGTCGTGATCCATGAAGTGGAGACTATGGTGGTTGTTCCTTTCAGTGTCCCGGTGCAGACGATGCCTTGTCTTCGAGCAAGTGTTGGCGATGTCGTAGTCGTCGTTGGTCCCGGAGCTCTTCTTTGCATGGGCGTGGAAGATTGATCTCCCTCATCAATATGCAATGTGAGTTTGCAATTGTCGCCCAGCTCAAACGAAGCGCTGTTGCCAGACTCGGAGAAGGTAGTAGGAGAACAGACAAATTCGGGTAGCGGCTGCTCCTCTTCTTCAGCGGCGTCGAAGACGGTCACAGTCATCCTGCGCCCGCGGGTGATGGTCGTGGACACCGTTTTGATTTGGCTGATGGTAGACGTGAGAGAGCACGGCCTGGCGGAACACACGCCATCGCTTCCACAATACGCTCGCCAACTGCAACAGTAATCACCGCAGCAGCTATCCTGCACCGCACACGAGTCACCACCACAGCAAGATGGATAGTAGCATTTAGTGGGGCTGATCTCGCCGCAAGGTATTGAATCGCCCGGACAGCATCCTTCAGGGAAACATTTGTCTCCTGGCGGACAGCAGTGATCGTAGTCCGCGCAACGATCTGGTGACAGTTAGAGAGGGAGATCATTCCTGGAAGGTACATACTCACAGTAGCCAGCGTCGAGACATTGTCGCTGGCGCTCATGTATCCCTTTTGGCTGGGCGAGCATCAGATCACTAGGGACTTCGATCGCTGGATTCTCGAGGGAGCGTTTGAAGAGAGCTCTCCAGAATTCGGTTCCAGGGTGCACAAGTTCGTCTTCTGGTCAAACATGGCAGCCGAGATCCGCAGTGAAAGACTTAGCAAACACACAAGATTTGACGTGGCCATCGTGGCAAGTGAGCCTAGCTTTGCAAGCAATGAAGGGGTCGTGTGAGTTTCAGAATAGGCAGACCCCAAGTTATGAGCTGGCGCAGGCGCAGGCACAGTCCTTGTCCGCAGCCAAGCGATTGCTTCTCAGCTCAGCCTCGCCCGTGTAACGCCAAGCAGCGCCATCGATGCGGTTGTCCCAGCATGAGCAGAGCGACCTGGCTTCGCAAAGTCGGTAAGAGCTTCAGGTAGCAGTGGCCTGACATCGTTCTGGGTAGTCATCGAGAATGCTGTCGCACAGCGTTATCTCAAGCCGAGGATGATATTGCCGTCCGATGAACTGGGATTTCCATATTGTCATCCAGGTGTTTCGATCAAAATCTTGAAGTCACGTCGGTCCCTGTTGTCTCCGATATCGAGGCTCTTCGCTATCATACTGCCGCCCACCTTGCATTTGCTTCAACAAACATCTCCTTTCGTCATTCTCTCCCATTTCGATCTCCTCTTTTCCCCCCTCCAAACAACCCTCGCAGCACAAACTCCATCCACGGCTGGCCGTACACTCACTCTTTTTCGACAAGCCGCAGCATCAAAAGGCTGGTACACCTTCCGTTCGGACTCATTCTCAAAGTCTTGTCCAATGAACGCAATCTTATCCTCTGTTGTGAGGCTGAACTCCAGCATGGCATACTGTCCATTCATTTTGTCATACTCCTCCGTGGAAGGTACATGCGTGGCGGGCGTGACTCCTTGTCCAATAAGATCGAAGTGGTCGTCGTGGTGATGTCGCAGAACGAGGAGAAGTAGCCAGAACGAGCGCTCGTTTAGGTCATGTCGGTGATCGTCGCAGACGAGGAGGAAGTCTCCTGCCTGGGCATCTGGACAGACTGATGCGACTTTGCGGGAGTTGAGGGTGAGGGATCTCGATGGTGATGGATTTTGTAGTAGTGATTGGAGAAGGGCTTCGTAGTCCTTTGCACGCTCGTTTTTCTCATCGCAAAGAAGAGCCAGGAGAGGTGTTGTGAGATTTCCATCGCCGTCTTCTTCAAGTCGGGCAAACGGTATCGCCTTCCTCCCGGAGATGAATTCAGATGGGCTGTACGATCTTGCTCTGCAGATACGTGGTCTAGACGTTTGCAAATTCCCGCACCGAACAGCAACCAGATCCCGCATTTCGTCGCTCTCGTGAGAGATGCAAAACGCTCGTAACATGGCCTCTATTGCGCCGTCATCGATAAGCTGGGCAAGCTGTCTTGCATGAGAGAAGGCCGATCTCTCATAATCCGGTACGACCGCTTCAACGCCATCCGGCCATCGAATCATCGGCAACTTCGCATAGAGTTGGTCCCTGGGATCTGAGCAGCGGCCGTGTATTCCAGTGAATGCCTCTTCCAGAGTATATAAGCGATCCGCATGAAGGACTCGACATGGATTGCCAGGGCGTATCCACAGCTGGTCGAGTCCATCATCTTTCTTCCCAAAAGCCCACAGCCCAAAGAGCTTCTTCCAAGGTATTCGGTCCGGACCGATCAACATCTCAACTCGAGTCTTCCCGGCGTATAGCTCAGGCACAATCCATGTTCTGCTGAAGTAAGGTCTCGAGGAGAGAAAGTACTCCGCAACTTTGTACTTGCTCACCGCTTCCCAGGGCCCGCGAGTAATCATCTCGTTCAAGTTGTCCGGAGCATCAACTAGCACTTCACTATGGTTCTCGTGGGGACCAACGCATGAAAGCACCGCAGAGGCGCGGGAGTAGATGTCGAACATGATGGACACTTGGGCGCTTTTCTCGAGGAGGTCATGTTGGTTGACACAGATGGAATCGATCCATATGTAGGCATCAGGGTGGTGGAGGCGTGCTTGCCATAGAGCATAGAAGCAGTTCGGCCGGATGTTGAATGCCCCGCCGTTGATTGTGATGGGTTGCGTAGAGATCTCTCCCCAGGTGTACGAGATGGCCTTGTATTCCGGGGCATTAGCCAATGACCATGTTGATATTCCAAGACGGATCTCATGTTCAGGCGCAGGCGAAAAGCTCACGAGTCTTATTTGCTCATAAATTTTGGAAAGCGGGTCGTGAAAGTACGTCTCCATTGCGCCGTATGTTGGGGGGAAGACTGGAGGTTGGCTTGGATCCAAGTTCAGCCCTTCGCCAAGCGGCTCAATGCGAGGAGAACGCGAGGCTCGTCCAGTGAGCATGTGGTAACCCAGTCGCAGGAAGGGACCCAACAAACCAACTGCCGTGCCATTTGTGATGCTTTTCGCTGTTCTGTTCTCTCGCTCTACGTTTTGGAGCCCTCGTGTCCCTCAACGCCTCGCTGTTGAATCAAATCCACCTATTAAGGCCCCAGAACCTCACCTTCCACTAACCACATTCAACACCCCACCATCAACCGCCATAATCTCCCCATTGACATACGCATTCTTCGCAAACTGCAAGACCGCCATCCCAATTTCCTCATCCCTACCCGGCCTCATCAGCGGCACATGTCCCGTCTGCTCGATCTTGCCCTCAGGAAACCCACTCTTGTTCTTGTCATCACTCTCTTTGGCCGTCATCTCGCTCGGGAAGTACCCTGGCGCGATAGAGTTGACGCGGACTTTGAGCTTCTGGAACTCGGCGGACATGAGTTTCGTGAGATGCACCGTAGCACCCTTGGCGGCGTTGTAGGAGAAGTGGCCCTGGGCGTGGCGCATGAGGCCCGACATGGAGGAGATGGTTATGACGGAGGGCTCGTAGGGTTCGATTTCTTTGCCGCCTTGGCTGGGGATCTTTTGGCCGATGGCGGCTTGCAGGAGCGGCAGGAAAGCGACTGTGGTGAAGTAGACGCTTGTGACATCTGTTTCCATGGTCTGTTGCCACTCTTCCACGCTCTCATTCTCCCAGAGCTTTTTCTTCAGATCCGAAGCGTCCTCTTCTTTGGGCTCGGCTTTGGGACCTGCGATGCCTGCGTTGCAGACGAGGAGGTGGATGCATGTTTCTTTTTGTGACACTTCATCCACGACCTTCTGCAAGTCTTCTTTCTTCCGTACGTCGCAGGTGCTCAGAGGGATGATCTGCCCGCCCGTTCGCTCTTGCTCGGGCGAGTGCTTTTTTGCGGCGTTCTCGAGGACTTCGGCTCGGCGACCGGTGATGTAGACCTTGGCTCCGTTGGCTGCGAGGGCTTGGGTGGCCATGAGGCCAATGCCTTTTCAATACTCAGCTTGGCATCACACTGTTGCATATGATCTGCCTTACCTGTTGCGCCTCCAGTAACCACGCAGACATAGTCCTTGACGGAGAATAGGCGCTTGACATCGAAGTGGTGCGTCTCACGTGCGGCCATCGTTACCGACTGATCGTTGAGAATTGGTTAGGAGCTTATGATCGTGGCTGGCAAGACTCAGTGCAATTGAGGTGCAGGTCGAGGTTGGTTTGGTGATTGTTCTTTCGAATGTTCTGTGGCCGTCAGTTGCACGAACATGAAGTCGCCGCGGGGCCATCATCATGACGTTCACTTTTCGACCGGGATTTGGCTTTTCGAGATCGTCAGGAACGCAGCACGATCTCACGTGCTTGACTTCTTGATCCACTCTATGAAACGGTGAGTTTGATTCAATGATGGATTACGTACTCGTGCTGTATCGCATCCCAGGTATCTCTCTTCAATCTGCGCTGCGCCTCCTTCCAGGCCATCGTCGATCCCAAGTTCAATCTTGCGCTCCTTCCAAACCAGACATTACCTCCCCATGCCTCATCAAATAGGTGTCCTCTGTCCGTGTCTCGCCTTCTCCAAGCGTGTCCCTGGCGTTGATGATCTTCCATGCGACGAGACATTCGAGTTCGCCCAAGCCAGGCTCCAGGGTGAATTGCAGGGACGACGAGTCTCACACCTTAATAGGTGACTGTTGGACGTCGAAGCTGTGACTTCAGGACATCGCTTCATTTCATCGTTTTCGCGGGCTTTCTTTCCGAATTCAGTCCAGCTTCCAGTGGCTTGTCAACCCATCATCATGTCCTTTGCCCAGGTATAGCTCCACCGCGTACAGGGCCATGGTCCCAGCCAGGTTGGCCCATCGGCTGATATTACCTCCACCTTCACCACCTTGACTGGTCCACCATTCTCCAGGCTGATCTGCCGAGGCGCTGGCAAAGTGCTGCATCAGAAGGCTGGTGTAGACTGCAATGAGAATGCTTGGACTGTAGTATGTCAGTAGTCCCATCAGTGTCTGTACACTCTCCGATGACTCCTCAAACGACGGGTCTTCCGCCAACGCTCTCGCACCAGATTCTCGCACTGCTGGGATGATTCTTGCAGCAGCATACAGCACCATCAATCGGTACATCAGCGAGATGATGACGGATGGTGTGACAGTCTGAATCGCAGCCAGCATGAATCCAAATGCGTTGTGGAGAGTGGCCGGTAGCGAGGACAGAGCTTGAAGGACTGTGGTGTAGCTGGCCATGAGTATAGGTGGTAGCGGTGGAAATTCGGCTGCATCAGGCGGTGAGGGGACTTCTGGCAGAGGGTGGCTTGGCTGGTAGTCGGTGAAGATCTGGTATATGCAGAGGGTGATGTAGGCAAAGAGTAGGCTGCTTTCCACCACATTGCCGCGCCCACTTCCTATGCCCCAGGCGGCGAGGAACACAGCACATGCGATGGCAATACCAATGAGAACTGCATCTTGGCTGTCCAGACCCGGGAAGGTGGTAATGCGCCAGAGGAAGTAGACGGAGCTGGCGATGATGCTGCTGGAGACGACCAGCAGGCCAATCATCCAGTTGTCGCCGGAGTCGCTGGTGTTGACAAGAAAGCGAGTGACTTGGCCAGATGCTTGGATGACCAGGAGACTGCAGAAGCCCTCAGTGAGCTGGAAGACTGGGGTCGAATATCGCAGCAGTTTGTCCCATCCTCCAATGAATGCATTCTCCAGCAAGCCCTCCTTCCCGAATACCCAATCTTTGAAGCTGGTGTGATGCAGTGGCTTAGTCGCGTTGTAGAATGCGCGCGTCACCCAGTTGGCATCATCTCCGCCGTCGACACTGAATTTGTTCAAGCTCCAGATCAGCAGCGCCGGTATGACGAGTGGCTGTATCGCAGCAACAGCACGGACTCCGGCTCTGCGCCATGTCGAGGTGTCGGGGGTCGCGAGTCGCAGGGTGGAGAGGAGGAAGTAGAAGGATGCCAGGCTCAGGCTGAAGGCCAGGCCGCAGGTGCGTCCGCCGACATCGAAGGCGAGCGGGATGGTGAAGACGATGGAGAGGAGGAACAGCGCGCTGCCGAGAAAGCGGAGGATCATGTCTCGGGCGGTGTGAGATCGGTCGTGGAGGTGGTTAAAGGAGGTGCTGTTCCAAGGCGCTCATGCGCCTGCGCGACGGAAAGAAGCCAGTCCTCGAGGAAAGTGGTGGGCGACGTTGTAGTAGTAGAAGGAGCGGAGTGAATAATGGTAACAGCAATTAATGTGCAGACCGCTCTTGCTCGAGCCCGAAAAATAGGGACCCACTCGCTCCACCCCACAAAGGAAGAAGTCTAGAAATCCAGGTGTTGTTGGGCACGCAGCGGTCAAGTTCGGCGGAAGAAGAAGAGTCTGGTTTGGCGGACGGCGAGCTGTGCTAGCTGCAGGATGTTGCTGCGGTGCATGTGCTGGTGATGGTGGTGTCGCGTGCAGCTTTGCCCAATCATCACCCGTCCACGCCAACTTGCTCCCCGCCAGAGAGTAGGTCCGCAAAAATTCAAGGTCTCATTTCAAGATTAATGCGGGTGATACTTGCTATCGCTCTTATCGCCGCCACACACGTCGTCGCCGCCACAGCAGCAGTAGAACGACTCGTCTTGGCTGTGTGGTAAACAGGGAACACGTTGCGTGAAGCGACGCGCACGTGAAAGCCGGCTCCTCCCGCGCCAAGCGAGTGTTTAGCTTTTCAGGGTCTCGGATTGGCTGGCGCCCACCTTCTTCACGTGCACCCGAATTTTCGGCGTCCAGCGTGAAGTGAATGCTTGATGAATAGACAGATCGTACAGGCTGTTTCCAGACATTCACTCACTGCTTCTAGAAGATACCTGTCAACGCGAAGGCAGGTCTTCAATCCCTCATCAACGCCCCTCAATCCGCCGCTTTTTCACCGCTTCTCCTCACCCACATTAGCACGCCGCCGGCTCTCTCAACTCTCCCCCTTCATGTCGGAGCCTTCCTCCAAGCGTCTCAAGATGGCCGACGGCACCGCTGCTCCAGTCATTGGCACCCACAACGGCCACTTCCACGCCGACGAAGCCCTCGCCGTCTACCTCCTCCGTCTACTCCCCGACTACAAGCACGCCTCGCTCGTCCGCACCCGCGATCCCGAAGTCCTGAAGGACTGCACCATCGTCGTCGATGTGGGAGGTGTCCATGATGACGGTCTCCGCCGCTACGACCATCACCAGCGCGAGTTCAATGCCACCTTCCCGGGCAAGAGCACCAAGCTGAGCAGTGCTGGCTTGGTGTGGATGCACTACGGCAAGAGGATCATTGCATCAGTCACGGGGCTGGGTGTGGACAGCGCCGACTGTGAGCTGCTGTACCAGAAGCTGTACGAGGACCTGATCGAGGCATTCGACGCCAACGACAACGGCATCTCCGTCTACGACCCGCAAGAGCTGCGAAAGGCCGGCATTGAGAAGAAGCTGAACGACAAGGGCTTTTCATTGGCAAGTGTTGTCGGCCGCTACAACTACGCTCCCATCACTCCACTCACTGATGCTATCGCTTCCAACGGTGCACCACCCGCCGCAGGCAAGAAGGACAAGACGCCGCAAGAGGAGGATGCGAGATTCCTGCGTGCTTCAGCGTTTGTTGGAGAGCAGTTCTCGCTGGAGCTGTCGGACAAGTTCACATCTTGGCTGCCAGCCAGAGCCATCGTCGCTCAAGCATTCAACTCGCGGCATGTGCTCGACCCGAACGGTCGCATCATCGTCATCCCACACCGGCCAGAGGGCGTGCCTTGGTCAGATCATCTCTACAGCTTGGAGGAGGAGAATGGATGCGCTGGTCAGATTCTGTACGCTCTCTTCGCTGAGAATGGCGAGCCTGACAGCAAGTGGAGGATCAGAGCCGTCAGTCTCGAGCCTGGCAGCTTCGAGAACCGCAAAGGCTTGCCAGAGGCTTGGAGAGGTGTGCGTGATGACGAGTTGAGCACGCTCTCAGGCATTCCTGGTTGCATCTTCGTTCACGCTGGCGGCTTCATCGGTGGAAATCAGACCTTTGATGGTGCGCTTGCCATGGCGAAGAAGGCTGTCGAGACCTAAAGCAAGCTGTCAGACGAAGGATCAAACGAGAGCTTCTTGCGAAGCTTGCGCATCTTGAATACAGACGGCCGTCTAAGAGGCACCCTCTCTGAGTCAGCGAAGCAGCTGAAGGCGATCAACACCGCAGGAAGAAAAGCATTATACGAAAGCATGCTGTTTACGACATCCCTCTCTCACTTCTCTCTCATTGACGTTTTTTCATTGGTTCAACTCTTCACAAGTTGTTGCCTTCACAAATCTTACAAAACTCCAAGCCCCCACAATGGCTTCAAAACAATATACAGACACCAATACCACACCCAAACTCGAAATCATCTCTCTCGGCCTCGCACGAACCGGCTCTCTCTCCCTCTCCCAAGCCCTCAAAATCCTCGGCTTCGAACCAGTCTACCACTCCGTCGAAGCCACCTTCCACCGCCCTCAAGACGCCACCATCTGGCTCGAACTCGTGCAGAAGAAATTCAACCGCCACGAACCCATCACCAAAGCCGATCTCGACCGCGCGACAGCCGGCCTGCGAGCGGTGACTTCTGCACCTTACTGGGCGTTTTGGAGGGAACTCATGGAGGCTTATCCGGATGCTAAAGTTGTGCTTGTCGAGAGGGAGTTTGAGACATGGATGCCGTCTTTCCTTCCCATCATATCTACTTTCATTTACTCTTGGCGCGGGTTTGTGCTGCAGTATGTTGTGCAGCCGATTTTGGGGAGGAGGGATATGGCGTTGATGGCGGAGAATATGAAGGGGTATTTTGATGCCCGCACGCTTGAGGAGATCAAAGTTAATGCGAGGGGGGTGCATCGGAGACATCATGAGGGGCTTCGAGCACTGGCCAAGGAGAAGGGAACTCAGTTGTTGGAGTTGAGATTGGGGGATGGGTGGATGCCGTTGTGTGAGTTTTTGGGGGTCGATGTTCCTAAGGGTGTGGCCTTTCCGAGAGGGAATGAGAGGGGCGTGTTGGTGGAGGGGATTAAGAGGAGTGCGAGGGGGCAGATGTTGCAGGCTGTTGGTGTGCTTGGGAAGTGGATGACTTTGGGTGGAGTGGTGGGCGTTGTGGGCTGGGCGGCTTGGAAAGCGAGGAGAGGGTGAGGAGGAGGATCTTTGCAGCGAGAGGTGGAGACGTTCATGGTGCGAATTTTGGGAGCACGACCAGAGTGAGTCGGAAGCAGGTCTTCGAATTGGCACTCGATCGAGGTCTTCTCCTGGCTTGGTCGACTTCAGCAGCAAACGACGCAGCGGATGGACGATGCGACGCATGCGACTGAATCACAGAACCTATTCTGGCCAATGTGGACGTCTCACACATCTATTGTTTCTGGACACCAGGATTAAAGAAGCGATTGAAGACTTCCAAGCAGCGGACGGTCTAGCCTATGGACAATGCTCTGCAATATTCACCGAATCGCGGAACTCATACTGGCCAAAGCGGAGACCACACACACATATCGTTTCTGAAGAAGACGACAATGCACTCTTCGTTACTTTACGAGCTTTGCCAAAAGCGCGAACCACTTCTATGCTCGTACTCATCATCGCATACACACATGCGACTGCTTCGGTCTCGCCTAAATCCGGCGAAACGCAGGCCTCGGAGAGAACAGTCATGCGCAGTTGATTGATCGTCGAGAAGTTACCCGAAAGCATTGCACGGATGGATCACGGATGCACAGAGTCGTCCACGTTCCGTACAGCCCTACTGGATACGAGACGCAATGATTCAATCCTTCTTGGCCTACGGAGGGCCGACGAGACTTGCTCGTGGCCCGCCGAGAGACTCTGTTGTGTTCATTGATCGAGGCGGGCGAGAATAATGAAAGGACTCTGGTAGCGACATCACCGCAACTCACTCCACACTCCACGCCTTCTGTGCGCTACCAAGTTCCTTGGGGCTTCATCCAACGGCCAAGGCAGTTCAAGCGTAAACGCCGCCTCCACGAACTCCTTCATTGCCAAACCACTCAAGGGCCAACTCCAAGACACAATGATGCCGTCTTGCCGTCGGATTTTCCAGCTCCGCCGACCGCTCATCAGGTTCAATGGTTTTGGAACACGAAAATGATCCAGGAACGGAGCAGAGTATCTTTGCTCCGCGGGTATAGCGGCCGTACCTGAAGCCAGCGATTGGAACAACGTGGTCTGCAGTTGTTGCTATACTAGTCATTGGCCGCATGATTACCATATTGTTTGCGACAGGACTGGCTGGAGACGAGTCTCGACCACTCCATTCGCCACCGATCGATAGACTCCTACCGGCATGCCATTGCCTTTACCAACGAACCATCCATGACACCGATCACCGCGAAGCTAGGGCCTCGTGGCATCCGAAACTCTGAAATCGGTCCTACTGTTCTCGAAGAGGCAATCACCAGCTGCACATGCAAGGTCCGTGGGATCGGTGTTGCGTGCTGCCAGGGACATTTCTGGGACGAACCAGGTCTCACAGCCTGGGAACTTCCCCGACATATTCGACACAACCGAACGCTACCCCTGTTTTATCACAGCACGCGTTCCGCGATACGTCACCCGTATTTTGAACTGCCTTTTCGAAACTTGCAAGCCCTACTGCAGGATTGTTGGGGACGGTATACAGTGTATGTTTTGCTATACGAGGTCTATTGCGTACGATCCGGCGGTATTGCAAGCATTGACCAAGGATGTGATCAAGTTTCAAGTCGGAGAGTCAAAGCTGAACGGGGGATTCTTTGCGACATCATCCTGGCTGGTGATCCAGCGTCGATTATGTTGATGGCCAAGATCAAGAAAACAATGCGTGACGAAGAGGACCTTCAATGGGATATATAAGAGCTCTCGTCGTTCGCTTTGAAGAGAACATCCACTCGACAACATCAGCTTCAGAACCACACAACGACAACATATTCAACGCTTCAAAGCCACCAAACAACCAACTCCCATCAAAATGAAGACCGTCTTCGCCATCGTTGCCGCCCTGGCCACGACCGCCCTCGCTGTCCCAGCCGACCTCACTCCCCGTGGTGGCTACGAAGGTGGAGCTTGCTGCCCTTACCAGCAAAGGTACCAGTGCCAGCGCTGCGGCCGTGCGTATGAACGATGCTTTTTAGAAGCACAAGAGTGCTGATACATTTTGCAGCGAACGAGGGCTGCCCAAGGGACCGCCCTGACCGCTACGAATCGTGCTCGGACAACACCCAGGTGGGTGTTGCGAACGTATGTCCCATCTGCTGGTCCTTCTGCGCATCGATACTGACTCTTCTCAGGTTCTGGTCTGCAATGTTCTCAACGACAACGATCTCAATGTCCCTATTCAATTGGATCTTCTCTAAACGTTTCATAAAACGCAGGCTTGGGGACAAAAGATGACTTTCGCGGTTGACAACCACGGATAATTCGGTGGAGGCCGCGCATGGCGTTTGGACCTACCTGAGAGGCTGAGAAGCGCTGAATAGTGAAGACAATGAGCAAGAGCGACAAAAGAATACACTCCTTACGACAGAGCATGCTACTGTATCCTCAAACAGGTCTATGCCCTGAGACTTCTGTGCTTTCTCCCATCCTTTATTGTTCGCCTCGTTCGACCTTTTGCCCGCCACTCGTCGAGCGCAGAGCCCGAGTCGCTTTTCAAAAGAGTTTCAACACTTTTGAGCTGCACTTTGTTAAAGCCGGCAGCGTTGCCTGGTTTCTGCGGCCTCCTGAGATCGACGGGCTTCACTCGGGCATGATTCCGATGGTCGCCCGAAGTACTCGTGACTCTGACAATCTGTCACTAATGACTATTAGTGCATAGTACCGAGAAGAGTGCGCATTTGGCAATGCGTGAGCTGTTTGAACCAATTCTAGAAAGTGACTCATTTGCAGCACGCTGAAGGATTGACATACGCTGTTCTCGGCCAAAATGCGCCACATCTGTTCCACATCAAGCACGAGAGCCCCGACAACTAAGCATGAATAAATGGACGGGCAATGTTGCACTGCGATCGACCGCACAACCATGTCGAGCCAGGCTTCTTTGCTTGGACTTCCCTACGAGGTCCGCGAGCAGATTTTCGATCATTCATTCCTGCGTGCAGAAGGTCCTTTCGTTGTCAAGGGCCAGAGATTCTTCCTTCAGCATCATTCTGACAAAGGGCGTCGGCTTGTTGGGGAGAGACCACATGCATACTTGCTGCCGTATGCAACGGGACAACACAATCTCTTCAGCAAACATGTTCTTGGCCAAGTCAATCGCCAGCTTCGATGCGAGATTTCGGGCTTCCTTCGAACCGCTCCCGTGGACGTCGTGACTTTTGTTGAGAAGTTCGATTACAGCCACATCATCGCATTCTTGGAGTCATTGCCTCAAGCGAGGCTGAAAGACTTCCTAGTCCAGCCCGACGTTGACGCCAATTACACGAGATCTCTCAGGATTGAGCTCTCGAGCGGATACGACGAAGACTGGCAGCTGAGACTCATCAAATGGCTCTCGTTCATCACGGCTGTCGTGTCATCCGACGAGGAACTCTCCACAGCGACTTCGCTTGCTCCACAACCCAAGAAGCAACGTGCTCCATTGAAGCTACTGCTGGAGTTGTATCATTTGTGGAATGATCAAGCTGGAGGACCTGCGAGAGAAGAACTGCGGAAGATTATGGTGCTATTTTGGGCTCGGCTACGACTTGAAGGATTGGCGATTACTGGCGTGTATTCACGAGACGAGCTCGGTCGATTGGGCATGATTCCGTTTGAGGCCGAGTACGATCAATTCTTGCGATGGCTTTGGCTGGGGTTTTGAAGCAATTGAGATGCCGATACCCTGGCAACTGGGCAATCGGGACCCGCATAGCCTTTTAATAAGTCTTTCTTGTAGACAGAGAAACTCAGAGCCCGCGTCAGAAGTCATGCGAGCATCGACGATCTTTTTACGATGTCGATGGACGAGTCGCGGCCAACATAGATATAGACCATGCATGGAATGATTGATCGCTCGCTACATAGTTTGGACCAGTGATGGGGTTCGTATGCAGAATATGCATTTCACATATGTGTATAAGGGTGACGGAGAGAGACAGAATGACTGAGATTGCCCGTCAAGAGCTACACCCCAGCGTTTTCCACGAATCCGACAAGAAAGACGTCCATGAAAGACAGACTCACGTATGCACTAGCTGTCCGTATCACCCTCATTGCCGATCATGCGGAGGAGCGCAACCCGATTGCCTAGTCTTGGTTAGTTGCATCGAAGTCCACGATGGCTGACCACTGTGGAATGGCCAAGAGGACCAGATGCATGCCTCGCATGAAAGCACACCCATTGGTAAGGCGAGCGACGACCTTGAGGCTTGATGAAGTGCGTGCAAATGGCGCGCCGAGAGGTTTTTTTGGTGATGGTGTAGACGAGGCTGAGCATTCTCCGCGAGGCTGTCCGAAATCGGTCGACACGACTGGAGAACATGTTAGCAGCCTGCAGCGGGCCAGGCGGACACGTTTTCAATGAGTTACAATCTCAGTGACAAACATGAGGCGAGCCCTTCAAGAGAAGCGAAACAAGTAGTTGGAAGAAGCTTAAGCGAGTGATGCTCCTTCCTAACTACTCTACCATATTCAACGCCATCCTATTTACATCGCCTCTATGCAACTTGGTCCCTTCTTGACTTGCCAGAGGACATTGGTGAGCCCATATCCTCATATAACCCATGGGACTGAAGGACACTTCTACTTCTGGCCGTAGCCCGTATCGCTTGCGCCACAGGAATCAGTGAACAGTCGCAGCGAATTGCCGGTGGAATCGACTGTAGCACAGGCAGGCCCGCTGTCTATTTTCACTTGGGCATCATCCGGACATCCCGAGTAGTCGATCAACTCGCGGTAGCTTCCTCCATTGTGAACCTCCACCGAATTGTCCAGTGCCTCGTTTGGGTCGCTGACCCAAACGATTCCACCGAGGTATGCATCCCAACCATACCACTGATCGTCACCAGTGTCGCCGCTAGCATACCAGGATGCGATGTAGTTGTTGCAGCTGGTGTCGGAGTAGAGATTGATCTGAATCTGAGGGTTGCGGGCTTCGATAGAGGAGTTCGTGGGCGCCGCCATTGCCATGGTGGAGAGGCTGGCGGCCAAGATGGCGAGCATAGACTTGCGAGACATGATGGTGTTGTAGAAGTACTCTTCTGTGAATTGGATACTCGTGGTTGTGGTTCGTTGTGATGTTCTGATTCCTCGTTATTGGTGGAGTTGGGATAGGTCATGTAGCTGGAATTCGGGCTGCTTTTTTATCTTTGACTGGCAACACTCAGCTGCCACCTCATGCTGCATCACTACGGAAGTGGCTTGGCCTGGAGCTCCTCGCTCGTCATTGAACAACGTCCTACGATTGATGCAATGGGTGAAAGACTACACAAGTCAACGAGTCTGGCATTAGTCTCCGAGTGGACGTCAGTACTGCTGACGAGAGTACTGCTAGACGATGGCATCAAGAACGAGAGGTCGTGTTGCTCATCTCGACTCATGGTCCAATTGCGATTCTCGAGGGGACCACGTTCGTTCGAACATGGCCGCTACTCTTCGAGGTTCCGAGTTCTGAAGTAGATACCAACCTAAAGTGGACGATGACAGGTATCATAAGCTGCCCTTCACAACGAAAGGCTGAAGTCAAGACTTGTCAGGCGTCAGAGGCTTGATCGATTCAAGCTTATTCTTAACTGTAATCGGTGGAATCCGGTGCCAGAAATTACCCAACTGGTGAATGGTATGGCTGGATGATCCCACATAGGTAGGAGATGCCGAACACTAGCAACAATTTACTTTCCGATGCAGGTGCAGCCAAGAATTTTGTTGGTAGTCGAAAGTTTTCCGTTATGGTATGATACTCCGCTACGCAAGAGTAACCCTAAGTCTTGCGCCTTGTATCATTGGATGACTGGACTTGACCATTGCAGAAGCGACCAACGAAGCCTCGCTCGAGGGCTCGTTCTCGGGTCAGGACTCCACAACAGGAGATCCTGTCTCGTCATTGAAAGCCATATTGCCAGTGTCGATACGGCAAAGCCTCGGCTGCTTCCAGTACCTTGGACAGTCTCGTTTGACCACGAGGCGCAGGACACAGTTCACATACTGCCAAACACTCGACACTGAACGAACAACGCTTTGCCTTCTCACAATACCACAATGTACGAGTACTTTCCCGAAGAGCATGTCCAGCATCGACTTCAGGCATCTCTCCGGCGCTGGCAGTTTACCACGTACTCTCTGCTAGCTGTCACTGCTACCCTGCTCCTTTATTTGTTCAGCCTGCATGGAACACAAACGCAGACATACGAAACCGGCTTTGCGACTGAACTTGCAGCCATCGAGCCCGCCATCCGTCTAATCAAAAAGAAGTTCACGGGAGCGTTGAAATGGGACAATGGAACGCTGTATCGGGACACGGATCCACATGAGGTTGACTTGGTCGGCGAGCCCAGCTCAAAGCTGGACAGGCATTGGAATCATCTACTGCGCAGTAATGTTGCCATTCAATCACACTTCAGAGTTTCAGATCCTGATAATGTGGATACAGACTGGCACGTTAAGCTGGACAAGTCGCAGAGCTTTGATGATGCTACTGTGCTGGGCGACGGGACGATTGTCTCAGGAGCTGATGTCTTCCATCAGCTCCATTGCCTTGTAAGTCGCCCAGACAACAGATGTTCCTGCACGACAAGGCTGACGCATCGACACAGAACATGCTTCGAAAGGCTACGCACGCGGAGTACTACAATGAGCATGAAGCATCCACTGCGGCGACTGATTCGCCCGCACATCGTCGTCTACATCTTGGTAAACATATTAGGCTTTCGATCAAGACCTTTTCCTGCTGACGCACGGTCAGACCACTGCATTGACTATCTCCGCCAGAGCATCACCTGCTCCAGCGACTTGACTGGCATCGTGCTAAAGAAGACTGACTTTGGACCTGTATATGGAGATTGGGGAAGGGTCATTACCGACTTTGAGCGATTGCACACTTGTCGCGATTTCGAAGCCATACAGTTGTACCTTGACGAGAACTTCAGTAAGGTTCGGTATGGGGGAGAGGTGCATGCATGAGGTTTGTGGTTCGCTCTGCAAGTGTGTTGAAACAGGGCATTCATGTAAGACATTTCCAGGAGTTTCCGTAACAGCGTGCCGATGGAAACAGACCAGTTCATGATGGTTGCCCATAGCCTCAGCGTATCCATATCCTTCATATTTCATGTCCGTTCTTAGCTGATCCGTGCGCAAACAGGGGATGGTTGCCCACCCCCTCGGCTGACAGCCTGATTCCTTTCCTTGATCTAAAGATGTTGATCGTCCAGGCTGGGTCATCGAACGAGATGGGCGTGAGGATGCCGTAGCATTTTATTCATCTGCCGTTCTCATGCCCACAGCAACTCATTTGGTATCCCAGTCTATCAAGCCAGCGCAATCGTGGGCAATTCACTCATCCTCAACTTCGCACTGCCATAGGGCACCAGCTTCGCCTCAAAAGCATCTCCCAAACACTTTCTGTCATTCTTTGTAGTTGGCCACCCCGGAACACTGCCCAAGAACAACGGCCAATCGATCAAACAAGCCTTTACGGTCATATACATGGGTGGTTTGCCAGGGGCAAATATTGGTGTTGGTAATTCCGCTTCGGGATCCTCTGCGGGATGATAGACGAGCGTTGACGGATCGATGGCGACATTCCACTCGGTTGTATTGAGCATGGTGTAATCACGAGACTCCGGAGGAGCATAGCCTGGAGGATATGTGGTGAAGTTGTAGTAGTTCTTGGGAGGAGCGGATGTCACGTCGGCGCCAATCTCGAGAGCGTATAAGAGTTGACCACGGTAGGCTGCGACTGTGTCGTTTGCGCGAGGCTCGGTGCGGACTTCAGTGCCGATTGAGTATCTGAGGGTCGATTTGCCAGCTGGGACGGAGATATGGTGTAGGCCAGCATCAGAATCGTATGATGACTTTGACCCTGAGCCGGAGGTGAAGGATGAGCCGCGAGCCCAACCTGGTACGCGAACATAGAAGTCGAATGGCTTCTCGGATTGGACGTTATAGGACAAGTCGTCGTCGAAGGGATAGTTGGTCACGCATTCGACTTTCGTCGATCCACCTGCAACATTGGTAGTGACGGTGGCTGGGCTAAGCAGGGCGTGCACCAAGCCGTTGCTTCCTCTCTTCACAAAGGCCGCCTGTACGAACTTTGGCAGACCTTGTGGATGGTTGACTGTGCAGCACGGATAGTTGGGCTCCAGACCCTGGAGAGAGGTCAGCAGATATCATCAAGAAAGGGAAGGCTGCATACATATGTTTGTCCTACTGAGTTGGTGTTATAGAAAGGCGTCATGCTCAAGTTCTTCGAGTAAGGCTGGTTGGCTTGAGACATATAAACATGAGCCCACCAGTCTCCAGTCATTGCTCCGGGGAGAGCATTGAAAGCGGCAAGTTCTGAGCCATCGCCGTAGAAGCTCTCCCCCAAGCCTTGGAAGTTGTAGCTGTTGGAGAACATGACCTCGACGGCGGTACCTACAGAGAAGTCCATGGTCAGTATCTTAAGCTCTCGAACAAGACTTCAGTCCACTCACAAGTCTCGGCGCCGTAGTAAGGGTTGATTCCATCTTCACGCTCGTCGGCGTAGATCGTGCCGGATGGGGCACCATGATACTTCATCGACCATTGAACCTGAACCAATCAGAACGGAACCATTCAGACAAGATTTGCAATTCGCTTACTCCATTTCTCGTCGTCTCGATCAAGCTATCGTTGTGAGTATATCTGCGGATCACAGCGGGAGCTTTGAGGCCTGTACAATATAAGCATTTGATCGAGACCTTCGGAGAAGACTCACTAACCTTCGCCAACATTCACTCCGTGCAAAAACTGAAAGTTGTCATCGGTCACGCTCTCAGGCAGGTTGTAGAGATCGTCGAAAGCATATGAGCTTTCGGTGAACCAATCTTCCCTGTTGCACAACTTCAGTCAGCTGTTTCGTCACGCGCACCAAGTAACTTAGACGTACCACTTGTGCCCGAAACCATGCAGCATCTCCATATTCTCCCACAGCTTCTGCATTTCGGCTTCACGTGGATGCTTCTCATAAAGCCACTGCAGAGAGACGATCATCTCCGCGACCCGTGACAGGAACCAGAAGTAGTAGCCAGCATCCAGAACGCCGCCCTTCTGCTCAACGACACCAGTCCCATTGTTTTTCAGCATTGAGTTCATTAGTGTGTTGAAGTTGTACATGGCGTCTACGATGGGTTTCTCGTAAGTCTTGTTTGCATCGGCAAGATTTGTCCAGGCGAAGAAGATGAGTGTTCGGGCCCAGATTAGTCGATAGCCGCCTTCTTCGCTGTGACAGAAGCCGTCAATAGCTTTGCCCGAGTAGGCATTGGGAAGGAGACGTTATCACTTACAATCCGATCCATCCATCGGGCTGCACCATGTGCTTGAACAAATAATCCATAGCATCGTCGACCTGTCCTTTGAGTCTTTCGTCGTTCAGCGTATATGCCAATGGCACAATGCCGTTCAGCCAGTAAGGAAATGCCTCGTTTAAGCCGCTGTACTCCTGCGTTCCACCGAGCCATTTGGCATCTTTGACGTATTGATAGAAGTCGTACAAGTGCCCTGCGAGTCCCGCAGCTTCGGTGTGCATCTCTGCCAGAAGCCAGCCATTGGGAGTGATCTGGCCGAGGGGTATGGCATCGTATACGAATGGTACGACTGGGTCTCAATCAGTCGATGTTGCAGCCGCTAAGGTGGATGAATACTCACGTGGTTTCGGCTCCGTCGCACTTTGGGCGCAAGTGATGAACGCTGCCACAGAGGCGACAGTCTCAAAGACCTTCATGTTGCTGAGGAATAGATAGCAAGACCCTACCAGTAGGAACAAAAGCCAAGTCCAAGTAAGCATATCTCTTGTAGTCGCGAAGGAGCACCTCTCGCTTGGGCTCGTAATCAAGCTTCTCCGCATTGTCCATGTAACCTCGCCATAGCGTGTTCTTGTATCGTTGCAGTCAGTCTGAAACTTGTGGGCAAGACGACGATCAATCTGTGCCTAAATCCTGCAGCTTTCGATTTCTCCACCAATTGCATTCAGTGCGATATCTTCAGCAAAGCAAAAGAGCAGCAAGAAGGATACCCGGTAGCGGATATTGAGCGTGGGTTTAATAGAGCCGTGAACATACCTCAAAGTCTGTCTCGCCTTTCGTCTGGAGTGTGATTCTCGTATGGCTAGCCATCCATGATGTCTTGAAACGAACAGTGAATTCATAATTTGTTGATCAGCCACGCGATGCTGCATGGCATACTTGATCAGTTAATCTTCGAATCAACATCTGCTTAGGGCCGAGACCCAATGTCTCGCGGCCCGCCGGGGCCTTCTTCCAGGCCATTCCGTCGAGGTGCGTCTTCTCTCCACCGCCAGTGTTGATACATAGGCGTTGTGCAGAGCTCTCGGTTCTCGAAGATATCTGCCGCATGCTGCATAATGTCAGTGCTGCAGTCTTGCTCGAATTAGTCCGCATACCTCGCCAAGTACCGGCATGAACTTGGCTCCATGGCCACTGCCTCCTGTACAGACGAAGACAGAGTCGGCGTCATATTTCGGGACGTAATCGATCTGCATTCTCATTAGCTGCACATCGCACATCTCTCGTTTCCAGTCGACATACAAGAAACGAGTTATCCAATGTGTCGGTGTACCAGCACATATGGGTCTCGTGGAACGGAATATCCGTGAACTCCGGGAGGAAGATCGAAACGAAGTTCCGTATAGCCTCTACCGATGCCTCAGGGATCGTCTTGGAGTCTGCCGGCGGAAGAGGTATTGACCATTTGCCATGCTGTGTGAAGGGCACATCTTCTGGAGCGGACGTGAAGTTTGTGAACTGTCAAAATGCACTTGTCAGCAGTTGCCTCCTTGCGAGTGCGTACTGCCATGCCTTTATGCCCCTGTATCCGATCTTGATCAAGCCTTCTGACGTTCTGGGAAAGACATAGACGCTACCCATGTCTTTTCCGTCCTTGTTGCGAGGAGCGCTCTTCCAGGTCATGACTGGGAACTTCTCAGGCGAATACTTGTCCCAGAGTCTCTCGTCTTTAAGATTGATCTTGAAGGTGGCGACGCTTCCGGCAGACGACTCCATGTGATACGCTAGATCGGGGAGCAGCTGAGTCGAGAATGATCCAGCTGCATGATTCGTCAGTACGAGAGTGCACATCGCATCTGGACTTCCTTGCCTGCAATGACGACCGTGTCGGCCTCGTGGACGAGACCATCCGCTGTTCGCAATCCGATGACTCTTCGTTTGTCTTTGCTCGTCTTCTCTTCAACGAGCGAGTCGTATCGTCCCTGTTCTGGGCCAAGACAAGATAGTACACCCTCGTTCTGGGCAAGCTTTTGATAATAAGCGCACCCATCAGAGCTTCTGGTAAAGCCAGCGAGAGAGTCCAACACGGCTTCGAAAGATCGCTCTTGATCATCGTCGGGAATCGCAAAATCCAGTAGCTTACTCTCCCAACCGAGCTCGGCAGCCCGCTTGCGATCGTCTAGATCGCTCTTCACGAACTGCGTATCACGGATGCCGTCTCGATCCATGCTTGCCAGGGTCTCCTTCTCCAGCGCGGAGAGCGTGGAGGTTGGCTGAACTCGGAGCATACCACATGGCACGAAAGGTTTGTCGTCTTCTGATTTCATCTCCTGGTTCATCAACGACCATTGCTTGCGACTTTCCAATGCCAGCTGTTGGTACGCAATCTTCTTGCCGTAGGACGCTCGAAACTGGTCGATTTTTGTCAGTCCCATCTCAACTCGGAACTCATCTACACTTGTACGCACGATCTTGTTGTGGTCGATGGAGGCCACCAGTTTTCGATCTGAGTCTGAGGGCTGGTATCCGGTCTTGTCGTAGGCATTTTGATCAAAGACGGTCACACGATGCCCTTTATCACAGCATGAGCTCGTGCGTGGAGTTATTTTCAAATTCCCATACCTCTTCTGTTCAATGCCACTGCCAAGGATAGTCCGAAGATGCCGGCTGCGGGTGAATGGTTAGCCAAAGGTGTGCTCAAAGAATACAGATTGTCTATATGACTTACCGCCAACAATGGCAACCCGCTTCTTGCCTCTGCCTCTTGTCATTGCGTCCGTGGTGACGTTCAGGACTGACGAGGGTCAGTGATTTTATGAGGTGAAGTCTTGACAAGATGTCATCAAGGTGCCGCTTGGCCACTTCATCGTTGCCGAGAACGGCCAGTGAGCAGCTTTCCGCCCACTCATGTGCGACACGGTACCTGACCGATCACATGCCATCTGGCCATCCGTACAGAACAGGGACCATTCATGAAAAAGTGAAGACTGCCTTGATGAAGTCAAGCTTTTCCGCCACCAGGAAGGAGCTCCTGCAGGGGTCCGCCGGTAGCGCCTTCCTGAAGACTGCCTCGAACGAGACAAGCCTGTTGTCAAGCTTCCCACCGCCAATTCGTTGCCAAATAAAAACATCATGACTCGATTTTGGACTGAGATGGCATATCTTGCAGTTCTTGACGCCTGTTGGCCATCTTTCCCCTCGTCTATTCGTGCATCATGCTATCTCGTCGGGGTGCAAAAAACGCCGCTATCGAAGATCTGCCATGGAGATTCGCTCCCGGAAAGGGGCCCGATCAATACGACCCGATAGACAATCCTGATGGCGTTATTGGGTTTGGTACAGCTGAGAATGTTGGTGTAGAGACTACGATAATTCCAGAGAGACGTTTGCTAACGACCCTTCAAGTGTCTGATCCAAGAAGAGCTGTTCAGATTTCTTCAAGAAAAGGTATGCCCCTTTTTGCGATCTTCATAAACGAAGTCTGACAAGACGTAGACCGTATTCCCCGAGGACATCCTCACATATCGATACTCCACAAATGGCGGCCCACGGTTTCTACAGGCCATGGCTGCTCACCTCAACCACAACTTCCCCCCAGTGGAGCCAATCCAACCTTCGCATCTTATCACAGCTAGCTCGCTTACAGCCATCCATGAGATGCTCGGATTTTGCTTGGGAGATCCAGGAGACGGCATTCTCGTGATTCCCCCAATCTACGGACGATTTGAACTGGACTTTGGTAACACCGATGGCCTCAAGATTGTGTATGCCGAGATGGGAGATGTCGATCCCTTCGACGACGGAGAAGAGATTGTCAAACGATTGAAGGTTGCGGTGACCAACGCCGCGGCGTCAGGAACCGTAATCAGAGCCCTCATGATTGTGAATCCGAACAATCCCTTGGGCCGGTGTTATCCAGTCTCCAGCATTCGATCCCTTCTTCGTTTCTGCCAAGATCAAGGCCTTCACTATATCAGTGATGAGGTGTATGCCTTGTCTGTGTACGAAGGCGAGCCGGACGAGTTCGCTGTGGACTTTACTTCAGTTCTCTCAATTGACAAGACCGGTCTCATCGATGAGAATCGCGTCCATCTGCTCTATGGCCTGAGCAAAGTAAGAACACAGTACTTGCAAGTCTCTGCCTTTGACTGACATCCGATTCTAGGACTTTGGTGCCGCAGGTCTCCGAATTGGTTGTCTCTGCACACAAAATGCCTTACTTCGCAAATCAATGACCAGCATGACTAGATTCCATCCCCCTTCTGGACCTGGATTGGCTATGGCTAGCACACTCTTGGAAGATCAGGCCTTTGTTGGAGACTTGATGACGCTTTCTAGACATCGCTTGGCAAAGGCACGCCGGATGGTAATCTCGCATTTGCGAGATGCTGGTATTGATTGGCACAGAGGCGGGTAAGCAAAAGTGTTCTCGTTCTTTGATCCGAACTGAAGCTTACTTCGCTTAGGAATGCTGGGTTCTTCGTCTACATGGACTTGTCTCCCTGGCTATCACGCAGCTCAGAGAATCCCGAGTTTGAGTTAGCGGAGAAGCTCTTACGAGCAGGTGTCGGACTGCATCCTCGCGAGGAGCATTACGAGAGACCTGGCTGGTTCAGGTTGATCTTCAGCTCGGTCAGGCGAGAGGTTTTGGAAGAGGGGTTACGCCGGTGAGTCTTGTCTTGATGCGGCGCTAAGGCTGCATGTGTAAAGTGCTCTGCTTGGCTAACATGCACGGTTAGTCTGACGACGACACTCGGGCCTAGACCTGATCACATTAGTCCTGCTGTCAAGCAGGTATTGAATGGCTGTAAGGAGTAAAGTCAAGCAACATGTACAGTCGGTCACTGGACCCACGAACACTTGGAATTGCCTAGATATCTGCCGCACAGGGCTCTGCAACGATCGATTGTCTCACAGCGATAGATCATAGAGCCGACTTCGCTAGCCCTTGAGATTCCATTATCAAGCAATGTTTCTATGGCGCGTGGTTCTCGTCGGCTTCCCGGATGTCGTCCCTCAAGTTCCTGCTAGTGGAACAAACCATTTGATAAGCAAAGAGAACGCTCATGCAAAACGTTCTTCGGCAATTGCGGCAGGCGTGAATCTGAAGAAGACCCCAAAAGGGACACTCATCCTTCATCTTCGGGCCGCAGCCCAGCGGCACAGAGACCCCGCTCGTGCAAGCCTCGTCTGGGAGTACTTGGTACCAGGGACAGCCCCAAGATAACGGCAAGGAGCTCCGCTGTCTGAAGAAGGCCTCGATCTGGTAAGGTCATAAACCGGCACACGATGTCCAGCTGCATGCTCACCTCCTCGCCTCCAAACCTGCTACGTAGAAGACACCGGCCGTTGATACTCATCTACAGCAGGATGAGGCCAAGAGATATGCAACTGATAACGGGCGACGAAGATATATACCTCCTGAATGAAACAGCTCAAAGCATTGATTCCAGATGCATCATCGAGCAATATGGATTCTTCTGAGATTACAACCTCTGTCCCCGACATCGAGAAATCGGCCATCGTCGCAGCCAACTCCTTCAACCCTAATCAACTTCATGTCGTTTCACGAGACAATGCTTCTGACAAGCATCTCGAGAACCTCGATGGCCAGATCGTCGGCTTCGATGCGTCTTTGATGGCAGCTCGTGCTGCTCTCAGCGGAGAAGAAGAGAAGAAGCTCATGAGACGGATCGATTGGCGTATCTTGCCTTTGATGGCGCTGATGTATGTTGTGAAGAATATCGATCAGTCGAATGTGAGTGCGGAATGAAAAGTGAGGCTTGGTGTCTATGCTGATGGTCGTCGAGATGTCGAACGTCCTAGTCATGAATAGGGGCACCCCTCGCAACATCCTGCAGGACCTCCACATGACGAGCAATCAGTTCAACCTGGTCAACGTAGCTTACTATGTGAGGCCTCGTCTTCCGAATGTTTCCTCCATATGCTGATTATATTAACCAGGTACCGTACATCATCGCCGAAGCTCCATCGAATCTGCTTTTGAAGTACTTCAAGCCTTCTGTTTGGTTGTCGAGAATTATGGTACGAGTCACTTGAACGAGTTGGCGTATTGGAGAACCTGATTGACTCGACGTAGATCACTTGGGGCGTCATGCTCTGCTTGCATGCCACAGTGAGCAATGCTGGAGGCCTCTTCACCGTCCGCGCTCTGCTGGGACTCTTCGTAAGCAACTCGCCAATCCAAGGTGGGAGCAAGATCCACTGATCCATTGATGACTTTAGGAATCCGGCCTGTGGCCAGGAACTTTGCTGCAGCTCTGCTACTGGTATCGTCCCGACGAGACTCCGAAGCGAGTTGTCTTCATCACCGTCTGCGGCAACTTCAGTCCGATCGTGGGATCAGCTTTGGCGTACGCATTCAACGGAGTCTTCACTCGAGGGTTGCCCGGATGGAAGTGGTCAGTTGACCGACCTGTGTACCGGCCGTCATTGATGATGCTGATATTGCCAGGCTTGTCCTGACCGAAGGTCTGTTCACAGTCGTCCTGGGCATTGCGGTCTTCCTCTTGCTTCCTGACTGTACTGAAATCCGTCCCAAGTAACTAGGGACATTTGTTGACAGTGATCACAGTTCCAGCCAATGCAAAGTGGCTGTCCGATAAGGAGAAGGCTTTCCTCCAAGCTCGACTGCCATCGAACTCGCCTCGCGATATGGAGAAGAACTTCAGTTGGCCAGAGTTCGTTCGTACCGTCAAAGATCGCAACTTGTGGCTGTTCCTCACAACATGGTCATTGTTCACCATCGGTACGGCAGGACTGCATTTCTATCAGCCCAGTAAGTCTCTCAAGAATCATTGCAGGGCTATGAAAACCGACAAGCGAGTAGCCGCCATTGCAAACCTAGGCTTCAGGTACGTCGTCCCAATAGATGGTGACCATTTGCTCTAACGGGACTTCGCACAGTACCTTGGCCCAAGTTCAGCTCCTTAATATGCCCCCTTCACTCTTCGCATGCATCGTCACTGTCTTCGGAGGATGGCTTGCATCAACCACAAGGGTCCCGCTGCCACTCGTGCCAATCGTCTGGATGACCATCATTGAAGCTTGCTATGCCGTCCAATACGTCTACCCAGATGTCGGGGGCGTGTATGCTGCGATAGTCATCTCTGGAGGTTTTCGATCAGCATGGTGAGTCAAGCTAAGTCTCCCTTTAGTCTTTGTCCTGACAATGCTCATCCAGGGAAACAACGATGTGGCCATGGCGCTTTCAGACTCTCTCTGGCGCCACCGGATCCGCCTTCGCTCTCGCTCTCGTCAACAGCTATGGCCAGATTGGTGCTGCCATCGGTCCGCAGATCTTCAACTCTCGCTTCGCACCCCACTACACTGCATCTTTTGCCATTGGGATGGGCTTCGTGGGGGCTTCGATCCTCATGGCCGCCGTAACGTGGAAGGTGACATATCGTGTCGAAGTATCCACAAGGATGCTGAGAAGAGCGAGGATTGCGGGCAGAAAGAGGAACGAGACTGTGTTGAATGACGTTGATCTCCACGCTGATAGGAACGATCAATAGTCATCTGTAAGACTGTGGGTAGGCCTTGATATCTCGGTGAACTCTGCATGATGATGAACTTTAATGATATCCCTTTGCCCGGTTCTATTTCCGATACCATCATCTCAGCGAATGTGAACGTATTTGAGCCATGCCTCTTCGCTCCTAGTGGCTGCGACATCTTCGAGTTGCGGGAAGCCGCTGGCGAGTGTTTTCGTATCAGCAACGCTGCCCAATGCGTGATGATAGCAGAAGCCTCGAAGTCTCTGGGCCGAGTCGATTCCATGTGTCGTTTGGCAGCCCGCACCAACAGCAAGCAGAAGAGCCCAGCAATAGAGAGCCGCAAAAGTCGTCCTCAGAATCTCGTCATCGATATCGTCCATGGCTGTTACCAAGCGACTGACCAGATCCTGGCGGATGCCGCTGCCGATTGGAGTCTGCCGGAGATTGGTATAGATGAACAGCAAGCAAGAGTGTAGCAGCAAGGCGAGGACTTGTCGATCACCTGTATTGCTACCATCAAGGTCTTCAACTTTCGGATTCGTCCGAAGCAGCAATGTGACGACACTTCTCTCCAGAACATAAACGCGATCTGGATATGCGGCTTCAAATGGCAGCATTCGATCGTTTCCGATGTGATTCAGGTATGCGGAAAGTTCGTTCAAGCCACTGAGTATGTCTTTCACTTGACCAGAGTCGTCATCACAAAAGGAGAGTAGACTCTCCAGATTATCCCCCTCCAGGCCTTCGTGGGAGAACGTTCGATCAATAGTCTGTATCGCAGGAAGGCTTGGTATCGTAAGTGGAAGCACCGGTTCACTCAATGATCGCGAGCAGTAAAGCACATCAGACCATTGAACCAGCCTTCGGAGCGCGGGATTGGAGTTCAACGTTGAGATGCCGCCGACGAGCATAATCATCTTGTACAGCCCTTGGACATGAAGCGAAGCCTCCGCGAGTCTTCCACTCAAGCTCTGAAGGCACAAGCAAGGTCAGCCATGGACGATCTCCTACACGCGGAAACGAACCTGAATGTTTGCAATACATGCTACAGCAGCGATCATAGCGGGATCGACTACTATTGAGCGATCTAGGTGCTCATTGACAGCAACAATTGCTTTGGTAATCAGAGCCAACTTCTCCGGGCTGTCGTTGAGCGGATCCCCACGAAAATCAGCGTCAAGTCTCTGAGCACAGTGCGAGAGGGTGGCATACAGCCAGGCCGAGAAGTCGAAACAGCATGATGGATACTTCCCAGACGGGTCTTCATGTACTGATGTTCGAATTGGTCGAGTGTAGTCTGGCGATATGATGATCAGCTTTTGATTCAGTGGAGCAGATCAAGTTAGGCCTTCTCACTGTAATGAAGCAGCGTCAGCATACGACCTGACGATGGAATGGGTAGGACTCCGAATGGCTCAGCGAGAGCATCAAGACATGTGCGGCGCAACATGATGGCTGCCAGATCCGAACTGTGGGGCTCTTCCTCGTTGGACACTAAAGAGACCCAAGATCCAGGTGATGAGAGGTCGACACTGCTCGGAGTCTTTCTGACCTCGTCTGGTGTGATACTTGAGCTTGCTGATTCTTTGATTCTTCTCCTCGCCTCAGCAGCTCGCCGGCGTTGACATCCACGAGTGTGTCGCATAGCACTGGACCGAACTTGTTTCCGGACGGCAGCAGGAGATACCGTTCCCTTTGGGTTGCCTGAGACATGGACCCATGCCATCCCGCCATTGCCTTTGTCATCTCCAGCATCCAAGGAGACTGGCATGATGCTCGCTTAGGAACGGAAGTTCGATGTTGTCTGGAGGCGACGGAGCAGTGGGAAGAAGGATGAAGAGCGGGGCTTCGAGATGGCACAGCCCGGTCCGTAGATAGGCACAAGGGATCCGGCCGAGTAGAGATAAGTTGCCGAAGTCACCATTGTACCCAAGATCGACAGCTTCAGCTACCAAGGGTCCATTTCCATAGATCTGTTCGCGAGAAGGTCCAATTATCAATGCATTGAGACGTTTGGGGTGGCCGACTACCCAGCTATGCGAAGGAATGTGTCGATGTTCCATGGCCAGCACATAAGAACGTCGAAAGAAATGTGATGATCACCCGGAAGCATTCGAATGCATGCCAATTTACGAGTAGCAGATGGATGTCGTGTAGAGAAGATCGAGGCTCAGAATTGCATGTGAAGTCGCACAAGGTGACGTTACGGACAAGGTTCAAGTGAAGGAACGACGGAGACATATCATGCACTCGAAGTTCTATCAAAAACCGACCATGATCAAAATAATCGACTTGCTGCTCTACTGGCTCGGACTTTCCATTGCCAGTAAAGCAAAGGCCACAACCAAGACTCCCAAGTCCATCATCATCGACACCGACATCTACGGCGACGTCGACGATGTCGGAGCATTAGCAATCGCCAACGTCCTCCACAACTGCGGCCTAGCAGACATTAGAAGCATTGCCATCAACACGCACTCGAAATACGGAGCTCTACCGATCGCTGCTCTACGACCTTTGACCGATGAGATCTGGACGGATACGGATTTCTTCAATCGTGGGGATTTTGCGTCGAAGATTGGGATGACCTTTCCTCGGGCCTTGAGGAGTGCGAATGAGACGCCGACTCCGTTGCAGCTTTATCAGAAGGTTCTGGAGGAGGTTGAGGATGACAGCCTAACAATCGTATCCATCGGCTTCCTGACCAACATCGCCGCTCTACTAGACTCCAAAGTCGGTCACCTCCTTTCAACGAAGGTCCACGAACTAGTCATCATGGGCGGAAAATACCCCAGTGGTTGGGAATACAACTTCGGCCACCAAGATCCCGCATCCACGGCCAAGGTCCTCTCAAACTGGCCAAAGGACATCCCGGTAACGTACATTGGCTTTGAACTTGGTATTGATATTCTTTCAGGCCATAATCTGCGCAAAGAGGCCCCTACGGATAGTCCGATACTTGCAGCATATGAGTACTACGTCGGCAGGTGTAGAACGGCTCGTGAATCTTGGGATCCGATTACAATGATGTATGCGATTCTTGGGTTTGATGGGTTCGAGAGGATCGGGTTGAAGGCGCCGTTCGAGTGTGCGAATCGGTATGGGTGCAACTCCATCATTGACGGGAAGGGGACCAATGCTTGGGTCAACGATACTAGTGTAGCGAATCAGCATTGGTTGAAGTTGGTGGATGGGGTGAGCAATACCAGTGTAGCGGAGATGTTGAGCAAGTTTTATGTCCATGATCCAACGAGTAGTCGATGCGATTGGTCGAAAAAGAGAGACCGAGAGTTGTGATGATATCGGACAACATGTCTCATTACACTTTTCCAGCTGATCTTACAGCCGTTCATCATATATAGGTATCATCAATATACACACATCATGTTTCGTACACTCATCCTCATTTCCCTTGCATCTCTTATACGTATCTCTTAGGCTTGAACTCCGGGGCCTTAGTGTATCCAGGGAACTGCTCCAGCTGCGCCTCGTCGATCTTCTCAAGCTGAGGGCATCCAAGCTGAGTGACGATGCTGCCAACAGCGTTCTGGAGATTGTTCAAGAGACCCTGAAGGACGGCATCGGCCTTGACCTGAGCAGCAGCCTGGAAAGCGAAGCAGCCGAGGTTGTTGCCCTTGAGCAAGTCGTCGGCGTTGAAGAGACCACCAGTGATGTTCTCGACGTTGACGCCGGCGAAGTTGTTGGTCTTGCCGTCGAGGTTGCCGCCGATGTCGAGGAACTTGGGGTGGAGCTTGGCGTAGTTGACGACGTCGCCGAGGAAGTAGGGGATGGTGTATGGAGCGGTTGTGCTACGGCGGTACCAGTTGTCTGGGATCCTCTCGTGGCCGAAGGGTGCGGTGTAGGCTCCGTTCTCGCCCTGAATGCCGAACCAACTTTGGATGGTCTCGTAACTGAGCGAGCCGATTGGGTCTTCCTCACTGTGGTTGGCCATGAATCGGTAGATGAAGGTGAACGCGGCAGGCTGGACGAGAAGACCTGGGAATGGAGCGTTGAAGAAGTAGGGGTTGTTGGCGATCTGGCGGTCGAAGCGCTGCGAGCGGTACTCGGCGAGGGAGTCGAGGGTGACGAAACCGCCGGGCGAGGCGTTGATCATGTCCTGGAACTGGTCGGCCTGGGTGATGTAGTTGTTTCCTGACTCGTACAAGTCGGGGCGGGTTGGGGAGACATCGTTCTCGTACCTGGGAAAGCTGTTAGTACAATGGCTATGTCCCACAAGTTATGGATTGAACTCACTTGTTGTGCGAGCCGATCAGTCCGTGGCCACCCTGAGCAAGAGGACCACCGACACCTGGTGGAGGAGTGCCACCGATGGACCAAGCCATGAGATCACCGCTATCGATGAGAGCACCAAGGATAGCGAGGAAGCCGGAAAGATCAGTGCCCATTCCAACGACGTTGTCGGTGACATCGATGAATTGCTGGACAGTGGCGTAGCCATTTCGGGGAAGGAAGCCACTTCGCAGGGTCAGCATTCACTTCAATTCGACTGCATGTCTTTTCTCTTACTGGTTGGCGAATGCATTGAGTCCCGGACAAACGCCTCTCAGGTCGTTGGGTCCTGGTGCTTGCCATTCGTGACCACTGCCTTCGCTCACATCGATGTATTGCTTCTCAGCATCGAAAGTGGGAATGGCCTCGAAGATGGCGGTGGCATCATCGGCACCTTGCTGACGCTTGTGGGCAGTGAGCTCAGCAGCACGAGCCTGAAGTTCAGGGCTGTTCTGGAACTCCCGCATCAACTCCAAAGGGAAGGCGGCGGCCAGAGGCGCAAGGGCGCTCAAGAGCGCAGGTGATGAAGAGAACTTCATGGTCGACGACGATGGCGTTTACCGGTAGCTGTGAAGAAGGTGTGGCTTGCGTGAAAGCCTTGCATGCGCCGACTACCTACGCCTCTTCATATACCGTCAATAGGTACATGGGTACATCATAGGCTCTCCGAGGCAGTTTGCAATTTCTTTCCTTAGGCCTGAATGTTGAGGATTCGCCTCCTCAATCATTGCAGTCATCCCAGCATCATCACAATTGTGTTCGACGCTATTCGACAAAGTCGCTCGTCGCTGACCACCAGTAGCATCACCGCAAAAGTTCAACGAGGAAGAAAGCTGCGGCGATGCCTGTCGGATCGGTCGATGCGGCTCAAGAGATCGTCCTCTCATGCACGTTGGATTAGTCGTTTAAGCTCGCGTTGAGACGTCACTGGATGAAGCCGTAGAGTCCGAGGTAGATTCCGGGCTGCTGGTTTTCGTCTAGTGTCGATCAGGTACATTTTGGCCACCTTGAAGACAGATTAGGTTATGGAGACAGTTACATGCTGGGGTTAGCTGCCCTAGCAGTCTTTCTTCGGTCTGCCGCGCGGGGAACGATCGACGTTGAAACGACGTGCGTGCAAGGCTTGTTCTTGCGGCTGTTCCGTGATCCGGGTGTTGTGACATGCAAGATGGAACGCGGCTTTGCGACTATTTTCTCACTGCCTGCTGCTGTCTTGCGCCGCAGACGTCTTCACCAGTAGACTTCGCGTTCGCAAGTCGGACTCCGATGCTTGATGACGATCGCAGAAAACGAAGTGGAGTCTCTCCATGTGTGTGAAGGAGGCCTGACCCGCAAGTTGACCGTTGTCCTGAAGATCAATGCGGAGCTGTGGAGGCATGCGGAGTGCGCTCCTTCGTCGGGTTGTTCACATGTTATCACAAATGTCGCTCTCGCGCTGCGGCCACAAGTACACCGAGGCCCTTCCCATAGCGAGTCTTGTGTCGGAGGCGACATGTCAAACATTCCACTCGTTCAGCATTCGTACTCTTGGTTGACCGTAGTGGCAAAAGTGCCGGACCTGACCCCGAAAGATGGCACGCCTGATAGACTCTTGGGGCTGACGATTCGTTCTGATCAAGCTTTTCATTCGGCTTTTTCGCAGGCGATTGCGTGAGTGGCTTTTCTGAGCCCACGGAGAGTCTTGCCGGGAGACACTAACCACAATAGCTGTCGCCAACACAGCCGACGGCACTGCCATAGACGGAGCCGCCAGCACCCGTGATTTCCAGGAGAGCAGCGATCAGACCGCCGATGCCTTCACCAGCGATCAAACCCGCTGGCACGGCGTATCCGTTCCTCGCATAGGACTTGTGCCACCGGGATGACCAGACATATGTCACCAGAGCACCAGCAGCCATCGCGATGGAGTATTGCGTGGACGGGACCATGAATGCCAACCCGAAGACCGACAGAGATGGCACAAACTTCTGGTATCGTGCGGGAACGAGCTTGTATCGTGCATAGACGATGCCAATTGACAAGACGCCAAAGGCGATGGCGAGATAGCCGCTGACCGGCGGGATGGGAAGTGAAGAGAGCGTGATGGCTTCAGCCACGGCAACCCAGGCACCCAGAGCTGGCGTACTGAAGGAGCATTCGTCGATTGATGCGTCCAGAATACATGGATATGCTGTTGTAAAGAGCAGAAAGAGACCGACACTGAGCCACACAGCGACGAAACTACCACAGGCTTGTCCGTAGAACTGAGCTCGATGAGATGCGCCCAACAGGTATCCAGTACGGAGGTCCGAGACCATGTCGGTACTTTGCGCAGCCGCTCCAGTCGCCACAATGCCGCCAACCAGGTTCGTGAGCTGCTTGTCGTGCAGAGAGTAATGTCCAGGAGATGTGACACCGCCAAAGACGAGCTGCGACGCCTTGCCACAGTATGACGCGGGAGCAATATCTGCTGTCGCTGCAGACTGCGTCGCAATGCAAGAGAATAGGAATCCAAGAACCACCGACAGGATCGCCAGGCCGACGTTCAGGTCATACTGCAAGCCCAGCACGATGCAGGTGAAGACGATGATGAGGAACGTTCCTGAGGCCCACATCCAGACGGGGACCCTCTCATTCAGTGGAGCAGGGTCATCATCTTCGTGATCCTCCCGCAGAAGGAACGACTCGGCTTGGTCCTTCGTTCTGGCCCAGCGTTTCGTGTTTGGAAGCTTTGCTGCATACTCCGCGACTATCAGTTTCAGGCCTTTGTACAACGCTGGCGAGTTCATGGCGACCTCGGTGAAAGTTGCGCACATGAGGATCATAAGGCCAGGCCAGAGCAGGAAGTATCGAGCAGAGGGCTCGTTGACGGGGTCGTCCAGCTCCAGAGACTTGTAGCTGATGATATCCGGATTGCTTTTCGATGGTTTACCAAACGTCAAGCCAGTCCGCAGGGTCGCCGGTCCAATGATGCCCCAGGCAAAGATGGATCCAGCAAGGTAGCTCAAGCCAACATTCAGTCCGGTGAGCATGCCCACTCCGAAGAACGCAGGCGTCAGCTCGACGTACCAACCCCAATTGCTTGCAGCAATGATGCTCTTCCATGCCGTGGTCTTGTAGATCCACCAAGAGATGTTCCAGTCCCAAAGTACACCAGGCGCATAGATGCTCGTCGCTTTGAAGACGCATGACGCAGCGAAAGTGCTGACCAGGACTCGTGCCTTGCGCAAGGCATCTCCAGCCAGTCCAGCTTCATGCAAGCTCCTGATGGTCACTGCAGTGGCGGTTGGAGTAGGGAAGATGCCCTTGAGACGGATGATGTAGAACTTGCGCAGCGCAACTCCGAAGAAGCAGCCATAAAATGCGCAGACGGCCGTAAAAGTGATCAATCGCCAGAGGTCCTCTTTTGGGGTGGGAGACATCAAGTTGAGTCGGTATAGAGCAGGAACAGCGCCTTCAAACAGAATCGACAGACTTCCAGCTCCCGTGGCAACGCTCTGAACAGCAACATTCTCCCGAGGACCAAAGTACTCGCCGCCCAGAAACTTTGGCATCAGCTTGCTCGTCGGCTTCAGGATTGCGAATCCGAGGATTGCGCCAAAGAGGGATGCTCCAAAAGTCCAGCCAGTCTTGAGGCAGAGGTACATGTTGCTAGCGGAGACCACGCCGCCGAGGATGCAGCCGACGACGAGAGCTCGAATGGTGAACTGTGCTGGCTCATGTGGCTGCCCAGGTAGATCTGGAAATGGTTTCGTGATGTCCAGTGGTTCATCCTGTCTCGTGAAGTCATCCTCACTGGCAGGCCTGTCAGCTATCGTGAACGTAGCCTTCGCCTTCTCTGCGATGTCCAGTTGCTCGGCTTGCATCGTGCCGCCGGCGTCTCTATTGCTCTCGAAATTCTGTGGAGGGTGTAGCAGTGACTTACCTGCCATCGCTCGAGGAGCTCACCCGCCTATATGCCATCGCCTCAGCACGCCATGCGATGCACAGAGTCAACAATCAGACAGACCCGCCCATCCGCAGACCTTATCAATTCCGGCATAGGCGAAGTGTAGCCAAGAGATTGTGGGACACTATAGTATCGGACAAAGTTCGTCAGATTCTGCTTGCGGCGTTGTTCAAGGCCAAGGCTTCGTTAGCGATGCTTGTTGCATGATTGCGTGCTGTTGGGGGCTCGTTGCGGGTGATGGCGTGCTGGAAGAGTTCTCCCCAAAGGTCGCTCGTACTGTCGTGTAGACAACGCAGACTCGCAGGACGGCGCCTTTCAAAGTCGGAACTGACTGCCGCCATGTCGCGCACGATGGAAGAACATGGTTGACGATGTGGTGGATGGATTGAAAGGACGGCGGTCTGAAGGCGAAGGTGAGCTTCAAGCGGCAAAACGTTCTTCCGTGCCCCGATGCGCCGCAAATCAAGACAGCCTTGCGATCAGGGACGTGTTGACATGTTGAATGCAGTGGCCTTTGCTGACACTTTCTAGGTCCTTGGCATTCCAATCGATACAATGGACATGCCAACGTCGTTACAGCTCTCCAGCTAGTGTCATACAAACATTCCTCGCCCCTTCATGAGTCCACTTCGTCTGCGACCACGTACTCTCGAGAATCTCGTTCAACAGATCGACGATCCACTCTCTTTCGGAGTCGCTCGCTGCACAGTCATACGTCGTAAAGAGAGCTCCCGGGTAGAAGTAAAAGCCAACAAGACCCTTTCGACGAGCTTCGTCTGACAACATCCACACTCGCTGGCTCATTTTGAGATTTTGCTCTCTTAGATCTTCAGGCGATGACAAGATAAGATGGTCGTCCCAAGGAATGTTCTCGTAGCTGAAGATCGCTATGAGGACTTTGTTGACCACGAGAGTCAGCACAGCGTGCCAGGAAAGAATACGGCAGGTGTTGTGTGTCGGGTTCACGAACACTGAACTTATTGGTGCATGGAGTTCGAGCCATTCTGGAGGTCCTGTCTCGACATTGGGAAGGATTCGTTCGTCGATAAGTTGGCCCAGATCTTGCAGCTCATCACTCATCGACTCTGCAAGCATCAAAGCCTCGACGAATGCATCCTCGTCTCCTCTCCTCCAACGACGAGCTTCCTTGATGAGACTTGGCAGAAATGCGAGCTGTGCGAACACTCTGCACAGGATATCGTCGAAAGAACTTCGGATTCGACTCGCTTGTCCGCAGATTGCCTCTTGCCACTTCGCTGAGGCCAGAAAGCAGTCCTGATCCTGTAGCACAGCATGCGACATGATGGGTCCAAAATTCTCCAGCATGACTTCGAACACCGTACGATCGACGGCATCCAAAGTACCTCGTTCTTTCAACAGCTCACTTATACCACCGGCATGCACCGACCAACACGGAATACGAGCAAGTTCTCGTGGTGCCAAAAGCGATTCCAGCCTTCCAATGAGAACTACGGCCAGGAAGGTACCGACACATGTTCGTCTTGTCGCATCCTGCAGGGCATGGTTGATCGTCTGTAGGGCTAGACCATAGAGTCTTGGATTCAGGGTCCTCTCATTGCGAGGAAGTCGTCGGTCTTTCGAACTTGCGTCTAGGCAGCAAGCCACAGTAGCTGTGAGAGGATCACTCGACTCTAGCATCCGCGGGACGTCTTTGATGAAGGAGCAAGCGCCGAGGAAAGATGGCCTATCCGAATGTATTGGAGTACTTTCGAGGTTGACGATAAGCTCACGAGCCACCAAAGAAGCCGGGTCGGAATCGACAGAATGTGGGAGACCATATGCAAGCTTGACCAACAGTTTCGGTGCTTGACAATTGCTTGATGTGCTAGAAGGCCGGTGCGTTTGTTCTTCTTTTTCGCCTGGAGCAGGTGCAGTCGTCTTGTTCCCGGCTGTCTTGGGAGCAAGCACAACGATCTTTTCCTTCTCCGTCTTCGACTGCACAGGCATGAACTTCACCCTCGTCGGCGGTCCAGGGCACTTTCGGTTCGAGTTCACACACTGCCCACAATTCGGCCATTGCTGATCGCACTGAAACGCCACATTAGCCACCACACATACGCCTACAAATGCAGAAACATACCTTAATCTTCCTACTTCGGCACGTCTGACACCGCTTCGTAACAGCAACCATTCTAGCCAGAATTTGTCTCTTGCTTCCTCAATCCGGAAGGCATGCAAGCCGTCTTATCAATACAGAGAATGTGTCCATAGCCCTACAAGCCACAGTCCAGAGAATGAAGCTTGCGTTAGGCGAAGGTGAACGATTTGAAAAACATTTGGGGCCAAATTATGACTGTAGGGCTGAAGACCAGGATATGAGACGCTAATGCCGCACATGCCTTCCGGATGTAGCTAGATTGTCTTGTCAGCATTGCACAGATTGGGCATCAGGTACTTGTGAGAAGGGGCCTGAGCAGCTGAGACTGACCGACGTGAGGCTTCCGTGGAAGCTGCATCGCACCGACCGAACGTAAGTCCGAATACTCTTGTACAACAGTTGGACAACAAGCTTTTGAGTAAGTTGGGTTGCAGTGCTGTGTCGTCCGGCTGGAATGGAAGGCTGGCTCAATTGTCATCCTTGGACATGATTGCTCGTAGATGACTCCACGTAGACAAGTCGATTGAACTTTCCGTCGATCAGTGTTCATTCATCCACCACCCTTTCGCGGCCTTCGCAATCCTTGTCTACGAATAAGAAGTAAAGCTTGAGGGACTGTCGATGAAGATCTCATTCTCGATCATGTGTACATTGCAGAAGCCACCGATAGTCCCTCTGGTCGCTCGAGAAGCAACTTTCAGGAAGAGACTTGGAGCTTGATGGAGATTGCTTTCCCATGGCGACTGAGTCATTTGCTGTGGTGAGTCCCGTCTTTCCAGGTGGCCAAGATCGAATTTTGGCCACGATCACCAATAGCATATTCTTGCTCTTTTTCTTGGCCTGCGTTCCTCGTGCGCAGTCATGGCGGCTTCCAGTATTGCTTCGATTTTCCGAAATATGGTCCTGACACTCGCCCACCGTCTCTGATCCTTTTCAAACAACACCTCCCAATGATAAATTCCCAGAATTTTATATAGCGCCTCCGCATCGTATTCATCGAAAGCTGCTGCTTCTCGGGCTAGATCGAGAGGTAATTTTCCCTGCTCGTCTTCGACCCACAGTGATTCACCTGCAGTATCCGCAGCAAGAAGTTCTTCCACCATTTCGAAGTCTGCTCGGGACACAGCATACTGTAAAGGAGTTTTGGGGCCTTGACCAGAATAGTATGACCCTGCCTTTTGACAAAAAATGTGAGATGGCATATTGACCTGCAGCAAAGCCTTCACCACTTCGGCGTGCCCACAATCTGCAGCCCAGTGCAGAGCACTTCGACCTTCGTCGTCAAGGCGAGAGACATCAGCGCCCGTTTTCAGACAATCCTTGACACAATTCAATAGACCAGCCGCGGCGCTTTTCATGAGCAGTGTTTCAGAAGCTTTCTCGGACTGCAACAAGTCAATTGTCACAAATTGCCAAAGCGTCGAAATAGCTTCCTCGAGAACTTCTCTGGGGACGTCCTCATTGTCATCCACGACATCGTGTATCGCTGTGTCGCCAGATTTATCCTCGATTAGTGGATCTGCTCCAGCGGCTAGAAGTAATCGAATCAAAGAGGCAGGATTCCAAGAGGCAACACTCCTAGGGACGTGACGTCCTCCAATGTCGGCAGCCAGGTGTAGAGGGGTGCAACCAGCCTCATCCTGACAATGTACCAAGGAAGAATCAGCATCTATCAGCGCCGAAACCCACGCCTGTTCCCTTCTAACCGCATTGTGAAGTAGTGATTCTCCAGCGCGGTCAAGAATGACTTCTCCATCCTCAGAAAGACCATCAGCTTGGAGAAGATACCGCACACTACGCTCACAGCCATTTTTTGCAGCGTGATGTAGCAGCGTCCATTCGAGGCCATCTTTGGAACGTAATGCAGCAGGACAGACCTTGAGTGAGGCTTTCAGAAATTCGAACGATCCTTCCTTGGCAGCAATGTGGACGGGATTCATTCCTTCCTCATCCACGTCATACAGCAGCCTTTCTTCACCATCGACATGTGGAAGAATGCTCACGGCATTGACCCTGGCGAGGTAGTGGAGGAAAGTGCTGCGATGTGGTATGAAGCTTTTGGTTCGATCCATGAACTGTAGAGCAGCCTGGTCGTGCCCACGAATCATGAGCTCTTTCACGACCAGAGCGAACATGATTTCTGGGTTATCGTCTCTGCGTACGCGAAGCCGTATGTGATCAAAAACATGACGCATGAGCGTCACTGCATAGGCTGTCGAGCCAGCAATGACGGCATCTGCTGTGCTGCGAATGAAGGTTTTTGATGCTGGCTTTGCATATTTGCCACGAATCCAGAACAGATCACTGCCATACAAGTCATGCTTGAGCCCGAAGTAATCGAACCACCAGCCTGCTTTTGCAGCTTCCAAAACGTTCAGAATACCATCATGTCTTCGTGTAAGTGCAAAATGAGCGAGCTGCATGCCAGACCCTAGCACCAGATCAAAAAGATTCGACTCGTCGCAGGAGTCCTGCTGGTGTGTGGGCGTCTGGAAGCAAACGCGTAGTGTTTGCCAGAACGCCTGTCTCTCAACGAGGGCGACCAGCTTGATATCTCCAGGGATGGCTGAGGTGCTTGAGTCGTCCTCATGGATGCGAAAAACTGATTCGGAGGCTGTCATATTCTCTTTCGTAAGTCTCAAAATTTCGAAATGCTCCCGATTTCCGAACAAGTTCCAAGCGCTGAAATTGCAGGTCTGTCCGGCGGCCACAGATTCCATATCAGACTTGAGGCGTGAGAATTCAGAACAAGAAAGGTAAGCTCTGCAAAGCGCTTCGATTTGACCACGAGTGTGAGCCGGATCGAAACGAAACAAGACGAGATCCTCGGGCAGTGCTCTCTCCTTGAAAAAGTCATTGACAGACTGGTGAATAGTCTGTAGAACACCAGTCTTTCCGCCAATCCGCAGAAGTGTTTCACAGGACTTCCAGGAGGTCTGCAGCCGCCGGATATGTGCCACTGCTGGCAAGGCATTGCTTGGTCCCTTGATCTCCGAACACGCTAACAGAGCGCCAAAGGCCGTCTCGGTCAGGTATTGTACGTCGGATACAACGCAGTGTAGAGCCAGTGCCGCTTTACTTCGATCTCTGTGGGGGATATCGCGCAGGATCTTGATGAACATGTCATCGAGGCTAGTCGGAATCTCCTTCAAGATCTCAAGAACGTTGTCCGACCGGGCATGACGAATGCTGCGGAAGGCAACCGCTACCCATAAGAAGGTGTCACCACATTTGTCACGAAGAATTTCTCGCACTTCGGTCACGATTTCCTCGTCCCAGTTGAGTGTCGTGGAGAGCTCGTCAACTTCACTGCTGATGAATCGGTACACATCATCGGATACGCCCGCTTCCTGATCAAGTCGAATCGACTGGACGTGCCTTGGATTTAGCCGCGAAAAATCGTGAAACCGTCCAGGACGATGGGTGAGGAGTATCCTGGCATGCGTCTTGGCTTTCTGGGCATTCTCTGAACGACAAAGCTCGGAGAACAGCTTGAAAACCTCGCCGCGAGACGACGCCTCACATTCGTCAAGAGCATCAATCAGGATTCGTGTATCATGGAGACCAGCCTCGCTCAATAGACCGGTCAGATGGCGCGACAGCGCATGGACATTGCTGAAAAGTGCGGATCCTTGATCGTGAAGGTCGGTCACTAGATCAACGGAAGGCAAGGTGGGATTTTGAGCCAACAGTTGTCGGAGGATGCTCTTGACGACTGCAAGGTAAGTTCTTCTATTCTCGACTGCAGCGTCACAGAAGAAGAATGCTACTCCCATTTTGGCTTGCTTGGCTTCTGCGAGCCAATGAGAAAGGATGGACGTTGACAATGTCGACTTGCCGATTCCAGGGGGTCCGACCAGCGTAAGAAGCTGGGGAGCTGGCCTGCGGTGCCATTCCACGAACGTCTTGTGCTCGTGGATCCATTGGCAAGTCTTGGGGGCAGCTCCACGGCCACGTCTGATGCCTTCCCGCACGGAGTACAGGTCGTCAAGCGGGTTGGTCGTGAAGAGGCCCGTGAGTATCTCTCCCAAGACAGGATTGAAAGCAGGAGCGTACTGACTCAATTGCCTCCTCGTTGAAGCTGCTGTGGGATAGTACTCAAGTGCTAGGCGCGAATCAGCAATAGTCTGGGTGACCTCAGGTTGACAAATACCTCCTACTGACCTCGGCTCGGAGAAATCGCAAGCTGGGCCGTTTGCCAGTCTTCAACAATAGCTTTTGCGCAACAAGCCGCAGTAGCGCTGGCGTACGGCTGCCATCTTTTGTCCTTGTGGCTGTCGGCGTAGTCGCAGACGCTCTTGACCACGATCGTGGGAAAGGTGTCCCAGCAACCTGCACCTTCCATCTCGAAGCCAATCGCTTTCTTCTCATCCATCAGGCGATCTCGCATTGACGAGTTCTTCAGCACCTGGCTTGCAGAGGCAATGACCCCGAAGTGAACTTTTGCTGGTATAGCGGGCCCATTGCGGGAGTCTGGAGCACGCTTTTGGAGTAGTTGATGCTGTGAAAGACCCTTCGCGATGGTCGTAGGCTCTTGGAAGTTCTCAACTCGTTCTCGGATGGCGCACTGCTCCAGGTCGCATCGCAGGTCGTCACATCTGGCTCGCTGGGCGTCGTCGCATACTGGATCGCTCGCGGTCTCACAGTCTTTGCAAATACAAACCAAGTCTTTGCCGTGATGTCGATGTGGATAATCGGACGGGAAGAGCCGATCACTGCCGTGGCCGGGATATTTGAAGTTCTGCAGGCATTCCGGAAAGACGGGGTCTGTGATGTACTGATTGATGCGACGCGTGAGGCTCAGAACTCCTTTGCTTCTTGAAATGTGATTGACGAAGTTCGCCAGCTCTTGTGTAGGTCGTCCGAGGGTGTCTGCCGTATCCCCTTTTGCCTTGATTCCGCCGGCGTAGTGCGAGCCGAAGTCATACTGGACAACCTGAGTGCTGATGAGGACGTCTCCAAGTAGCACTTCCTCGTCGTCAGGAGTGCGCGGCGCTCCGCCAGCCACCCCAGTCAGCAGGGCTATCCTGATGTTGGTGAAGCTTTGGCGCATGTCTCGTACGGTGTTGGCGGCATTGAGAGTTCCCATACCTCTGGGAGCGACGAGCACGACTGGTTTGCCGCCTAACATGCCGGTGACGTAGAAGTTTTGGTCGTCGTGGGCTTTATTGAGACCGGTGAAGGTTTCAGTCATGAGTGCCTCGACGGCATCGCCCTCGATTCGCAGGACACAGATGATGGCGATCTCAAAGTCATCCCGGCTGATGTTAGATGACTCCATGTTTCGGTTGCATTGTCGATCAGGGGGGCATATCTAGATGGTGGAGTAGCAAGATTTGAAAGTTGGAGGAAGTCAGGTTCAGCTGTGGCTTTGAGCAAAGGGGCCTTGCCGTGTCGGAGGCGCAGCTGCGACCCAAGGAAGGTGGGCAAGGAATGGAGGCCTCACATGCTCCGATTATGTCGTGAAACCATAGGCACCTCCAGGTGATTGGCCGGCCGCAAAGCAGCCGCCCTGCTCATGCAGCCAAGCATGCAGATCGTCCTCAGGCAGTTCTCTCGAAGCTATGCTGCCCAACGGCAGCCGCTACGTCGCATCCTCAGCGGAATTTACCAGAGCGTTGATATTCAAGCATCTAGGGGCGTGTCGATAGTGAGCAGAGAGCCGATTCCAATTCAATGATCACAGCTGATCCTCGGGTATCTTTTGTGTCGCCTCCACCTCTCACCACCCAAACACCCTCGCGATCCTCATCTTCACCCCCTCCCAACTATTAACCTTCGGCCTCACATCCAAATAAAAGCTCAACGGCACCGCATTCTCCCCCCGCCCCTTATAAAAATCAATAACATAATCCACCTTCTTCCCACACCGATCCACAACCCAATCATGCCGATCAAAAGGCTTCGCATACCCCAGCAAACTATTCCATCTAGCCTTCGGCGTCAAAGCCTTACTATCCCCAGCAAAGCTGACCAACTTCGGCCCTCCACACCTCTCACTCCCCCATCCTTTTTCCCAGTTCTTGATCTCTTGCCACGCGCGCTCGTTGACGGCGTTGTGGATTGGTACGATGGAGGACATGTCGCCTGGGTTGGCTTCGTGACCTTTGCGCTTCATGGCTTCGAAGAACATTTCTTGCGAGGGGTAGATCCAGTTTCCGCTTTCTCTGTCGTGACCGGTGTCTTTCTCGTTGTTGGCGGGGAGGGCGGCGCGTTCGGAGGAGTTGAGGGAGAGGATTTCGGTGGCTGCGCGGGGAATTGTGGAGATTTCGCGGTCGGTGGAGAGGCGGTACATTTTGGGGCGTTTGGGTTGCGAGGCGGGGGATATTGAGGGTGTTTGTGGAACGGCTTCCCATCGCCCGGTGTCGAGGGACCATCTACTCATCGGAGAATGGGGCGATGGAGTGCGGATGCTGATGGGATGTGGTGGATTGGGGTTGTCGTTGGCCGACTTGGCTTTGGCAGCCTCGAGCCATTTCTCGCGGGTCTTGTGGTCGACGGGGCAGGCTGCACCCGGATCGGAGCCTTCGGGCGGCATTTTGGGACTTATTCACTTGATGTGGTGTGGATGAAACAGGAAGTTGCATTTGCATGTGAAGATGGGAAGTTTGAGGAAGTCGCGCTGAGTCAGCACGCTTAGACCCTGCGTGAAGTCTAATGTGAAGCAATCGGCAGCTCAGGCCACTTGCCGAATGCAGCAGGAATCCAAAAACATCCCCTCCAAAGAGCAGCAACCACACCAAAATCACACCCAAACCACCAAGATATACGGCAAACGACGACGATCATGGCAGAAGGCGAGGTTTACCGCGCCAGCACCTTCGCGCCGGTCAATATCGCCGTCATCAAGTGGGTTTTGTGCCCCTCCTTTCTCTGCGTAACAAACGCTGACGAACATTCACTCACACCTAGATACTGGGGCAAGCGCGACAGCAAGCTCAATCTACCGTCGAACGCCTCCCTCTCCGTCACTCTCTCCCAGGACGATCTCCGCACGCACACCACTGCCAGCTGCAGCCCCGCCGTTGCTGAGGACTCGCTCACCCTGAACAATGCCCCGCAGGACATTTCAGGTGCACGAACGCAGGCTTGCCTACGAGAGTTACGGACATTGAGGAAGGAGATGGAGGACGCAGACCCATCGCTGCCAAAATTGTCGGATATGAAGCTCAAGATTGTCAGCGAGAACAACTTCCCTACAGCTGCAGGTCTGGCTTCTTCGGCGGCAGGCTTCGCAGCTCTGGTGCGTGCGATTGCGAATCTGTACCAATTGCCTGTGTCTCCCACCGATCTGTCGAGAATAGCACGGCAGGGATCAGGAAGTGCATGCCGCAGTGTACTGGGCGGATACGTGGCATGGCAAAAGGGCGAGAACCCAGACGGCAGCGACAGTGTGGCATACGAAGTCTCTCCGGCCTCTCACTGGCCCGACATGCGTGCGATCATCCTGGTCGCCTCCGCCGAGAAGAAGGACGTCAGCAGTACGGCTGGTATGCAGCAGACGGTAGCCTCATCTGCTCTCTTCCAGCACCGCGCCGAGGAAGTTGTGCCAAAGCGCATGAAAGCCATGGAGAAGGCCATCCACAACCGAGACTTCGAAGCATTCGCCGTTCTGACCATGAAGGACAGCAACAACTTCCACGCCTGCTGTTTGGATACCCAGCCGCCCATCTTCTACATGAACGACACTTCCAAGGCCGCCATCCGCATGTGTGAGGCCATCAACAGCACCCAGCCGGACGAGAAGCCCATCTGTGCGTACACGTTTGATGCTGGACCCAACGCAGTTGTCTACTACCTTGCCGAGCACGAGGACCTTGTAGCTGGCACTTTCAAGGCGATCGTTGGCGACAAGACTGGATGGGAGGGCAAGAGAGGCCAGAACGTCAAGGTCAAGAGCGACATTCCCGAGGGCACGCAAGCTGCTGTGGATCTGTTGAAGTCAGGCGTGAGCAGAGTCATCTTGACCAGTGTGGGTGATGGACCGAGAAAGACGGAGGAGCATCTTTGTTAGGAGGAGGGCGTTAACGCTGCTGAAAGGGGGCAGTCACCGACGAAGCGCATGAGGGTGGGGTGATGGTATGCATCAATCATGGCGAGGCATCGAAAGGCTTTTGAGGCGAACATCATATCTTGTAAGCATTATTCATGGCGAAGGGCGAGGTATTGACGAGATAGCAATGAGATACCCAGAGTACATCTCTTCGAGAACTTCGACCTTGCAAGTTCCTCTCATTCGACAGCTCCGCGAAGGCGAGATTCGTTTTTCTCGCTTTCGGGTGTGGAGACTCCGGTACGTCTTTCGAATCGCTCCTTGGGATACGAACAACGATGGCCTGGACCGCCATTTGCCGGCGCACGAGTGCGCGTCAATGTATTCTAGAGGACATTACCACCAGCGAGCGCTCCTGGACAGGACATCCCGACGCGCGGCCTGAGGCATATCGTGCCCTTTATTGGCCACCGACGTCTGGAATTAACCTCTCGTATGGGCACATGGGCTGCTTGAGGCATTAAAAGCTTTTCCCAAGCTAGCTACTGGAAAGGCTTGTTTCAACAACAGTCACTTCGAACTGGAAGTTATAAGAGCCAAGTCCTTGGCTTTATCCCCTCGACTATACTCACTATCAAACATTAATTCGATGGAATTGTTACTGCTACTGATGACGAAGACTACATTCGAATTCGACGGTTGCTGTGCTCGATGTGCAGCTGCGGATTGGGAACCACCATAGGACGGATCAAGTAGATTGAAGGTGAGTTGAATATCACATATAACTCATATGAGACTTACGAGAAGCGTAGAATTGCCTCTCCCTGCCAATTGTCAGAATATGAACACCACCTCACCACGATGCAATCCTTCACCAAAGCCCTCCGCAGCCCAGGTGCCATGCGTACCATCACCCACACCGCACCAAATCGTCTGCCAACGGACTTCGACATGGCTTCGAACACCACCAGTCTAATCAATACAGCCCCTGGCTACGTACCTGCAACGAAAAACAAAGTCTTGGATCGATGGCTTGACAAAATAGTTCGCGCCTCAGGCTCCACACCCGTCTTCACCATCATCCAACTCGCTCTCTGGGGATGGGCATTTGCCGGAGTTGCTCTGTGGAAAGACGCTCTCTGGCAGGTCTTAATCTCGGATGTGCAGGCCATTTTCAGCTATGCATTTGACTCGTTGCTCATGAGGCAGCAGTTCAATGGTTATTATGAGAGTTTGCAAATCGTGGCGGAGGTTAGGTCAAGGGGTGAGGGCGTGAAGAGGATGTTGCGGGACTTGGTGGAGCGGGTTGGAATAGAAGGGCTGGAGAGAGCTGCGGTTGCTGCGCAGGGATCAGGGATTGGAGAGTTGAGGCTGCCGGAGATGAGTCGATGGACGAAAGTCATCCACGGCCTGGCGAGTGTCATTGGGCATGTGGGCTTTGTCGTCTTCTACTGGGCTACGATCATTCTCTGGCTGGCTTTTGGACCAGCGAATGGCTGGAGTAGTAAGTTTCACCACAAACACTCATGAATGGAACAAGAAGTTGACCGCAGTGTGAACAGACCAATGGCAACTCGACATCAACTCCGCCACAAGCGCCCTAATGGTCTTCATCTTCTCCTTCCTCGCAATCCTCCGCGAACGCCACGCAGACTACGTCCGAGCCTGCGTCGATGCAATCTACCGAGTCGACTCAACTCTTGAACTCAAACTCCGCCTCTTGACCAACAACACACACGCCAACCCACCAGTCGAAATCACACCGCTACGAATGAACCGCATCCAGCGAGCGATCACCTACTACGCCGACATTGTCGGAGCTTTGACCGGCGTCGCCTTTCTCATCGTGGTGTTCATCGCCTGGCTAGCCATCGGTCCCGTCCTGCACTTCGACACGAACTGGTGGCTCCTAATCGGGACTTACGCCGGTCTAATCGGCCTCATCGACGGTTTCGTGCTCCGCAACATCCAGACCAAACTTGAAGACCATGAAGAGCCGCAGTATGCCGCGCTCTTGTCCTCCGATATGGAACTCTTCTCCCTCCTCCAAGTCCCACCCCCAACCACACCATCAACCCTCACGCACCGCCTCAGCCACCGCATCTCTCGCACCATGGGCGCAATCTGCGGTCACGAAATCACCGTTCTCGCCGGCCTTCTTCTTGTCGTTGGACTGCTTGTGGGCGCTAGCATGATGCGCTGGAACGAGACGGGACAGTTGCTTTGTAACATCCCGCCGAGCGTTGTTGAGAGTTTCTTTATGATTATTTTGATTACGGGGTGTAATGCGGGGGAGGAGAGGAGGAGGGAGGATTTGAGGGGGTTGTTTGAGAGGAGGGTTGCGTTGGTAGGGGTTGTTGAGCGTTTGGGTGGGGTGATGGGAGATGGCAAGGTGAGCAAGGGGAACGAGGCTCGTGGTGGGAGGGTTGAGGTCTTGGAGATGGGTGTCGAGGAGGGTTCTGGCTCTCACGGAGAGATTGTTTGAGTGCTGAGGTGATCCTTCTAGCCTCAAGGCCTTTGGGACGTCTTCGCAACTTCAGTGCCCGTCGTTGGCGAGCTCTGTGGACGAATGACATGGCATTGCCCAGGTGGAGCGTCTGAGAACTTCAACTCGGTGGATCGAATACACAAAACGACACTGCCATCCAAGCTCCATCAAGCTCACCAAGCGCATAAGCAAGCTGAAAATACATCAGGCTTGTCATTTTGCCAAAGTTGGGCGCTTAGTACCAATCCAACCTTGCCCTCATCAGAAGGAAGCAAGTCATTCCTTCCACGACCCAAGGACCAACCACGTCCTGCCCCATCAAGCCTTCAGAATCCCAATCCGCATCACCGCCTCTGCACGCCAAGCATAAATTCGCACTCACTGCGTCACAACAAAACCAACAAAGCTCTCAAATCCTCCCGCGGAGCCCGCTCTCAGGCGCCAGAATAACCGTTCAGGACATTCGACGCCAGCAACAGCCTATTCAATCAGCCTCGTCACTAGCCAAGCCGGTCCCATACTCCGAGGAAACAACTTCACTTCAACGTCCTCCACAATCCATCCGAGAGTAACACGGATCTGCCCAATGATAACGCTGCCACGTTGCGGGCATCGGAGGCGCGCATGGCTGCGTTGGTACTAGGGGCGCAACTTAAAAATGTAGTGTGCTTTGTTTGCTTGCTGATTAAAGTGCGAGGAGCGAAGGAATGGCGTTGTACATAATGAGAAACCGAAGCCATCGTGGTACTTGTGCGAAGGACGCAGTATGGTTTCATAACACGAGAGAAAGGATGCAGGCTGCGTGTGAATCTTCTTGGCCTGCGTGGCTATCTTGTGATCAGGTTCTTGCTTGATGGCTTTGAAAGATTCACTTGGTCTTCTTCACTTGTGGCGGTCGGACTGAATCAACCACTCTCTCCAGCACCTCGAGTTCCTAGCTCACTGCTCCGCGGAGGAACTCTCACACTCGATGTTCGCATTCCTCTGGAGACGGCGAGCCATCATCATCTCGGCGGTCCTCGTTCTATTCCTAATACTCGGCATTTACACTGTCCAAAGCGACCGACGCACCTTCAGAGTCCTCTCACTTCTGGGAGTCCATCACAAGACCGCCTCGACCAAGGCCTTTTTCCCGCCGCTGAAAGATGGCTGTCCGACGAGCGACATACCACCTCAGCCGACGGGTTTCCTCTCGGAGAAGCTCCTCGGAGATGTTCAAATCGTCATGAAGACGGGAATTGGCGAGCGAAGCAAGACCGAGACGTTCCTCGACACATACGGATCGGTCATTGGCAATGTGTTGATTGTCTCAGATGCTGAGGACCAGATTGGCGAACACAAGGTCATCGATATCCTCGCCGAACTGCCCTCGTCGTACGCATTCAACAACTCCGACTGGCAAGCGTACATCAATCAGCAAGAATCTCTGCAGGCTGGCCACGGAGTCCAAAAGTCGCACGATGGCTGGAAGCTGGATCGATTCAAATTCCTTCCCATGGTGGAGAAAGCCTTCGAGGTAGCGCCAAAAGCAAAGTGGTACGTCTTTATCGAAGCAGACATTTACTACTTCTGGGACACCCTCTTTCGCCTTCTGGATTCACTGGACCCAAATGTATCACACTACATGGGCTCTCCTGCGCCAGGATCGTATGGACGCTGGTTTGCATATGGTGGTGGAGGAACCGTCCTGTCGCATCAACTCGTGAAGGATCTGCTGAAAGGCGGCAAGGAGAAAATGAGCGAGAAGTTCGAACAGATGGTGAAAGATGACTGTTGCGGCGATGCAGTCTTGGCGTATGTGATCGATGAGGAGCTAGGCATTCGGCTAGAAGCCATGTATCCGACCTTCTCGGGAGAAGACGTCCACTGGCTCAAGACGCCGAGAGATAAGTGGTGTGTGCCTTTGCTAGGTCTGCATCGAGTCGGAGAAGAGCAGATGAAACAGCTCTGGAGATGGGAACGCTGCCGGCCGTACATCGAGACGCCCATCACCTACGCCACGATCCTCGATTTCGTCCTCAGTCCTGTTGTCGAAGACAATCCAAAGCCGGGCTGGAACAATGGAGCGAATGAGGAGTTACCTGATGAAAGCCTCGCCCATGAGAGCCACCGCTTCTGCGACATCGCCTGTGCGGACAACAGCACCTGCCTGCAGTGGAGGTATGCTGATAGGCGATGTCATTTGGCTGATTTCGTCATGACGGGGGCCCTTGAGCAAGATGGGTCAAAAGAGTCGGTATCGGGGTGGAATCTTGAGGCTTTGGAGAGGCTAGGATATGAACCTGGGAAAGATCCGAGTGGTTATTGTAAGGAGGCGCAATGGTTGATACCCAAGGTCACTTGAAATGGAGTTCGTTTGCAAATTGCATCTGTCGCTCTAGGTCCAATCACACACGGCGATGAACTTCCAGGGGACGCTTTGTTTGACTATCATCAACGTTGACGGCGATCGGGAGGCCGGCTACGATGAAGAAGACGATGATGACGGCGTCTCCCCTCTCCGAGCCTCATCGACCTGAAGAAAGTTGTTCGCAGTCTGAATCCCGAGATCATCCCTGATAAACCGAAAGGTCGTCCGAACCCACTCCATCTTCTCATCACCGCCCGGAAAATGGTCACCCATGGCCATCAAACAATTGCCAGCCGTATGAAGGGGCCACAGGAGCTGGAATCCCCTGAAGCCTTGAATGTCTGCCACGGTCTCTGGCTCAGCCTTTCCAGGCACGCTGACTGTCAACGAGGAGAAGGCCATCGAAAGAAGGTCGTCGACGAGTACAATTACATGCGAATGGATTCCAGCTTTGATGACCTCGTAGTCAGCCAGGGCTGCGCCGGTTGTGGCCAGGACCAAAGCTGTGTTGACGGCCGCCAGCATTGTGCGCAGGAGAGTGAGGCGGCACGCCCTATACCAATGCCATCGATGCGTCTGGGCGATGTCAGGACAAATATGCAGACTGCTCGGTGCGCCCACGCTCGCGAACAGAGGCTGCAACGGTGCAGGAACGTTGGCTTTGCTATTCTCCAGAACCACCACATCGTTGAAATCCGGTCTCTCCTGCATCCAAGTTTCAATCTCCTCGTCCAGAGCCTGGCAAGCTGTAAGGAAGTCATCGATATCGAATTCCTGAAGCGTGACGAGTTCCATTTCGTTGTGATCCCTCCACGTGGCGCATAGTTCAGCAGTGCGGTACATATACCACAACAAGGGAACCGGCGGGTTCGCCTCCATTACTGCCGAGAATCTGTCTGCTTCGATGTTTGGATGTCGACTCATCACCAGACAGTCGATGAGCATCTGTGAAAGAGCGGGTTGGAGAACGCCGCCCGTTGCCAGTGTTTCCGATGATGGATTTTGCTGCCCATTACCCAGCAAAGCCACCGCGCCATTGACATGTGCGGATCGAGACGTACGTTGCGAGACATCGCGGGATATGATGAGTTCGTACATCGCCAGTAGTGAGGTGGCGACCATCGTGTTAGCAGTTGCGTGGTACTCGCCGCAGCGTTCCAGGTCCTTGCGAAGTTGCTGTAGAGCTTTCCCACAGTCCTTGAGAGCATTTGATCGAGCCTCGAGAGATGAACATCGTCTCCAGAAGTTAGCATTCGCGGCTGCAGACAGCGATAAAGCGAAGCAAGATTGCGGTTTGCAGCGACGATACATGTCCGGTACCAAGGCCAGGAAGCCGGCGTTCGGGTTCGAAGGGGGAATGTTTGGAGGTCTGTCGAGTACGAAGTCGTAGAAGAATCTCATGATCGCTGTCTCTTGGACTGATACCAGAAGCTGCTTGGGCATTCCGATGTCAGTGGGAGGGGTGGGATGGCTGTCATCTTGCTCTTCTGCGCTGAGCCGTCGACGGACTTTGCGTGCGGCGCTATGAGTTTCATCGCGGAAGATGAGACGAGAGAGATCTCGGTATTCACAGCTGAATCCGTTTGCATTGCAGCGTGAGCACGAGGGACGTTTTTCATCGCACTGTCGAGGCTTTAGTGATCAAGCAGTTCGAAGCAGCGGGCATGCAGCGTACCTTGATCTTACGCCTACGGCAGCCCTCGCAGCCTTTGCTTGGCCCATGATTGCCGCGTTGCTTATTCTTGGGGGCGGGCTTGTTCTCGAAGGCGTTGGCTGTAGGATCGAACATGCCGAAGGAGCCCATGGTGCCCGTCTCGGCGTGGGGGCTCTTGGATTGTTTCATGTCGTCAGGCTATCAGATCTTCGGCAGTGATGCAGTCTTGATGCTACCTTGGCAATGAGCATTGTTTGTGAGCGACGATGGTTGCGACCTTCTATGAACGGTCTCGCACGACATGCCAAAGAGAAGATATCATGATGACAAAGTCTCGAAGGATTCGTTCAGGAGCCGACTCCGGAGGGCTGAGTGGTTGATCAGCGCATCTACTGCTGTTTTGGTAGATGGCCGGCGCACTGGCTACTGCAAAGTGCATAGCGTCAGCCTTGTAGCTCCTTTTTGGCACCAGACACAACAATCCTTGACGGATCTCTAATAGGGCTGAAACACGATAGAACGACATGTTGCCAGATCAAGCCGGAATTGAACGATGTTAGATTTATGCTGATTAGTAGGCTCTTCTCGTCAGCCTGAGGAGCACATCCTGGCCCTAGTTCTCAGGCATGCCAACTCCGGTTTTGATAGTGCTCCTGCCCGATCCTTTCGCATGAGTTGTTCTGGAAGAGGTTCCTCTCGAAGATGCTTGTGGGACAGATGTCGTGTGATTCCATTCAGAGCTGTGCTAGTCTTTGCTTCTATTCAAATGAGATCAGAACCCAAGTTTTGGCCCCTTTATGTCGTCCTCCGGCATTCCGTTCAGAATGGTAATGAGACTGCATCTCGTGGTAGCTAATCTGAAGTTGGGTTGATATGAGTAGAAAGCGTTCATCTCACTAAGATTTGCGGGTCCCTGAGTGACAGCGACGCCCTCCCGGTGACCACGGAAAGCGACATCTTCTGAGAGACTCGTGTGAGACTTAGAGCGGTAGTGGACGGGGACGGGAGGTCGAGTGCTCCGTTGGGAAAGATCAAATGCCTCGTTGTGAAAAGCTAAATGCCTCGCCTAGAAAGGACGTATACCGTGCTAAGAAAGATCGGATGCTTCAGAAAGATCGAATATTCATGAATGTCGTATCCAGAGGAAGAGCGGTCGGTTTAGCCAGTAGCCGAATTTCGAATTGCGTTACGCCCTCGTGCCACGGGAAAAAGCGCACGTACGCTAAGGCTTTTGAAGAAACAGATGGAGCTCGCCATCCGGATCTCATCCCCGAAGAAGACTCTACGTCCAAGCCAACGTCGGGGCCTTTGAGTTATCTATCTCTGATGAGATACTCGAGATCAATCAAACTTGGAGGCCGCAGCATATTCTTGAGCTGCTCAGACTCTGCCGTCCTTGAGGCTCTCCTCGAGCTCTGAGAGCTGAACCCGAGTTATAGCAGCTGCCTTTGGTCGGGCCGCAGATTCATCCCCTCCAAAGAGGTGCATTTTCGAAGTCCCGTTACATTCGTCAAGAGCTTTGCCAGTCGCATATCGTATGAGAAAGCTTCGAACCCACGGAATGTCAAGCGCAGTGTTGAGATCCGGATATCCCCTGGACGTAGTCTGTGAGCATGCCTGGAGAAGGAGATCCCGTTGATTTGGCCACGAACGCCGAGCTAATTCGAGACCCATAAGCTCCTCGCACTCCTTTGTTGTGCTTGGGAGCAGTTGTGGGATCAATGTGTAGCCACGCACTTGCAAGCACGTATGTGGTAGCGCGCTTGATATCGCATCTGCAATCTGCGAGTTGGTGAAACTGCTGAGTTTCCATTTCTTGGCTTTCTCGGCCTTCTCTTCGGAGAGACTCTTGTCCACGAGCGATTCCATCACGATCTCGAATCCCCACAGTAGGAAGACTATCAGGCAGCAAAGAAAGCCCTGCAGCATCCAGACTTTGAAGAGGTACAGAGACTTGCTTCTCTCATTCAGGCCACTCCAGGGTCCTTGGGTCTGTTGCTGTCTTGGAACCTCAATCACCGCGCTCATTTCATCTTGTTCATTGTCAATCTCAATCATGTCGCTCCCGATCATTTCTCCAGTCTTGATGTGGATGTGGAGGTTCTCGTTCAGATCTTGCTCTTGAGATCGTAGTGCGGTCATGGTGAATGGTAATTTAGATCTTTGGCGAGGTTCAGTGTGGCTCTGCAGCCGCAGAGATTTTTGGGCGTCTAGAGCAGGACTTGGAGCCCGAAGGTATACGTGCTATCCCTGGCGAAAAGTCCTTGGGCGGAATGATGTGTGTGGGTACTGAGATGGCGTAAGGCTGTTGATCCGAGAGGCTTGGCGGATAATGCGCCCGTGAATGCTGAGGAATTAGTATCGAAGGATGAGAGAGCGTGATTTATATGCGTGCGCTTGCGACTCCAAATCTGCGAGAAAAGAAGTTGACGTGCTGTCAACTTGTGGAACCAGCCAGTCGTGGAGTTGGTAATGCTTGAAGCGGCAGGAGCCTTGCGCAGCACCAACGTCACGATTGTTCCGACTCCATGGAAAAGGTTGGAAGCTACCAAGAAATCTACCAACTTCCCTCAATCACACCTCGTCGAAAAGCTTTCCGATCGAAATTGTATAAGAAAAGCTCTGCACGGGTCAGTCACTTCAAGCGTTGGCCGCCATACCTTTGCCACGCATCCTGCAGCCGGCGAGACTGTTCAAAAATCAAGAGATTCTCGGTGTCAGCTGTCGGCAGAAAATGCACTCGAGCTCACTACTTTGGCAAGAATAGCAATTCGGCGGGGACCAAACCAGTCAGGCCAATATGGATCTTCCGAGCGGCTATAAATCCCTTCTCCGTTGACTTGAAATCGTATTCAAGACCAAGTTCGTCAATACAGGTCGCTGTACGCAGTGCGTAGAGATATGGCTATCGGGCCGGCCATAGTCGAGGATCACAGGGCCCAAACCAGAACAAGGCTTCTCCTTTCTGGAGATCATTTCGCACTGAACATCGAGGATCTACCTGCAAAGGTAACAGATTCGAGGATTGACCTGGTTGTACTGGCTTATACAAAAGTCTGAGCACATTCCATGAGGAGTCCAAATCGAAGAGGCTCTTCACTCTGCAAGAGAACAAGAAGATGTCGGCCAAGTCGCCCGAGACCCTCGAGCTGCACGGCAAGTCGTGGTACAGCAAATACTGCTACCAACAAGGAATACTACGGCGAGGTGAGCTGAAGTACGCAGAGATAATCTAGCCTTTACTGCAGCCCTTGTTTGTCGCCGTTGACGAAGGATTACAGCGGCGACTGGAGATGCAGCATATGTGCATATTTCCCATCTTCCGAGACGCTAAGTTTCCTTGGACTAAAGAGCCGCTGGTAGTACACATGCATGTATTGCTGCCTAAAGCTCAATACGACAAGGAACTGTCACAGCTACAACAGACAGCGACGAACTCGTCTTCACGACAGAATCAGTCCTGTTCGTCGAGCGAGATCAAACATTCTCGGCCACAAAACCCGGCGCGACTATCCGCAATGGGCTCAGCCCTATCCGCCATGCGAGATATGCGGCGGCGAAAGAAAATCATGAAACAAGTCAGACCCGACTACACGTGGGTCAAGAAAAACGGGAAGCAATACAGTCAGAGCACGAATGCGTACACTTTTAAGGCTACCAATTCTTCGAGCCAGCACTGATAGGGCTACTCTGCAGGATCGCCCGATTACGAAATCTACAAGCGTCTGCCGAGCGCAAAGGAAAAGGACGACTTTGTGGTCGATCATCCCACCGACATCAGGCCCATCGAAGAGGAATGAGAATATACCCTATTGCCCGTGGTCCGAGGGAATCGATGCAAGAGATTCTTCCATGTGCACAGAAAAGCTCGCCGATACAGATCATCCTGGATCGACATGCCTCTGCTAGGGCTCCTCGAATCCCACTGTCTAAAAGTCTTGTCCGCTTCACGGACCAGAACCAATATGTGTTTCCTCGAAGTGTCAATTCCCAGACGAGGATTGCCACTGCCCTGAACACAAGGTTGCGAGATCTTGCGACTAGCTCACAGTGGGACGAGATCTTCCCAAGAGCCGGTGCCTTTGAGTGTACATCCATCGTGCACCTACCGTTCGGTCTGTGGATTCGCCAATCATCAACCGTGACTGTATCTTCACTGTCATCGTGGCGCCTGCAGTGCTCCTTTGTACATCAACTATCGACGCCCACAGGATTGGTTCCCGTCCTACAATTTCAGCCTCACCCACCAGCAGCAGAAAGGTACAAGTGATGACAGGAGCTTATGGAAAGCCCCCCAGCACCAACTTCCGGTATCGTACTTCAGCTCACCCTTGCTGTGAAACCGGTCAATCAGAGCAACAATGGCGAAGCAAGCCGTCAACGAAGCCATCAGAACCATTCTCGAGATCTCGAAAAAAGCGAAAGGAGATGTCACCACCGACAAACAAGCAACTTACCAGCTTCTACTTGCTTCCCGCAAGCTGAACGCGGCATTGGAGCCTCCAGCTGAGATGGCTATGTCGGCCGCCTTTGGTGGCGTCTTCATGACCTGCGTACGCTTGGCGATTGAGCTTGGTCTTTTTGAGAAGATTGCGAACTCGGAGAGACCAGTGACGAGTACAGACATTGCATCTGAACGCGGTGCAGATAGGGGTCTAGTCTCGAGTATCTCCAGGATCCTTGTTGCCAGGGGCTTCATCGGCGAGACCAAGACTACCGATGGCAGCAAGGCGTATACCTCGACGCCGATGACTCGTCATATGACACAGCCTTCTGTTCGAGCGGGCTTGATCTTTCAGTAAGTATTCTCCATCTCAATGTCTTCGCAATTCAGGCTCAACGATCGAATAGCTACGATTCCGGCCTTCCACTCCTATCCCAAGCCCTCTCTTACTACCGCTCCACCAACTTCCGCCTCCCACAAGGCCATGGCCCCGGTCTCTTCCAATACGCCCACAACACAACCGACAGTGACTATGTATACTGGTCAAAGCAGCCAGGCGTGATGGAGAACTTTAACACCTTCATGCAAGGGTACTTCGGCGGCGATGTACAGCCTGTGCCGATTGGATGGTTTCCCTACGATGAAGTTTGCCTGAACGGCTTCGATCCCGATAAGAGTGAGTATGTGTATGTTGATGTAGGCGGTGGGTTGGGACAGAATCTGCATGGGATCTTGGAGAAGTATGGCAAGGCTGTAAATTTTACAGGCGGCCGATGGGTGCTTCAGGATTTGCCTCCGGTGATCGAAGACGTTAAGAAAAGCGGAATGATGCTTGACGAGCGGATTGAGAAGATGGGCTACGACTACTTCACTCCACAGCCGATCCGAGGAGCGCGAACATACTCTCTCGAGAACGTCTTTCACAATCACAACGACGATCAGTCGAAGGAGATCTTGGCAGTTATCAAAGAGGCGATGCAACCTGGGTACAGCAAGCTCCTGATTTCGACGATGATTCTGCCTGACAGCGAAGCTCCTTTTGCTATGTGTGCGATGGATGTTATGGTGAGTTGCATCAATGGTGGCAAGGAGCGGACTGCGGTGGAGTGGACGAAGTTGTTGAACGGCTGTGGGTTTAGGATTGTTAAGTTTTGGTATCCACCGGGTCCTGGAAATGGTGTTATTGAGGCTCAGGTTGCTGGATCGGAGTGAATAATCAGAAGGCTGATTTTGAATGTGATCATTGCATCTTCGAATCCTGCAACGCTTGCTGAGTGTCCGTGTCTCACAGTTGGAGTATGAGGGCATGCTGTTGAGATAGATCCGACACAATGGAACGAGCCAGACTTTGCTCTCAATAGTGCGGTAAGGTTTCCTCAGTCCCGTGGTCAGTACAATGAAAATTCGGGTTACTGCTGACCTTTCGAAGAGCTCAGAATTGGCCATGAGGTCTCTGAGTGTAGTGACTCTAGATCAAAAATTTCCGGGAGTTCATACTAATACCATCGCTTTGCAATCTTTCAACATACTCTCAATACTGTCTCATTCTCAGCCTCGCCACCCATCATGGACTACATCCTTTCCAGCCAGCTCACACGCATATTCGACTGGTGGCACGAGTCGGTCCTCAAGTCCGCGCGAGAGTTCTCCCTGAGGATTCGCGAGAACTGGAATCGGGAGTGGACACCTGAAGAACTGAGGAGGTTCAAGGAAATTGATGAGAAGTGGGAACGAGCGCGAAGAGCGCGTCAAGAGGTGGAGATGAAGGAACGACTGTTGCGAGACGAGATGAGAAAAGTTGCTGTCGCAAGGGTGAGAGTTAGTCCGGTCGTGGTGGTGCAGCAGCAGCAGCAAGTCGTTGCTCCGCCTTGTCAGTGTCATGGATCAGAAAAGAAGCAAACCTCCAAGAGAGAGGAGCAGCAAGTGGCCAAGAAGGTTGAAAAGCTTGAGAAGGTCGAGGAATCCGGGAAGGTCGAGAAGATCGAGAGGGGCGCGAAGGTCGAGAGGGTTGCAAAACTCGAACAGGTTGAGGAAGTGGAGAAGGTCCAAGAGACCGAGGAGATCGAAGATAAAGAGCATGACATCGACGAGGAACCTGATGAAGGAGCGTTGATGGCGTTGAGAGGAGTAGGAGACTGGCAGATGGACTTTTAACCCCGGCCGAACTGCATTGAACTGCGATCTCCCGGAACGACCGTCCCAGCTCTTGGGTGTTATCAATCTGCACTGGACCATGCGAACACTCACTCCTCAAACGCCTTCTCAAGCAATGCCTTCATCTCATCGTAAACTCCGACAGCCTTGCCACTCACGAGCTCCTCGAGATAGCTCTGGTACGAAGTGAACTTGAGATCAGGATATAGCTCCTTTCCATCCAGATATCCCAAGTACTTGGCGTAGTTCGGCGTGTTCTCGCCTCGAATGCCCACTGACAGGCAATATTGGTTATACACCTTTCGCAACCTCAGGACTGGATCCTTTGGATTGGCCTCGATCTTGGCTTCAACATCAGCAAGCGTGTCTTTGAACTTCTCGGCCGGGGTATATCGCCGTGGTATCTTCTCGCCAGAGAGTCTCTCGAGTGCGTCGCAGATCTCATTCTGAGTCCAGAGCTCGTTATACACGAAAATCATCTTATTCAGCGTCCTCTCATCCTTGATAATCCTAGCGACATACTTCCCGACATCTCGAAGATCCGTCAAAGCCGAAGGCGTGTTTCCACCTCCTGGAATGTATTGGTTTGGGAAGGTCACAGCATAGTCGATTTTCCCGGATGGCAGCGCTGGGAACGAGATCTGGTACCACCAGCCAACGTCGATGATGGTGTATGGGAGGTGGAGGCGTTTGACGAGATTGTAGACTTGCTCCTTTTGGTCTCTGGAGAGATGGACTCCGACTGGCATGGCTGTTGCGAAGCCGCAGGGCACGAAGCGTTTGACGCCGGCTGCTTTGGCTGCTTTGGCAAGTGGGATTTGGGTCAGTTGCTGGGATTGTGCGATGGCGGAGATGAGGATGTCGATCCCTGAAAGTGATGCTATGATTTGGTCTTCTGGACCTTCGAGATCCAGGGGACTTAACTCCACGCCCTGAGCTTTGAGAGCGAGATTGGTTTGCTTGGACATCGAGGTTGGGCGAGTGAGTGCAACGATATCCTGCAGCAGCATCAGCAATGTTGGGCTTTCCATTGTCAAGCTTATCCACCGACGAAGGCTCCATCTTCAATCAGTCCGTGCAGGATCGATCCTCCTGTCTCTCCCGTCGCTCCAACTAGGCCCACTCGTATGGATTTCATGCTCAAGAAGTTCAGCCACTTTTGTGATTCTCACAGATCGAGGACCATTCAGTAGTCTTGAGATAGATGAAAACCGGCGAAGAGCTCTTCAATATCTTGTCCTGACTTCATGTATACCTGTCTTGACATGAGTAATTCCAGCCCAAAGATCAATGGACTTAAGACAGCGAATCGACCGACATGCGACTTGTACAATGCTTTTGTGAAAGCTCTCTTCCTGGAGCTGAAGTCAACGGCAGGGATCCACGGAGACTCCGAGTTGTGCTTCGATGATTTGAACAGCTGATATGAACTGTCAACACCAGATGTAAGACTTCATCGTGAGAAGACTGCATGTGATCCTGCTGCGAGAAGGTTTTCGCTCGGCTCTGGCTCGGTTGCGTCCAGGACAAATCCTCCTCAAGCCACCGCTTTGAAATCATTCACTTGCTGACATTGTGATCATCGCGACAGCAGCTTCAGTGAGACTGCCTCTCAGGTTAGACTTGTGAGCTCCGCTCATGTTCATGCCTCATCCGAATGGAGATTTCAAGCTTGCTGTGAAAGTCGGCGCCGGACCGAGCCTGAGAGATGTGGAATCCTCCAAGGCATGACAGATCAGTCTCTCCCCAGTCAATGTCAGATTTGGAGCGATGCCCGAATATCAAAGCCTCGTCATGTCCTGAGGGTGAGGCATTTCGAAAGGAGTCTCCACAGCATCAGTCATCCATAGCTGCGGCACAGCACGCCAAAGCAGACGAGCGGGGCAAGACGCGACCAAGCGGCGCGGTCTGGACTCCAAGGCCCGAGATCTCCTCTCATATCGCTTCAGGGCGGGCTTTACGATAAAAAGACGCAGGCCCGATGGCAGGAAAGTCGTCCGCTGCGTGGCAGATCTGCGGCGCAGCTTGGCACACGTAACGACTGGCCACCGCTGGCCCGGCACCGAAAGGAACTTCTCTTTTCAGACACGATCGTTCTGTTCAAATATAGCGCTAACAACACCAACGAGCAGGGAATCGAGATAGCTCCCGCCAAGTCACGTATAAGACGCCTCGTGGCCCCCGCCGGCGTTTCGCTTTCGTGATGCTGCCGGGACTTCGAAAATGCGGCTGGAGGGCTTCCTTCTGCTGGCTGTCGCTTCCCTTGCGACGGCTCTGAGCAAGGCACGGCCGGTCTTCAGCGAGAACAGGACGTGGATCGAGAATCTGGATGTCAGACGGAGCAATGGCTATATTCTTCCAGCAACTGCTTCTGCCGCGGTGCTCTACCAGGTCGATTCGGTCACCCGCAGGCAGCAAGTCGTACATGACTTCAGCGATTACGGAGATGCCATCATGAGCATTGCGGCCGTGGGACCAGATCTTTTCGTCATAAACACGATGTACTGTGACATTTACAAGTTGATGGTAAGTTCTGTCATCGAGTCATTCACCAAATTTTCTGGTCTGACATCCTGAAGTGCACGGCTGGGACTGGCATCACCTGGCGAGTCGACCTGCGACAAAGACATCATCCTCGAAATGCAGACTGGCAGTCAGGCTGGGGAGCAGGCTGGAGTGGAGACTGGGATTCGAAGAGAGCCACCGCTAAAGTCGCACAAATCGCCAAAGGACCGGATCCGAAATCTTTGCTGAACGGCGCCGCAGCTCTCAACGATCACACTGTGCTTATGGTAGATCAAGCTTTGGGAGGTATTTGGGCGGTAGATGTGTACAAAGGCAATCCGAGACTCGTCATCACCGACCCGACAATGAACGACACCAGCTCGCAAGGAAACGGCGTCAACGGCATTAGAGTCCGTCCGGGCATGCTCTACTACAACAACCCAAGTCAGGGCATTCTGGCCCGCATTCCCATTGATCCAAGAACCGGCGAGAGGAGAGGCGACCCGACCATCATTGCCTCAGGACTCTCGCCAGACGACTTCGAGATCGATGAGGAAAAGGGTGTTGCGTATATTGTGGACCCGGATCACAGCCAGCTATTGAAGATCTCGCTGGAAGATGGCAGCAGTGAGCCTGTGACGGATGGTCTAGCGGGTCCAACGACGGCGAGATGGAAGGAGTACGGAAAGTGTCTGTATGTGGCGACGACTGGAGGTTACGATCAGTGGACGGCCGGAAATCCGACAATACCTGCGATGGTGTACGAAATCGATGTATAAACGATAACGAGGACTTGAATGCCCAGCAAATCTCGCCAAAATCTGCCTTTGGTACCTGCTTGTAATCTAGCGCCCGTTCATTCGTCACGTTGGAGAAGACTGATGGTAAGCAAATATCCTAAGGTAAGGCACGACTTGACAATATAAATCCGCTTACGAGCTTGCACAGCCTCATTTTCAGGCTGTATATCATCCACATAAGGCCGCACGAAGTTCTTGTTCGAGAACGGACCCTCTCTCAACCATCAACTTCTGCCCTACCGGTCGATTCTTACCTAGCACTCTGCAATTCTTCATCAAAAAAAGCCAACATGGACATCGGCCTTCTTAAGGAGTTCCACTCCTACCGCTCGAACGGCCGCTACTTTGCAACCGAGTTCGTTATGATGATCTTACTGCCAATCTTCATCGGCATATATCGCCGTTTGACTGGCCAAAAGTTCGACGAGGATTATTGGCGACGTGGCCCTAAGTTTGCATTCAGATTCTTCACGAGCTTCGCCATAGACGTCCTTCCGCACACTGGGCTCAACATGCATCCTTTCTGGTTCCGGACCCCTTTCGTGCCGAAAGACTCGTTCCCGGATTCTTGCCCGGCGATGATGAATCTGGTCGGCAAAAAGAGAGCCTCAGAGTCTTGGCCATGTCAGCGAGACCAAATCTTGGATTGGTATGAAGCTGCTATCACGAACGGAGTCCTTGACTTCCAATCGCTCGTCGCTATCGACAGTGTCCAATACGTCCTTTGGGCATGCGTCATCGCTGTGGCGATACACCACATTTTGCCATACGTGGACATGGCGATAGTGTCTTTGCAATCGACTAGCGCGCAGCTGCGGCATGAGGAGTTTGTTGAGAAAGAGAAAGGTTGGCAGGCAAGACTGGAAGAGCAACAGAGATACGACAGGGCTGTTCGACTTTTCTGGGGAGAGAAGGCCAGGCTGAAAGCGGAGGCTCGGTACGAGCAGAACAACACGGCTCCGGAGAAGGAGAAAAGTGATGCACGAGACGGAACATGTTGAGTCTTCTAGAGACTGTACGAAGGCGATCGACACCACCCTGAGGCGATTGCTTGGACCCTTTCGACACCTCTGCCCTTTGACGTCCACCACTTCTCAGTCCTTGAAGACCTTGCCGCCTCCTATGGTGGCAAAAGTCTGCTCGGTGTGCTTCTGGATCTTCTCGGCGAAACCTTGCTTTCTCAAGGAAGCGTATGTCCCTTCGATATCATTTGTCTCTCCGGTGTGCTTCACCGAGTACGCCCCATTTCCACGCACGCCGTCGGTACTCATCGCAAGCTCGAGGCGACCTCCTGCCGATTTTTGCGTCCCCGACTCACTCCAAGCTGGATATCTTTCGGAGCACAGAAATAGCACTCGGTCACCAGTCTCCTCAGGCGAGACCACCGGCCGAAAAAGATGGATCACCGGACGGACCGTGGTCCAGATGACTTTGAACCACCACGGCAGCGAAGGCTTCTTGAACGCCGGCGTGATGACCAAGCCGGGAAACTCGTGCGTCAGACTGAGCTTCCCAGGATTCTGCTTGGCGAGGTGCTCGAAGTAGAATGTCGTCATGACGATGACATGTGTTCGACATGCCGACATGGAGTATGCTTCTGGACCACGAAGAGAGAGGTCGTTCGGGTGCCATTTGGGAAGGCCTTTTTCCAGTCCAGCACCGAAGACTGAGATGACGTGGGCTGGCAGCGATGAGGCTCGGAGCAGTGGCAAGAGATTGTTGATGAATCGCATGCGAGAGTAATACAGAAACGACATCGTCTTGTCGAGGCCTTCTTCCGTCTCTATCCGAGCGTCAGCCTGTCGAATGGCAACAACGACGACGATTGACGTACCTCGTCTTGGTCCAAACAATAACTCGGCATGACACATGACAAGAATGTCAATCTTCGCCTCCGAATCACCAGATTTCTGTTCCTCCAGCTTCGAGATCTCGCTGCTGCATCGATCGACGTCTTTCAACAATGAGAGGTCGTTGGCCTTGACGAAGATGAACTCTCCAACTGGACAAATATCCAAGCAGTCGCCGATGACCTTCCTGGCCGACTCGTCGCTTCTCCCAACGAGGTAGACTCGAAGGCCTTTGCCAGGCCTCCCATGCTGTGTCGCAAGAGCACGGACTGTATATTCGCCAATCCCACTTGTGCCGCCAGTGACGACGGCGACGATAGGTTGGCTGTGGACAAGATTCGAGTTGACAGAACGAACTGTGTCCAAGGCGACCATCTTGGAGCTGCAACAATGGTTAAGTGATGCTGCCGAGGCATGCAGCCAGCCCGTCCTCTTATGTCTGTGAAGCGGAGAGATATCCCGCCTTTTCTACGGAGGACGAGCATGTGATTTGGGACGTTATTGGTCAGCCTGGATACGAATCGAGGCTAGCGAGGCTTCAAGCGAGTATCGTATGCCGTACAGGTAACACTGCATCTCGCACTTGAAACCTCCTTGGATCGAACTCTTTCCTTCTTTTCTGTCATCTTTCTCTTCTTTCCGCTCATTTCGCGACCATCGCCATCAGTCCACTTTCCAGTCTTTCGGCTCCTCCAAGATATCTTCAGAGCCGTCGAACTTGTTGATTTCACGTGCGAGCAGTAGGCGACGGACGCTAATCGACTAGGGATCCTGGGACGAACCGCTGTCGATCAACAAACTCAATTCACTTGTACCTTCCTAAAACGGAACGATGTCCCCGCCAGCGAAAGGATAAAGTCCCCGGTCTTAACACCCAGAATATTCGTCTCCTGGAGACTGCCACAATCTTCTTTATCTTCATCTGCGAACACAACATGAAGGCATCCATCCTCTCAGCAGCGCTATGCTTCGGACTGGCGGTGTCACGGAGCATCAGACAACAGCCCAGCGACTCGGTATCAGCGGGCTACCATGTCATCTGGTCGTATCTTGGAGCCACCATCCCACAGGCAATCTACGATGCTGCCACGGCTGGCAGACTGGGCGGCATCATCATCTTCGGCGAGAATGTGAACGACAATCTCCCAGCTCAAATCGATTCACTGCAGGCCACATACAGGAAATCAAAGAACTACCCAGGTTTCCCACTTCTGATCCTCACCGACCAGGAAGGAGGCGAAGTCAATCGTCTGCCTGGTGGACCCACGCAATCGGCAAAGGATGTTGGCCAAGCCAGTGATCCTGCAGCGGCGGCGACAAGTGCTGGAGGAACTGTTGCGAAGGTCTTTGCGAAGTACAAGACGAATGGAGATCTTGCACCTGTCTTGGGCGTATATCGCCAAGCTGGAGACTTCTTGGATCACTTTGAGCGCTCGTATGGCAATACGTCGCAGCTGGTCTCGAAATGCGTCGGACCTTTCATCTCGACCATGCAGTCCAAAGGAGTTCTTGCCACGGCAAAGCACTTTCCTGGTCTCGGCGCAGCAGCTCGAGACGCAAATACCGATGCTGAGCCTGTGACTATCAATCTCAGTCTCAAAGAGCTCCGCAACGTCGACGAAGCCCCTTACAAGACTGCCATCAGCAGTGGGGTCAAGATGGTCATGCCGTCGTGGGCGCTCTATCCAGCGCTGGACAACAAGTACCCTTCTGGCTTAAGCAAGGGCTGGATCCAAGGCGAGCTTCGCGGACGTCTAGGCTTCAGCGGAGTTACGATCAGCGATGCCATCGAGGCTGGTGCTCTGAGTGCTTTTGGAAGTACGGGAGATAGATCAGTGCTGGCCATGTCCGCTGGAATGGACATCATCTTGGCTGCTGCTCGCAATACAACTCAAGGGTCTGATGCTGTCAATGCTATTGTCTCGGCTTTGCGGAGTGGAAAGCTTGATCGAACAGCGTTTCAGGAATCTACGAAGCGGATCGTTGATATGAGGAAGACTTTGTAGGGTGTCCACGATAATGCGGCAGCCTACGTCCTCTACATGACGACCTTGCTGACTTTGGCAACGCTTTTCAGCTGTCCACAAGACATCAAAACTTGGAGCTCGGAAGCACGATTTTCTATACTTGTCGTCTGCAAGAACATCGCCGCGGAATCTGGCCATAGAAGACGACACGGGAAGAATCTAGATCAGGCATCAATGTCTCACGTCGTATGGAGCGGGAGCAAGACTGCCAAACAAGCTAGTATGCAGTTATGCGTCGACATTCGTCTCTTCGTCATGCCTTTGCTATGGCGTTGAGAATCGTCTTCACCTCTTCAAGCTCTTGCTGCCGAATGTTTGGTTTGCCTCACAGTACGACCATCGTACTGACGCTCGCAGAACGGAATCGCATTCACTCCTCGACTTCACAGTAGGTTACAGCGCCCTTGTGATTGAGGTGTCGTGCATTATGTGCTGACAGGATTTCGAATGACCTATTTCTCTTTGCACCATGGCCCTAGAGAAACTTCCTGCTTGCCATTCAGATGCCAGCGCATTGAAACCTCTTATCCGAAGCCTTTAATCAATCACCAGCAGAGAACAACAGCAAGAGCAACGACTTCGTACCTGCAGTCATGCCTCCCCATCCCTCAGAGCCGGCAAACGATGGTGTCCGCGAGTTGGAAGGACGAATCTCCTATCCGTTGCCTCATTTCAACATGGAGGAACTCTATAACCCAGTCATGATCACCATCAAGATCCCACTCGCAGATGGAACAGAAGACAAGAAGAACTTCAAGATGCCAAGAGAGATGATCTGCCGACATTCAGACTACTTCCGTGGTCTGTTTGAGGGAGGGTTTCGTGAAAGCCGTGCCAGGGTGAACACCCTGAAGGACGTCGCTGCCGACGTCTTCGCTACTTTCTTCGACTTTTGCCATCTGAACGAGATCACACAAGCTGGAGACCAGAACGACTGCACCAATTGGCCATGGCAATTTTTATTCGAATGCTACATGTTCGGCGACAAGTACAGTGCCGAAGGCTATCGGGCTCGTGTCTTCGAGGCGATCCAGACGAAGATGCTGATGAGGACTCCGCACGCCTGGCTCTTTCCGGAAAGCGAGCAGATCAAGTACGTTTATGATCACACTGGGCCTTCGAATCTCTTGAAGAAGTTCCTTGTTGACGCCTACATCAATGAGGTTGAGATCAACGTGACAGACGATACCGAGGAGGCCGAGGATGTCGCCACATATCCAGCTGAGTTCATCAAGCAAGCAATGATCTTCGCAAGGCGCCAAAATTCTCTTCTTAACTGCAAGAAGTGTCAGCCTCAGGGCACTCATGAGGCTTGCGATAACAAAGCACACAATGAGGTGACAACTGGAGGAATTCATAGTGCTCGCTGGTGTCAGTATCACGAGCACGGAGACGATGACGAGGATGAAACCAAGATCGCCTGTCTCTGGCGTCGACATGCTATCGCGTGGAAATTTATGGAGCCGGATTCATCATCGGCAAGCGGCAGCGAGGACGGCGAAAATGGCGAATGAGGCGAGGACTGAATTCCAGGCGCGCCTACTCAAAGGCTGGCCTGCTTTCCAGCCTCGCAGACAGCAGTCTCCTGGCTCGCAGCGGTCCGGCTCAGACTGATGGCGAGACTCACTAGAGTTCATAGGCTCACAGGAAGCCCGGTGCATCCTGGACAGCGGAAACTTCACTCATGGCAACATCCCAAGTAGACTGTTAAGAATTCTCGTCTGTGTTCATTAGACGTCTTTGTTTGGCAAGATTCGTACTATGTCCAAATGACCATTCCGATAGGCCAATGTAGCTGGGCTCTCGACAGCTGATATGCTCTGTTCCTCCACAGGAATAGTACTGCTTGGTAATGGTGCTCCATATCCTAGAAACAAGGATGAAATGGGCTTCACCTTCCACTTGTACCAATCGTCATTAGAGTGAGTCGATCCGCCGGCGTTGGCGCAAGCACCAGCGTCCAACAAAAGATTTACCACTCCCGTGTGTCCTTGTTCGGCAGCGGCACCTAGTGCAGAACCATATCTGCCAGCGCGAATGTTTGGATCGGCTCCTGCCTCAATCAGTCTAGAAACTGTGTTCGTATCACCAAGAAACGCGGCTGCTTCTAACGCCGTACCGTATATGCCACCCACGTAATTGACCTGCGATCCGTTGCGCAGGAGCACCTCCTGAACTTCCGTATAGTCCTCGGGCTCAGCGGGACTGACGCACCACTCCACAGGCATTTCGCCTCTTGCGCACGCAGCCTGTAGTGCACATCCGAGTCTGCCGCCCAAAGAACCTGGACTTGCACCACTTGCGAGAAGAAGCTTGACGATCTCTGGGATACCAAATGCAGCCGCAGCGGCAATGGGACTCCCGAACTCTCCACCTGATGCATTAGGATCCGCTCCATGCTCCAGGAGAAGGGCAACAGCTTCCAGTTGAGCGGCTCTCTTCTTGTGAGCCTGCTCTTCCATTTTAAGTCCCATTAAGTCCGGAACGCCGTCGAACGATAGCGACGAAATCGCCGCTTGAATTGCGCACCCAAACTCTGAAGGCGCCGCGTTGACCTGTGCTCCGGCTACAAGCATTGAGGACAGCAGATCATAATGACCATAATGTGCGGCCGATTGGAGAGGAGTCATCGATCTTGATCTCTCCTCAAGTTGATGAACGTTCTCCAGGGCTGCCAGTGTTGCCGTTCGGTCTCCTTTCAAAACTGCTTCATGCAGCGCAGTGAAAAGTTGTGAATGCTGCATTGTCGGAAGAGCAACCTTGCGTCGTTGTATTCGATGATCTGTAGTGTGGTTGAGAGGAGGTTCAGGTAGAGGAGTTCAATGTTGGTGGATCTGGGCAAAGACCATGGATGTGAGTCATCATCTTGATAGAATACGAGGAGACTATTTAGAGGAGAAGAGCTTACCGAGTCAGGAACCGATCGCCATCATAATGTAACATAGGGTGGGTAGAGTGTGCCATGAGACATTGTTTTGCAAACTTCTCATCTTTCCGAGACAATGACTGGAACAGAACGGCACCGCGTAAGATAGCCCACGATATCCAGGGCAGCATCAGCTACTCACGAAGCCCTTTTCGCAGCACCCTTGCCAAACTCCTTGAGAGTAACAGGTGCATCCCCTTTAGGCATATGCATTTCCACAAACTGTGTAACGATGTCAGTCTCATACATCAGAACATACCTTGACGTCCAATACTTACCTGCAGCCCCTTCCCATTGGCAAATGCTCCATCATCGAGCAAGGTGTCAAGTTCTTGACGTGACTTGATCTTCCAAGTCTTGACCCGATGGTTCGAGCCTTCTGGTATCAAAGCTTCGGGAAACTTGGCGTACTGCCACTGCAGGATGTCGTTGTAGTGAGCCTCCATGCCATGGACCCTCGCTGATGGTCAGCCTAAGCCCAGCGTCATGTCAAACCGTTCATGGTACTCACCAACGTTCAATTTCATACCCACTGTTCTCAATCAAAAACATTGTTACATTCAAATCATGTCGAATGATCGTCGACAGCTCCTGTGCCGTGAGTTGGAAAGACCCATCACCTTCAAAACAAATCACCCTTTGATTGCGTCTCATCTCTTTCGTGGCCAAAGCTGCTCCCTGAGCCGCGCCGACACCGTAGCCGATACTCGACCACAAGATCTGGTTGATGATCGTCACGTTGCGAGGGAGCTTTGTTTCCCAGTGGCCGAGATATGATGTGCCTGTCTCAGCGACCAGAACATCGCCCTCCTTCAGGAAGCTGGAAAGCCTAGGCCAGAGGTATGCATGCGTGATGAGCTTCTCATTCGAATCATTAAGTGATCGTGGTTTTGGAATGACTGGCATTCCTCTCGCTGTACTTGAGAGTTTCGAAGGATCCAGCTTTCGCTCCAGGCGCGGGACAAATGACTTGAAGTAGACATTGTCGATTTTAGCGTACTTGATAGCGACATGATCGTAATGGATGTCGATGGTATTGAGCCGCGAGAAGTGGTAGGTAAAGCCGGCGGTGTTGAGATCGGATTTGATGTTGCCAATGGTGATGACAAGGTCGCTCTTCTCAACTGCTTCGGCGATTCCTGCTGCAGAGACCTCTCCAGCGTAAAGTCCGACGAAGTTTGGTAGATCCTCGTTGATGACGCCTTTACCCATAGGCGCAACGAAGACTGGGATACCAGCCTTGGTCACCAAGGCCTCTACTTGGGTACGGATCTGCATTTAATCAGTGTGGTTCTAAGCTGTGGAATGGCTGGTGTCCCCTACCCTACGTCTCTGCACCGCACCGTCGATCAAGAAGATCGGATTTTTCGCTTCGTACAATCGGTCGAGAACAATCTGCGCCGCAAAGTCTTCCGAAGCCTTGTCACTTGCGTGACTTGTGACATTAATCGGAGTATTGAGTAGTTTTGCAGGCACTGGCTGCTCAACCATATCCGTAGGGAGTTGAATATACACGGGCCTCGACTCGACATAGCAGGTACGAAGCACACGATCGATCTCTGCCGGTGCTGTAGCAGGATCGAGCAGATCGGCCTGTGCGATCGTGACTTCTTTGTACATCCGGGCGAAGACGGTGAAGTCTCCGTTTCCCAGCTATCATCTCAGTCAGCCTCGTGCTCATCGACGTAGTCATTGGATACGTACGGTATGGTGCAGAAGCATGCCATCTTTCTGACTTGCTCGACCAGGAACGCCAACGATATGAACGACAGGAGCAAGTTCGGCAAACGAGCCTGCGATTGCGTTGACAGCTGAGAGCTCGCCTACGCCGAAGGTCGTGCAGATGGCGCCAAGGCCGCGAAGACGAGCGTAGGCATCCGCAGCATAGCCTGGGAGGATGGAAGATCAGCATCGTCCGTGATCGTGCCAGAGAGGAGGGGCTTGCTATACCGGCGTTCAACTCATTGCAATTTCCAACCCATCGCAGACCGCTGCATTCTACGAAGTCGAGGGCTAGGAGATTGAAGTCTCCTGGGAGGCCATGAAGAGATTTGCAGCCCAGTTGAACAAGTCGGGTGAAGAGATACTCGGCGATGTTGACAGTTTGATCGGCCATAGTTACTTGTCGTGAGGGAAAGGTTTGAATGGATACTGCTTGCAATCTTGTCCAACGATGAGAAACGAGGAAAGATATATATCTTACCCAGCGTTATCCTTATTAGTGCCGTATTGCGGATGTGAAGGGATACTGAGACCATGGTGCCATGACAAAGGACGCCGTCACGAACTCTCGACGGAGAGAGGTGTGAACACCACATCTCATGCTCCAACAAACGACGTCGTTGCGCTCAGATTGACGAGCCCCTGTCGATGCTCGGCTTAGGAATTGATTCCGGAATGCCCACAAGGCTGAGCTTAAGCCGAAGGATCAGCGACGTCAGCTTGCTGACTACACAGCTGTTAAAAATTGCCACCCTGGCCCTGATCGTCGCTCGGCTTAAGACGTATCTATTCCAGAAGGAGGACTGCCATGGGAATCCTCCTATGCCGACGATATGTTGAGAAGTTTGTACTTCGATGAAGTCTTTGGCAAAGCGGATGCGTGCGGAAGTTCGGAAGCGAGGTTCTGTAGGCCGGTAAAGATCTCGTGAAATGAACATTTCTGGATTGAGAGCATGAGCTAGGCGAAAGGGGCGTCGTATGCTGCGAGGGATTCGCTGTGTCGAAGGGTACAAGAGACGACCGATTCCCCCCCGACATTGGAACGACAAGTTTGAACTCAATCGACTGCTCACGATGTTCGCGACAGGCAGGAGCTTGGTATGTCGTCAAAGTCCTTCAGCAACATCAAAGGTGACGCATGGGCCTTTGAAGTTGAAGAAGACTGCCCTCCCAGTCCGGAACCGTGGGTCCGTCGGAACGCGACCACCATTCTATGGGCATTCGCAGCATCGCCAGGTGTCGAGTGTCGCTTCCAGCAAGTGGCACCAGCAACAGCATGACCGGGACTGGCTGCTAGTAGCATGCACTGTGTTCGGTGTGGGGACGGGTATAGCACTTGTGCTCCACAATCATCGAGAATCCCATGCCGAAGAGCCGTCGAGCAACGACTTCGACATAATGGAGGCTTCGACTCGTCCATTGGCATCAATGCCTGCTCTCCGATACAACACATCCGAAGAGAACCTCAAAGCTGCGCACAAAGACTTCGTGGCTATCCTCGGCGCAGAGAACGTCAGCTCCGTCCACGGCGAACGAGTAACCCGCTCGAGCACCGAGTGGTCCCCAGCTCCGCGCGAAGACGACATTCCGTCAATGATCGTCTATCCTCGCAGTACAAAAGACGTGAGTGACATCGCCAAGATCTGTCACCGCAGAAGGATCCCCATGATTGGTTTCAGCGGAGGGACAAGCCTTGAAGGGACGCTCGCAGCACAGCATAAAGAAGTCTGCATCGACTTCAACCGGCATATGAACCAGGTGCTGGAAATCCGCAAAGACGATATGGATGTGACAGTGCAGCCTTCTGTGGGATATCAGGAGCTCAATGAGAAGCTGTCCAAAGACGATATGTTCTTCCCGCCAGATCCAGGACCGGGCGCTCAGATTGGCGGGATGATCTCTCAGGGCTGCTCGGGCACAAACGCATATCGTTACGGAACGATGAAAGACTGGGTCCTGGGGCTAGAAGTCGTCCTCGCAGATGGCACAGTCATCCAGACGAGACATCGACCACGAAAGTCCAGCTCAGGATACGATCTGACGAGATTGTTCACGGGCTCGGAGGGTACCCTCGGTTTCGTGACGAAAGCCCACCTGAAACTCACGAGAGCGCCTCAGAACGTTCGCGTCGCAGTTACCCAGTTTCCAACGATCGATCACGCCGTGCGGATGGCTATGTCGATCGTCCAGAGTGGCCATCAGCTAGAAGCTATGGAGCTCCTTGATGAGTTCACGATGCGCGCTGTCAATGAAGGCGGCTATTGCGAGACCGAATGGCCTGAAAAGCCAACCCTTTTCCTGAAGATCGCTGGGTCGACACCGAAAGCAGTCGAAAGCGTTGCAAAAGAGGTGGCAGAAATCGCTGGGAAGAACGGTTCCACAACTTTCAGGCTGGCTGCTGACGAGGAAGAAGGCGAGGGATTGTGGGAAGCACGCAAGACTGCTCTGTGGTCAACACTCGCTCTGAAGAGAGATCCAGACGACAAGTTCCTCAGCGCTGATGCCTGTGTCCCGATTTCCAGGCTTGGAGATATCATTCGCGAAAGTCGTAAGAGAGTGGACGAGTCCAACCTCCTCGGTTCCTTTCTCGGCCATGTAGGCGACGGCAAGTTCTCTCGTGCCCTTTGCAAAGTAGTATACTGACACGAGTAGGCAACTTCCATGCCACCGTTCTGTACGGCGCTGCAGAGAAAGCGAAAGCGCGAAAGCTCATCTCAGATAACCAGCAGATGAGCGTGGACATGGCGGGTACTGTATCTGGCGAGCACGGCATCGGGCTGGAGTATCGAGACCAGGTCGTCTACGAGCTCGGAGAGTCAACCATAGACGCCATGCGGGCAGTGAAGCTTGCTCTCGATCCGCTCTGTTTGTTGAATCCCGGCAAGATGATTCGATTGGAGCAGAACGCGGATGCTGGTGATCACGATGGTCGAGAGCATGCCTCGTCGCCAACGGGGTTCCATCAAGATCATCGCGGATAGGGGACTTCAACGTTCATGTTGCATGGTGTATGTGGTATCCCAAAGCTTCCGCTGGAAGAGTTCGAGATGACTCTCCACGAGCAATAGCTCTTCATCGGTGTGAGCTGGATACCTCAACCGCAGCGTCCTGGACGAAATTATCCGATATCATGCCCCGGAAACTTCCCCAATGTCATGCTCTTCAAACCCACCACTTTCTTTTGCGCGATCCGCCTCTTCACTCCTGCCAACGGCGTCTTATCGGGTGGACGACATTCACCTGGCGATGCCACGCAGCCTTTCGAGAACGACCGCAAGGACGAGGCTGTCATCGAAGTGGCCATGGTGTTGACCAACGATAGTCCAGTGCTGGTGGAGGTTCGAGGGGAGTTTTTGTGCTCCACAACGGTGTCGCGTGTCTGCCGCGTTGTTGCTGGGGGCGTGCTGACCTCACCTCTTCACGCCCTTTGCATCCGGCCCTTCTACACATCGCCCTACTCATGCAGCACTGGAGCCTGTCGCAGCGACTCGCCAAAGAGGGCAAAATAGCCGCATGATTATTGATATCGCGAGCAGTGCTGAGCATGTCAGAGGTGAGGATTGCTCCTCCGCCAACGATTTGCCGAGGCGTCCCCGCCTCCCGAGGGTAGCAACGACAGCAATGTGGCTTCAATCAACTTCATCTCCTCTTGATTACATTTCCATCTTCTCCTCTCCCAATTCTGCACATCTGATCGACATAGCAAAGACCGGACGTATTACGGAAACATGGCACACGCATCAACCGCTGCAGACCTCAGCGTCTCCAACCTCTTCAACTTCAAGCAGCATGTAGTCCTGGTCACTGGCGGGGCTACCGGATTGGGAGAGATGGCCGCCCAAGCATTCATTCAGAACGGCTCTCGTGTCATCATCGCCAGTCGAAAGAAAAGCGAACTTGAGAAGACCACCGCTCGCCTCAACAGCCTAGGCCCTGGAAAGTGCGAGTATGTGGTGGCGGACTTGAAGGACAGGGCCGGCTGTGATGCTTTAGTCTCTGAGGTCAAGAAGAAGACCGACAGATTGACTGTCCTCGTGAACAACTCTGGAGCAACTTGGTACGTCTTTTCTACAAATTGTCGCTGCCAAAGCTAACACCATCACAGGGGAGCACCATACGACGACTTCCCGGAATCTGGCTGGGACAAACTCATGGCACTCAACGTCAAAGCTATCTTCTACGTCACCGTCGGCCTCCACAGCCTCCTGACCAAAGGCGCCACAGCAGACATGCCCAACAGAGTCATCAACATTGCCAGCATGGCCGGCATCATCACCACCGACGTGACGGTCGGCGACGAAGGTGGACTCGCTGCTCCTGGCTCTGGAACGTTCAGCTACGGTCCTAGCAAAGCAGCTTGCATCCATCTATCCAGAATGCAGGCGTCGAAGCTCATGCCGCATCACATCACCGTCAACTGCATCTGTCCGGGAGTTTTCCCGAGCCGTATGACGGCGTACGGCTTCGAGACGGCGATGGATACTTTGGCTTCTGGACAGCCTAGTGGCAGAGTTGGAAAGCCGGAGGACTTTGCTGGGCTGGTTCTATATCTTTCGAGCTATGGTGCTGGGCATGTCACGGGTAATGTCATTGAGATTGATGGTGGAAGCACGAGGAGTGGGTTCCGGACGAAGAAGAAGAATGAGAAGTTGTAGGTCAAGAGATCAAAAATACCATTGAAGTCGAAGAAGTCCCTCACTACTGTTTCGCTAGCATCACAAGCACCTCGAACGTGCTCTTTGCGTAGACCAGCCCAGATCGCCAACCATCTTTTCCGGGCGACAGGCTAAATGCTTGACCGAGACTTCAACGAGACCTGCTGCACCGTCGCTCTCGTCGCTGCATTTAGAAACCGGGTCTGACGATTTGAGAGCTTCCACGATTGCTGAATCACCACAAGTCTCTTGAATCACCACAAGTCTCTATCTCCGTTTCTGAACACAGTCAGCATTGCGAACTCAGCATCAGCTTTGCCTCTGCCCTATGTTACCGAAAAGCCGGGCTAGGATTGTTTCTGCATCTGACTAGCCAAGAAAGGTAAGTCTCCCATGTGCCTTGAACATGGTGCAGGTACCAAAGGTTGCACAGAAGATCGTCCACATCGAAGGATTGAAAGAGTCACGGTATATAAAAGCCTTGGCTGTCGTTCGAAGATTGTCCAAACAACCGAATCGCCCTCTCTCTCTTCACACTAACAAAAGCAAAGATGAAGATCCAACACGTTGTCGTTTCCGGCGTGCGTATACCTTTCCATCAATTCAATGTGCCATTGCTAACACCCTCCAGCCCAACGGCTCTCTAGGCCCAGCCGTGATCCGCAATCTCCTCGCCGCAGACTTCAAAGTCACAATCCTCACCCGCAACCCCTCGCAAACGCAAACAACTTACCCCTCCGCCCAAGTCGCCGAAGCAGACTACTCCTCCGTACAAACCCTCATCACAGCCCTCCAATCCGTAGGCAAGATCGACGCAGTAGTCTGTCTCATCAACCGCGGAACCGAAGCCCTAACCGCCCAAAAGAACCTCATTGATGCTACGGTGGCTGTTGGTGAGGCTCAAGGTCATGTCCCGCATTTCATTCCTTCGTCTTTCGGCGCCGACATGCGAAACCCAATTAACCGTGATTGCCCACCCTTGAAACCAAAAGGCGAAATGGAAGAATACCTCAAATCCCGCGCCAGCTCAGGAACACTAACCTACACCATCATAAACCAAGGCGTCCTGCTAGACTGGTGTCTCGACCGAAACCTCCTGCTAAACTTCGACGGTCAACCAATCCGGTTGTTCGATAACGGAAAAGCGAAGATCTCCGCGACAGTATTAGACGACGTTGGCAAAGCCGTCGCCGGGGCATTGAAGAAGAAGGATGAGGTGGTGAATCGGTATTGTTTTGTGCATTCGAGGGGGACGAGTCAGTTGGAGATGCTAAAGTTGTTGAGGGAGTTGAAACCGGAGGAGACGTTTGAGACTGTGAATGTTGATACGGATGATATGGTTAGGGAGTCGGAGGAGGCGCTGAGGAAGGGGGATACGAGTGCGCTTGCTATGAGGGGGTTTATTGTTAAGGTTAGTTTTGGGGAGGGTGGGAACTTTTTTGAGAAGACTGATAATCAGTTGTTGGGGGTTCCGGAGTGGAGCGAGCAGGATTTGAGGGACTTGATTGCAAAGTATGTATAGATTAGTTTAGACCAGTGTCAATTCCTGTACATTCAAGCCTCTCTTCTTCAATGCGTCCACATCGCACCGTGGATCCGACATGCCATATCGACGTTCTCCAGTATGTATGTTCAAATACTCCAGATCAAACGGTCGATCCTTGGGTGTCATATTCATCCAATCCGGCGGTAGAGGCGGTAATCGAGGATCCTCGAAAACCACCTGTCGAGTATTCTTGTTCCTACACGCCGGTATCCAGTTGTCCCCGACCCAGTACCGTACATACTCAAAATGCTTCGGAAGATCTCCCAACATGGCTTCTCCGTATACAGCACCATCGCAGTAGGCCGGGCCAATCACTCGATACCTGTTGCTGCGAATCGGACGCAAGATCATGGGACAATGGCAGCCGAAGATTACTGCGACTACATCCCCTGCTTTTGCGAGGTCTGAGCAGAGTCCGTACTGGCCGCTTTTACCCCTGAAGAACGAGCGTCCATACCATCTGGAGAAATGCATCACTCTGCCGAGCTCCAAGCCCGCTACATCTGATGGATCTTCAGTGTCTTTGGCGATGAAAGTTTTGAGCCTAGATTTGAGAAGTCCCATTGACACGTTGTTTCGCCCTCGAGGGATGTGTCGTTCGAGAAAGTCTCCCGAATTGAGCGTCCGTGCGAATGCTGTGAATATCTCAGGATTGCCGTCGCCAGCGTAGCCAAGTTTGATCAGCCGGCGGAGGCGGTCAAGACATTCCTCAATGGCTGGATCGGAGCCGAGACAGTCCAACTCAAAGTCATGTACATCCTGAAGCTCGGTGACGATGAAGCCCGAAAGACGAAGTTGCTTCGGGCCAATGGTTCGGCAAGTAGCTTGTGCGTATAATGCGGCGCTGTATGCTGGCAGACTCGGTTTGGTGTTGCGTTCGTTCCAGTTCGGGACCCAAGAAGGCAGGCCTTTCGTTGGGCTATTGTGACCGCTGTACTCAAGGAATCGTAGGTCACCTTCTTTTATTCGTTCTCTTGCCCAGCGAGTAAACACATCTTTCCAATCCTCAGAGTAGTCTGGCTGTATGGGTCGGGGTTCACCACCAAGAGCCTCTGCGACGTAAATCCTATCTCTCGGATCACGACAATGCGTAGGCCGCATCTGATCCAGCAGATCCGTGGACTGGAGCCATGCACCGTTGCACAACCCGAGAAGGATATCTTGATCTCGCCAATTCAGGGACCAGTCTTTCATCTTTCCCGAGAGATAGATGGTCGCCACTCGAAAGCATTCCCACTTCAACTGGTGCCCGCCACACTTCAGCACGGCTTGTGATCGTTGCGTGCGAACTTCTTGCCAGATCCATAGCCGTGAGAACCAAGATCGACTGGCGAAGTTATAGAACGCCTGGCTTTGTCGAGCACTCATGATTGCAGGGCCCGTTCGAGTCAGATAAACCTTGTTGCCACCGGGTTTCAGGAACAGCTCGTCCGTTGCAGCTTTGAGACCAACGTTCCTATGAAGCGTCCGAATCCAATCCACAGCAAGATGCGTATCTCGATCCGCCGGTCCTAGCCAAGCAATTACCCGATAAGCAACTCGATAAACATACAACATATTCGAGACCTGGTTGCTTTTCTCGAGCTCATCAGCCTGGTTGATACAGATAGCATCGATCCACATCACCCGTTCCCGTTTCGCGTACCGCAGATTTTGGAGTGCTTCTTCGCAGTTGCGGGTTACGTCGAGGCGCCAGCAGTAATCTCCATCCCAGACCGTGATAGGTACCCTGTCGTTCTCATTCCCCCAGGTGTAGGACAAGGCTTCGTAGGGAGGATGAGTGCCGGGGCTGAATCGGTAAGAGGACATGCTGATCCGGATTTGGGTGCCACGCCGGCCGGGAAGTAGGCGAAGAAGGCGGACGGTGAGTTCTGTGTCTGACAGTGGGCTGTATTTGTACCTTCCCATGGATTTTGAGTCGAAGTAGGTCGGCGAGGCCATGCCGGCCGATATTGGAGTTTCTTTCAACATTGTTGAGGATTTGTTTGTCGGAGGGAGATGTGGAAGCGTCTGTCGACTTCACAGCTGAGGCTCAGCTCTTCGGCATCAGATCGGCCAGCTGCATGTTCGAGGCGCAGCCAAGGCGGCCTCTCCATTTTGTTGCATACGTTCTTGTTTTAGCGACATGACAAGACTTTTCCAAGACTGCAAAATGACAAGCGAAGGTGTTTGGTGTACAAAGCCAACCAAGAGGCCTTCCCCCATCTGGGAGCGGAGAATGAGGTTGGAGATGCAGGTGGAGGTCGCTCCTTCAGGATTGACCTGCATTTGAACAGGCCGAAGCCCAATCGATTTGGCAGAAAAGGAAATGTCGACGTTGTTGTGAGGTTTTGGAGATGGGCTTATGAGCAATCTTCACGCTCGAGTGATCTCGGTCCCAAGGCCGTGGACACCAAGTCAAGGAGACTCAGCGAACTTCATCTCACATCGCTGCCACATTCGATCTCCTCACCTCCTTCCCATCTTACACAGAACCAGCCTGTACCATCGTGCCATTTCCAGACGGGATCTCGAAGGTCGTCTCAAAGCCATTCTTCGCCGCAACACCAGCAGGATACAACGTGTCCATCGACGTTCTCGTGTACACATTCCAATGATCCACATCCGTCGCTCCTTTCCATGACACATACGCTTTCCCGCCTTCAATGATCAAGCTTGAATTCCAGTCAGCTGGTGTGGCGTGCCAGATCTGCTTGTAGGCTCGATAACTCAGAAGAACGTTCGGCAACTCGAGGACAGTGTGGTAGCGTGAGTCTCCTTCGGGACCGTATTCGTTTGTAGCAGCTACTTGACCAGAGCCAACCAGTTGTGTGCCATTGCCGATGTCTGGGTCATAAGAACCCATGGCGTCGGCAGAGTATGGCGTTGGTGCGAGAAGGCAGCGCTGGACTGTAGCCGTCTTCGACGAGAGGTCTACACGCAACAGCAAGCCCTTCGACTGACCAAGCTCTGTGGTGTTGTGATCTTGAGCAGCATTGTGGTTGTCGAACAAGCTAGGGTGTCGAACTGTGGACGTGACATTCTCTGCACGGGCATCGTGCTGCCAGCGAAATGGACCCTCTGGTGGGAGAGCGTTGACGTCCCTAACGTTCTCTCCATCCAAGTGCCACAGGACCCAGACGTCTTCATGCTGGACGATGGAGATAGACCATAAGTGCCGACAGGAGATGAGACAGTCCTCGCCCACAAGCTGAACGGAGTTGATGTGCATCCAGTCCCAGGTCAAAGCTTCTGTGCCTTCGCTCTCGTCGCCGTACAGAGCCTATCGAGACGTGTGGAAGGGATCTGGTCCAGATGATCGGCAGCTTTCCGCATGAAGACGATGTCTTGTGTTGCAAGACAATTTCATGGGAGACGCTGAGGCTCTGTCAAATGTGATCTTCAGGCCTTGACCACGTAACTTCTTCGCTTTTCCAACCTTACTCTACTCCATCTTGCACCGAGAAACTGCCCCATAGTTGAACGAGCATAAAACGTCGCGGCTTCAAGCCGAAAAGTTTCAGGCCGATCCAGAAGTTCAACGGCATGCCTGCGGAGGTCCAAGGAAATGCTGTACGCCATCCATACAGGATTCAAACAGGACAACAGAGTCGGGTTCTAAGTTTTGACTCGATCTCGTGCCCTGCAAATACACTCACGTGCGTGGCAAGCGAAAAAACACGAGAACGAGCTGTATCAGTAATCCGCCCGAAAACCCTCAGGCAAGCGAAACTCACAAACTCGAACCGTTCAGAACGGCCGTAACATCGACAGTGCTGTCTGGGTCGCAAAGTCTGTTCGTCTCCAGTCTCGTGGCCATTCTGGGCATGCACGGCGAAGAGTCGCTCCGTCGTGGAGAAAAATGCCTGTGAAGTTTGCAAGTCGTCTGAAGCATGGACCGAGACGATAGCCATATTAAAGCAGCTGTCGGCGGCTTTATTCGTGGTCATCAATCGTCGAATAATACCTTGAATCCCCTTTTCTCTCGCAATGGATGGAGTTGAAAAGCTCGACAGGCCGTCTTTCAGTGACGAGAACCGTTCCGGTAGAGTGAGCGACGACGATGTCGAGACGGACGAGAAGCCACATTATCCAGCATGGCAGTGGGTGTTGACCTTGATCTCGTTATACCTTGGCGCTATACTATACGGTATGTCAGCTCCATATCTGGCCGCGAGGGCAGCATCATAAGACTTCGTGCAGGCTTGGACACCACCATCGCCGCAGACGTCCAGACTGCCGCGTACGAAACATTCGGAGACATCGAGAACCTCGCATGGATAGGGCTGGGCTTCCCCATGGCCTCGGTGTCATGTATCTTGCTAGTCGGGCGGCTATATGGCCTGTTCAATATCAAGACTCTGACCAACACATCGGTTGTGATGTTTGAGCTTGGGAGCGCGCTCTGCGGAGCTGCACCGAATATGAATGCTCTCATTGTTGGTCGAGTAATAGCTGGCCTAGGCGGATGCGGGATGTACTTAGGAGCGCTCACATACATCTCTGCTCTTGGATCGCCGGACAAATTGGTACTGTACAATGCCCTGACTGGAGTCTGCTGGGGTGTTGGAGCAATCCTCGGCCCGGTCGTCGGAGGTGCTTTCTCCGTTAGCAGTGCGACTTGGAGATGGGTACGTGGTTACTGCTGGTCGACGTCGTCGGTACTAAACAGAGGCAGGCATTCTACATCAATCTTCCGCTTGCTGGACTGGTCGCTCCGGTGTACATCTTTGTCACCCCATCTTTCGACCCTCGTCCGGACTTGTCCTTCAAGCAAAAGATGTCAGCAGTCGACTGGGCAGGAGCCTTGCTGATCGCCGTCGTTCCAGTGGTCTTAATTACAACCATCGCTTTCGCCGGCGCTACCTTTGCCTGGGACTCCGGTACGAGCATCGCCCTCTGGACCGTCTTTGGAGTCGCTCTGGTGCTGCTGGTCTTGCAGCAGTACTTTGCGGTACTGACTACCCCGGAGCAGCGTATTTTCCCGATCCACTTCCTGAAGTCGAGGACTTTAGTATTGCTTTACATTGCAACTGCGGCTTCAGCCACGGCAAACGCGGTTGCGATCTACTACATACCCCTCCTTTTCGCCTTCACTCGAGGAGACTCGGCTCTGGATGCAGCAGTCAGATTGCTGCCCTACATCGTGGTCTTTATCTTTTGCGTGCTCCTGGCCGGGGGAACTCTGCCACTGTCAGGACGATACTCGCTCTACTATATCATTGGAGGGGTGTTCATGACGGTTGGGTCAGCTCTGATGTTCACCATCCGCGCGGATACCAGTTCGGGGCGAGTGTACGCATACGAGGCGCTCGTGGCGGTGGGATCGGGACTGACATTCCAAAACGCCTATGCGGTGGCATCGGTGCGAGTGGCGCTGGAGGACCGCAGCAACGCCATCGGCTTCATCAACACGGCACAGATCGGAACGACGGCGCTGGCACTGGCCATCGCTAGCTGTCTGTACCAGAATCTCGGGGTCGAATTTCTGCGAGATGCTGTTGGGCAGTACGGCCTGCCGGACTCCTTCTACGAGGCCGCGCTGGGCGGCGTGGGATCGGACGTACTCGGCTCGGCGCCTGCTGCTGCTACGGTGCAGGTGATTTCCACGATAGCATACACCATTGCCCGGGTGTTTGGCACGGCCGTGGCGGCGGGGGCCGTTCTTCTAGTTGCGGCGTTGCTGATGAGGCATGAGAAGGTCGATCTGACTGGGGCAGCGGCAGGCGGCTGATGATGGAGGAGGAGATACTGGGGTTAAGCAGACCGAAGTGGTAATGCAGCACAATAAGAAACATAGATTTTGGTAGAGATGAATAAGAGAGGATGTCGTCGGAGACAAGGAGGGACGGGAGTCATGCAGCTTTAGCCGCTTACTCAGCATCGGCTATTCTTGCGAGATGAAGACCTCCACTTCAGCTCCGTCTGCGTCTCATCAACCGCATCAACATCAAATCCGTCATGACAAGAACCAGCTCCGTCCGGTGACAAACCACCCAACATGCCCCCTGTCCGCACAGCCGACCGGGCCCGCCCACGTCAAGATCCCGTCAGTTGCCAGCTGTGCCGAGTCAGTAACATCCTGCCCCATGTGATGCTTGGCCACAGAAGCGCTAATGCTTGTACTGTAGGTCAAGAAACTCAAGTGCGACCGCCAGAGACCATGCTCCAATTGCAACAGTCGCCGCGTAACTTGCGAGTATCAAGGAGAACGACACCCGGCAACCGATGCCGTTCTCGAAGACGATGACCTCCGAGCAGAGAACCGAATCATCAAGGCTCGGCTGGAGAGGCTGGAACAAACCGTATACGGCCAGCAGACCCTGCCACCTCTCGCTCCTCTGAACTACCCCTCAACGTCTACAGCCGCGTCGACGCCTCCGCGCCCGAGAACAGACGGTGACAAGGCGGAAGAGGACTCCCATTGGCTGGAGGCCATCGGCACTCGCTCAGAGTTGACGGCAAGCCTCAACTAACTGCCGCTGATCCTCAATCGACTGACATCTATCAGCTCCCCCAGTTCAGCGAGCGATTAGTTGTGAACATCCAGAGTGACGACCAGCTCGCCTCCAATGACTATCGTCCACCAAGGACTCATTCCATCGAGGTGCCGCCCTACGATGTGGCTATCCGTTTTCTGAATGTATACGCAGACCATCTGGATGCGATGCAGCATGTCATGCATGTCGAACATACACGCAACACTTTCGACCGAGTCTACTCGCAGATTCAAGCAATGGACAAGACTGAACCAGGTGCGCTGGCACTCATCTTAAGCATATGCGCCAGCGTCGGTTTCTACTGGGTCATTGGATTCCATCGAGGCCCAGACATTTTTGGAGACCAGACATCAGCTAACAAAGCTTCCACCGAGTGGGCAAGACAGGCCCTTTATGCGATTGAGCAGGTGCGAGTGTCTACCAAGGAGACTTCGCTCGAAGCCGTCCAAGCCTGCGTTATGATGACGTTTCTTTTCTACCACGTCGAGGGCTTTACATTCAGAGTGCGAATGATGCATGCCACTGGCCTTGCTATGGCTCGAGACCAGGGCCTGCACAAGCTTGATGCGAAAGCTACACGAACATCGGACCTGACCCAGGCTGGCGTTATCGAGAAGGAAGTTGGGAGAAAGGTGTGGTGGCATCTATCCTGCACTGACTGGTATGTATGACCCCTAATCTGACCTTGCTTTACATTTACATTCTGTCAGGCTGCTATCGTACATACGAGGACCCCAAGAAGGGATGTACTCCATTCATCCCCATCAGATCGCTACAAGTCAGCCACGCAATCTCACCCGAGACGACCTCAATACTCAAGGACCAGAGTTCACACGCAGTCCCTTGGAACCTACTGTGATGAGCTACTATCTCCACCGAATCAAGCTCGCGGGCGTTTGTAGAGAGATCTCGGACACTGTTTGGTGCTACAGCGATCTGGATCAGGTCAACTACGACTTGGTCACAAGTATGGACTCCAAGTTCGACAACATCCTTCGCAACATGCCTCGCTTCCTCCGCTTCGATGTTTCTGGGACTCAGCTTCGGATGGAATACGGAGATGCCTTCACCACACAGATGGACAACCAGCGTGTGATGGCCAATCAAATGATCAACACCATGCGGTGCAAGTTGCATCTACCATTCCTTATCCGAGCGAAGTTCAACCCCCGCTTCAACTTCTCACGGAATGTTGGCATCGAGTCTGCGCGGAATGTTTTCAAGATCCGCCAATCCGTCCTGGACGAAGAGCATGTCTTCCTAAGATCTCATTTGAAACTTGGAGGTAGGTACAAGTTCACAGCAAGATGATCTGTGAGGGAATGCTAATTCGATAGGTATCATGCTCCACATCTTCTATGCAACCGTTGTGCTAGTCATGGACATCTGCGTGAACAAGGGCGACAACGACCAACAGCGGCTTGCAGAAGTGCGCGAAGCCCTCAACATAATAGAGCAAACGAAGGATGCCTCTGAGATGGGTGCCCAGTTCTCGGACTCTCTTTTGGCGGTCCTGAGGAAGCATCATATCAAATTACCGAACGCGAACGCGGCGAGAGCACCTGATGCCGGACAGTCCGTGCTATCGAATGGAGCCGGCTACTTCTCCCACGGCCAAACGTACCCACAGCAATCTAATGGAACCTCCACATATACAACCACTGCTCCGTCCGTAGCGGCGAATCCATACCCTACAGATCGTGGATTGGAATTCGACGGCGGTATGTGGCAGGACTTCATCGACCAGGGCCAGATGCTGGATACCCAAGACTGGGAGGCACTCTTGCAGGATCTCGACATGCATATCCTTTGAGCAAGGGGCGCGGGCATGACATTGTGATTGGAAGGAGGGAGCTGTTCTGGTGGAGCTTCCATGGCTTGCGAATCCTTCGCCACGGACAATCCGAGCTTGCAAGCCACGTCCATGGAGCATGCGGTCGGTACAGCAGAGAAGACTTCTTTATAGTGGAACATTAATGCTGCATCTGGTCTGCAGCAAAAGAAACAATTGTTGAGCCAACGATACTGCAGCCATGGACCCAAGACCAGAGGCAGTGGAAGAGATCATCGACGAGAAGCATGTCGACAATGCGACGAATGAACAACAAATTGACCGGGACGAATCTGCTCCATCTGAGTTCAAGTGAGTGCAGAGCGCTGACTGCACTCATGCATCTCTGACTGGATAGTGTTCGATCGATAGCGACAATGCTCGCGGGCTGTCTGGCCCTGTTCGTCACAGTCGGCTTCATGAACGCTTACGGTGTTTTCCAGGTTCGACTACCATACCATTTTTTCCTACAGGCTTACACTGACTTTTCTTGTAGCAATACTACACAGCACATTACCTGCCAGACGAATCGAACTTCCAGATCTCCTGGATCGGATCCTTCGCCAGCTTTATCCTCTTCGCCTGCGCAGCACCCGCAGGCTTTCTCGCAGATCGATATGGGCCTACAGTCCCTATCGCCTTCGGCGCCGTATGCGAGCTCATTGCCGTCTTCATGATATCCCTGTCCCGGAAGTACTACCAGTTCTTCCTTAGCCAGGGCGTTCTTCTGGGGATCGGTATGTCGTTCGTTACAATCCCAGCCGCAACGGTCATACCTCTGCATTTCAAGAAGAACCGAGCACTCGCACAAGGCTGCACGATCGCGGGATCATCACTCGGTGGTGTCATTTGGCCCATTGCTCTCGACCAGCTGCTCAACAAAGACGACATTGATTTCGGCTGGTCGTTGAGGATCGTGGGTTTCATCATGCTTCCCTTGCTGGCTGTGGTGATCGTTTTCGTCCGCAAGCCAGTCGAGCCGAAGCACAAGAAAGATGAACAAGAGGGCAAGACCAACACGAAAACGAAGAAGGACCTCTCTGGTCTGAAACATCCAGCTTTCATATTCCTCTGTCTTGGGCTGGCCTTCTCCTTTTTCGGCTTCTTCTCGCCACTTTTCTACATCTCGACATACGCCGTCTCGCAGGGCATATCGGAATCCACGGCATTCTACCTTCTCTCGGCTCTGAATGGCGCCTCGCTCTTCGGGCGCATCCTCCCCGGTCTCGTCGCTGACCGCCTTGGGCCCTTCAACGTCCTCGTCGTCTCGTCTTTCGGCAGCGCTATTGTCGTCTTCTGCTGGACGGCTGCTACCAACCTGGCAGGCCTGATTGTCTGGTCTATTGCCTATGGATTCATCAGTGGGGCGATATTAAGCTTGCAGTTGGTTTGTGCAACGAGCTTGACGACTGACGAGACGCATGGAGCGGGCGTGGGGATTGTCATGGCGAGTGTGAGCTTGACGGGCTTGTTCGGCACGCCCATTGCGGGTCAGCTGGTTGAAAATGGATATGTGGCACTCAGCTGTTTCGCTGCTGCGATGTTGGTTGTCGGTGGGTTGCTACTAACAGTCGCGAGGTTGGCGAGGGATAGGAGGTTGATGGCGAGGGTGTGAGGTAAATTTGTACCACAACTCCACTCTTGAGGCACGACAGCATGTACGCTAATGTATAGATTTCAACGACCAGCGCCTTTGCCTAGCTATTCTGTGACGCAATGGACTGTAATACTCTGTAAGACATCAGCTAACAAATCATAGACTCTGTTCATGCCTAGGCCATCCTTGTCGTCGGGACTACAGCCTTGCAACTACCAGGCATAGGCTGGCTTTGCTTCGGCATTGGCATCAGCCGATCGTTTCCAACTCTTTAAGCATTGAGCACCAACACAAGGCTCTGGCTCGGCATCTCTGGCCTTCCAAGCCTTGAAGCACTGTGCACCAGTACAAGGCTCGCTCTCACGCCTCCAAGCCTTATAACACTGCGCACCGACACAACTCTCTGGCTCAGCATCTCTCTCCTTCCAAGCACTAAGTCCTGCCTCAGCGTCCTTCTTCCAAAGAATCAACGTCTTCGGATCACCCTCCTCCATCTCAGCGTCCTTCTTCCAAAAAATCAACGTCTTTGGATCCTCCTCGCGCTTCAAAGGCTCGTCTCCATCCGTCAACGGACGAGCGAGAAATTCCTTGCGCTTCCAGAGCTCGAAGCATTGCGCTCCTGTGCAGTTCTTGGCTTCGGCTGAGCGTTTCCAGGCGGCCATGTTGGTGTGGTATTTTGGTGGTTCGGGGGTCTCGGGGACAGTCTCCGTCATGTCTGCGACGGGGAGGGCGAGGGTTGTGCCGAGGAGGGCTAGGAGGAGGGTTGATGTTGAGAAACGCATTTCGGTTGTTTTGGGTTGAGGTTGAGTAGATGGAGTTGCGTGAATGAGTGGACTGGTTGGTTGTAATGAGTGGATGTGCTGGTAATCATGTCAGTATACTTCTTTTCGAGAGTTGCAGTCAACACTCACCTCAAATCGCACGGTATAGACGACTTCTGCAAATCGAAAGGGGAGTAATATCAAGACAGCAACACTCCAGGGTCAGATTGGAGCAGGGCGCTCGCAACTTGATATCCCATCTCGGCGTTTACCACACGCGCGTGGCATGCCACATGTTTCGATCTGACTTCATCGACGTGTTTGCCGGTTCCGGTCCAAATTGATCGACCGTTGCCAGGAGGCTGAGTGGCGGCGAGTTGGTGGATGCTTATTAGGGGAGTTAAGCTTTCGCTGAGATGGGAGGCTTGGGGATTGAGTCAGGAAGATGGCAGCAAGTCCTCGATCAGGAACTACCGGTATGATTTCTGTTCTGGACTCATGAATGCTTGCGTTGTTCAAGTCAGTCAGAATGAATGAGGGTTCCACTTCCTCCGCCCAAGTCCATCATCATCCTCCACAAAACCTCCAATTCCGCCCCCAAAGTCCGCAAACAAACGTACCCCAGAGCGGAAGCCGGAAAGGAAGATCGCCATCATACCGCCAAAACGTCCAGCTTTCCGTCGATCAACGCCTCTTATAGCTTAACCCTGACTTCAGCCTCCTTGTTGGCAAGTTCCGAAACATGGGTGAACCACTTCGGCCGGGGAGGGCTTTCAATCCTTCTATTATAACTCCGTGACTCGTCCCTCGTTGGAGAGGGGCTTGCGAAATGATGTCTTCCTGAAGGACGAAGGGGGAGCTTGGAGGAGTATGCGACACGATCGTTGACGGTTTGGCGAGACAGGAGAGGTTCAACTTTTCGACATCATGTACGCCGATGATGAGAAGCGCAATTGGACGGAATCTGGAGCGATGGTGAACAGGGAACAGGACGACCAGGACGAAATCGAAGGACTTCTGCGACAGACCCGAAGAGCGACAAGCTCCAATTGCCTTCATGGCGCGGCATACACTCTTTTGATCTTGATCATTCTTATACAGAGCGTAGTTCTTATCCGCTGGCGGACAGAACTGGCTGAACATCCTCCGAAGATCTCGAAGCGTATGTCAAGATCACATCGCATGGATCGCACATGCTAACGGTATTCACAAAGTCGGCCTCAGCACCATTCGCAACAAAGCCCTCGACTCCGGACTCCTCAACCGCTTCTGGGACGAAGATAATCTCGAGATCCCCAACGAATCCTGGGAAGGCATCAACTCCGGCCATGGCGTAATTGCTCTCGACATCGACTACGCAACCAAACAAGGCTTTCCCGAAACCATCGTCCACCCCCACCACTCCGACAAAGTCGTCTACGCCCTCGAAGCGTACCACCTCATCCACTGCATCCAAGTCCTTCGAAAGGACTACCTCCTCATTCGAGACAACAGAACGCCCACGAAGCCCCTCGAACATGCGATGCACTGCTATGATGCGCTGAGGCAGAGCGTGATGTGTATGGCGAGTGATGATCTTTTGATTGTGACTGGCCATGGGCATAAGGGTGGATTCAACCAGACTAGGCAGTGTCGGGATTGGGACGTCCTGAGGGATTATGCCACGGCCAACACTGCTTGCTATTGGGATGATGAGTTGCCTGAAGGACAGGACGATCCTTGGAAGATGTGCGATGATGGGACAGATGGCCTGCCGGTTGGAAACTTGCTGAACTGAGGGGCCCCTGGCAGCGGAAGGAGAACATGCAATCCTTGCCATGTTCCTTGGACTTGTCGAGGCTCCAGGCTAGCCGACGGCAAGCAGGACCAGATTCCATATCATCGAGGAGGGTGTACCCGCGACGCAAGGCGCAGCATCCATGTGAGCTCTCCACACAGATGTTGTACATCGGCGGAGAAACACATCGATGAGCTAGTCGAGCTCAATCTGGGCGCAATTGCCTGGGATGACCGTTCACTCGCCATGAGCCGCAGCCCTGCGCTTGTCCATCCAGTCCTGAATTGGCTCATACTTGCGACAAGTATGTGCACCGGATCGACCCAACGCCATCGAGGAGCCAGGCCATGAGTACAAGGGCGATGGTGTCAAATCTCCAAAGCACATAATCGACTGGCGGAGTCGATCCATACAATGCTCGAGATGCGCCAGGTCGGAGGTCGAGTAGGTGCGGACGACCGCAGAGGAGTTGTACATGTATGTCGACAGCTCGCCTCGGATCGCATTGAGGCAGTGGAGCGAATGGAGCATGTCGGGTCTGGAGGATCGGTCAGATGTCAAGCTGACAAGTGGGAAAATTCATCGGCATACTCGAAGAAGAACTTCCCTTCCCAAGGCAGCCTTGTCAGCTCAGGCTCGAATGGAGCGGCCTCTTCATCAGTCATGGGGACGAATTCATCTGTAACATCAGGTTTAGAAGAGATGATTCTGTCGAGAGCGGTAGACTTACCGTGCAGCAATCGATCCCAAGCATCCTCGATCAAGATCGATGGCTCTCCAAAGAACTCGTGCTCGGCGTTCTTCTCGCGATACAGGTCCTTGGTGGTTGGGTCGACTTTGAGGGCGCCGGTAAAGGTTCGCTGTTCGTATTGCACTGCTGACCATGCGTCCTGGATGTCTGTTTGAAATGGTCCTGGAACAGATGGGTGTCGAGATGCCCAGTAGATCGTGATGGATGTGAGAAAGAGAATGATGTTCAGCACGGCTATGAGGTTCGGGAAGAATCGCCATCTTCTTTCCTTGGTCGCCCATAGTGGGTGTGAGACTTCCAGATCCTTGGGCTCGTCGAGGAAAGATATGCTCTCCTTCTCTGCACCCATGTTTCTAGTTGAGTGGGCTTGATGTTGCTGAGAGGCCAAACGATAGAGGCAGTGGGAAGAAGGCCACATCAATAATAGCGAGCAAGGGAAGAACATTGAAGGCAGTCGCTACTGCCTTGTTGGGCTAGCGTACCAAAAGTGCAGCGGCCAGAACTTTGGTGGCGTGAAGCTGGCCAGCTGAAGTCTCACCGCAGACGGACTTTTGCATCAAGCTTTCTCCAAGCATAGGCATTTCCTGCCACGCGAGGCCACGTTTCCGTGGCATTTGACCATCATGACTGGCTCGAAACTGCTGCAGGCGAAGCTGCACTCGGAAGGCGCCTTCTGACTTCCATGCCCGAGACACGGCCAAGGCGAGAACAGCATGGATCGGGCTGGATGTCGCTACGCCATGACCTTTGGCGTTCTCGAGGCCAGCGGAGTCGCCGCAAGCAGAATGAAAGGAACAGTACAAATAGAAAGGTAGTCCACTGACACCCATCCAACATTCCGTCGTCAATCGCATCCAATACTAGCAAGTCTTCCAAGCACCCAACGGCTTCCAGCAGCCCACATCTCCTCGACAGACAGCATCAAAACTCGCCAACGATGCGCTTCATCCTCCTCGCCTTCGCCGCCATGGCGTACGCTGGCACCACAGAAGGCCCTGGAACGACCACTACAACCACGTCAACGACTACGACAACTCCAGCACCAACAACCCCTGCCAGCGTATGCACAAAGTTCCCCTACGAAGCCATCCTACCACTCTCAAGCAACACCGCAGCCTTATCCTGGTGCTCGAAGAACTTCCCCGTCGCATGTACCGGCAGACAGGCACAGAAGAAAGTCAAAATTGCAGAGCGAACGGCGGATCCTGAGCCTGCTCCAACGACTCTGGTCAAGAAGGCACAACCTAAGCCAGCGGCTCTGCTTTCGACGCTGGAGGCTTTGGGAAAGAATTTTGCGAGTACGGCTTGTGCTTGTATTGAGACGCCGTCGCCTTGTTAGTGCTGGCGAGAGTCAGATGCACGATGGGTGGGATTCGCAGTGTACGAAAAATCGTGATCTCGATGGATCTTCTCCAAGAATGATGATGGATTGCCAACGTTCATGCCTCAGTGTTCCCTTCATTGTGCGAGATGTGCTGCTCTTGATAGACGGGCTTGGATGGCCTTCTCTGCATTCTTCTGCACAGATACACGATTGCCTTGCTTGTGAAGTGGAATAGCGATGAGTCTTGTTGATTTCGAGGGTCCTCCAGAGATTGACTCTGTTCTTGCCGGATCATCTTGTGAGTAGCTCCAAGACCATCGTACTTTGGCGGTAACTATGCATCATGTTGATGAACGTGTGACGCTTTTCTCCCTTGTCACAATCCACGCAAGAAAATTTGTTGGTTCTTTCCGTGAAGTCCACCTGGTGGATTCGAATCGTTCCGAAGAAAGAACGGTCCCGCCAAAAGTCGACGGCTTCGTTTTCCACACATCCACGGACACCAGACCTGCACGATGACACACCAAAATATCCTTGCATGGCCACCATTTGTCGCCCGCATCGTGTGCCACAGGCTAAATTCGAATAGGCGAACGACAAGTCAGATAGGCGTTCGTGGGTGTGGCGAAGGCAGCTATCTTGCATATCCCGGCAATCAACCAGAAACACTTTCGACGTCGATGGCAGCCCGGCCAAGCTGCCAGCAGCACAGCAGTACGTGGAGCTCTCCATCAAAACCTGAACTCAGCTGCACTTGCGATGCAGGCGTCGTCAGGTGAATGATGTCGGCCTGAGGCGCAGAGCAAAGAAAATAGAAATTTGATGATTGGTGAGCAGTCATCGAGGGCTCGACTCGGTCCACGGCACGCTCGTACTGGTAATGGGTCTTCGATTGGTTCCTGCCAAGGCGGCTGCAGGTCGCTCGTCAAGGAGGAAATTGAGCCTGCAACTGATCCTGTAAGCCACCCGTTGACGTTGGCCCCGCGGACCCTGTGGTGTAGCGCGTTGTCCGGAACTGGTTCTTCTCGGACTCCTTTCGCGACTTCACTTCGCTCACATCATCTTTTTTCCTTGGGGAAGTGGCGACAGCGAGTGTCGGGACATTCGTTTGATCCTGTACTATGCACCTCTGGCAACAATAACACACGGGAGGCCATGATTTTGCAGCCGGCGCGGAGGCCCATGAGGCCTGTTGTTATCGGAGGCATCGCGCTTGTTGTGGTTCTCCTCCTTCTCACTGTCACTTTTGTATGAGCATGCGAGCAATCCCAAGGAGAATCGGATGTACTGACCTAGACTCACAGCACCCTCCGCTTCGAGAGAAAGCCCTTTCGTTTACTTCTCCGACGTCTTCCCACGATGATACCCATGATTTGACGACTCCTGCTTCTGATAAGAAGCTACACATCCTTCTCCCCGCATCAAACGGCGCTGTTGATCTTTGCAAGACTCTTTTGACTGGTGAGTACAGAAGAAAACTGTTCATCAGAAGTACTGACAATTTCCAGGTGCGATTCTGGGATACCCGACCCCGACTTTGATAGCATGGAATGAAACCTTCGACCAGGGTCAGTACAGGGTTCCCCCTTCACCACCTCTGACGACAATCTCTCTGACATCTTCACCTTCCAGGCCATCTCCTTGGAGGCGGCAGCCACGTCGCCAAAATCTCCGGTACGCTCGAGTACCTCCAAAGCATGGACTCGTCACAAGACGAAGACCTGGTCCTAATGATGGACGCCTACGGTGTGTCGTCCTACACCCCGTACGTGGATCTCAAGCCTTATTATTCGCTAGATATCTGGTTCCAGCTTCGGCCGGAAGTACTGATCAGTCGCTACCGCGCCGTGAATGCGGATGCCAACAGGCGGTTGAAGGCGCGGTTGGGCAATGCCGTGAAGAAGGAGAATCTCAAGCAGACGATTATTTTTGGAGCGGGGAAACGCTGTGCGCCGAATCAGATGCACACTGTGGCGTGTTATCCTATTCCCGAGAGTCCCTTGCCGGATGATCTTTACGGGGCTAACACGGATACTGTGATGGGGAGGAACAAGTATACCAGCTTGAAGCAGCGGTATCTGAACTCGGGGTGCGTAACTACAGATCTCCTCACATCCTGTCTTACTGATTATGTCAAGCTACATCATGGGACCCGTCAAAGACGTCCGCCGCATGTTCGTCCGAGCCTGGGAGAAAGTCGAACAGACCAAAGACTTCGACGAGTGGGACAACGGCAGCCACGGCAGCGACTTCATGTACCACGGCAGCGACCAATCCGTCTTCAACGTCATGCTAGGAGAGCAAGAATTCCAACGCGAGGTAATGCGTCGTCGCCACCTCTCCTCCTACGACAAAGTCCGCGGCCGCGAGAAGCCCGTCCCTCTCCACCTCGAAGGGACCATCATCAAAGATCCCTTGAATCCTGATTTTACCCACGAGCCTGTGGAATGGAAAGCCGGCCAACCGGACGAATTCAGCATGGGGCTGGATTACTTTTCTGAGCTGGGCCATCAGACCGTCAACGCAGAAGAAGACGCCCACTACCTCACCTACTCCAAAGACATCACCAAACAGCTCAAAGACCGCAAAGGCCTCTTCGACTGTCCCTCCCGCGTCAACGGCACCCTCCCTCAGGACATCCTCTCCACCTCGCCACCCCTCACAGACGTACCCTGGGAGAAAGCGCCGCTCTTCACAAATCTCTGTCTGAACACCATCCCCGTCATGATCCATCACAATGGTGACAAGGGTGCGCGGGCGTGGCAGTGGCCCATGACGTGGATGCAGCCGCACGCGAGGAAATTGTTGGAGGATGCGAGGGAGAGGAGTTCGAAAGACAGTACGGAGGATGTATCGACAGGAGGGGCGTTTTTGCCGGAGGGGACGAGGCTTGGCTGGGATGAGCTTTGTCCGGCGGATTATGAGTGGGAGTTGTTTCGGGATGTTGAGAAGCCGGCGGATCGATAAGGGTGTATTCTGAGTTTGGAGACTGGATGGGGGTGTTTGAGTTTTGAGATACCTCTGGTTGTTTTTTGGAGCGAATGTGTGACGTGTTGAGTCCGTGGGGAAAATGACCGCAAATAACAACATCTCTTCATCCTCTCGAATGTACCCCTAAGCTCACGAGTCGACACGGCAATCCTCGCGATGCCATCCATTTCAACGAAGATGTCTGTTTTCATTCCGAACAAAAAGCGTCACATTGCATCATGAATGTGCTGTATACCCCTACATTTTCCCCTTTCAACTCCTTCACATGGTCAGTCAAATCAATGATCCTCCGGCAAGATCCACGGCCCCTTCCCATCCCTAAAAACCTCCTCATGATAATCTCGACAAATATCATCAAACCTCACCCACCTCTCCGCCCCCTCCTCACTATCAATCTTGGGTCCATTCCTGCCCCCTCCCTTCCACCGATCCGCCGGCCACCAGTCCCTCCCACCGCTATAAGCGATCGGGACCAGCGGCTCATAGATCCAAGCATCGTACAGAGTTCGGGCGTATTTCTGAAACCAGATCTTATTCCACCATTGCTCACGCAGGGCTTTTCGGCCGTCCCGGTGCGCGTTGTGGTGGATTACGGCCGGGACGATGCCGGTCCAGACGTTGGTGAAGAGTGGGACGTCGGTCCAGCCGGTCCAGCGCGGGAGGTCTTCTTCGTTGTTGAAGGTCCAGAAGGGCGGTGCTGTGGAGGTGATGTCGGTGGAGAGGTTGTGGAGTTGGGAGTGCTCGGCTGTGATGTTGAGGTTCTGTTCCGCTTTCAGGAGTTCCTGGCCATCGGACCAGGTCAGCCATTCGGTGTCGTCTTCGGCGAAGACGGTATTCAGGCCGATTTCACTGGCGTAGTCGAGACCGATGTGGAATTCGAAGTTTTTGTCTTCTCGCGCGGCGGCTTTGGCGCGGACTTCTTCGATGTGTTGCGGGTTGAATTTGATCTTGGGGTTGAAGTCCTTCAGCTGCTCGATTATCTTCTCGTGGTTTTTGAGACTGTCTCTTCGAACGGCTTCGCGCCAGACTTCCTGGTCACCGAGGATGTGCGAGAAGATGTACTGGTCTGAGCCCATGTTCTTTTCGTATTGGAGGAGCTCGAGAGCTTGCGTAAAGAGCTTCTTCATGGCGCGGACGGTGCCGATGGAATATCCGGAATTGATGAACCGCGGGCGGAATTTGATGTAGGGATTCGGTTCGTAGCCAATGTCTGTGTCGGTGTCGGGTCCGTAGACGTCGTTTGGAAGGGAAGAATGTGGGACAGCATAGCATGGCGGATCGTTCTCCGTCCATGGCCAGCAGCGTTTCTGACAGCCAAAGATGATTTCTTGTCGGATGCCGTTCGCTCTCGCGAGGCCCTTCATCTTTTGCCCCAGACGCTCATCGGCTTTCTTATTGACAGCGAAGTAGCGATCGATGAGAGTCTGAGGTCGGAGCTGTAGCCAAATATCATAGCCATCCACCATGAGAACGAGATCGTCATCGCGGGTTCCATTTAGTCGTTGGAGATAGTCGTTAATGCCAGAGATTTTGGCAAGATGAGATCCACCTTCGACATATTGCGCAGAGTCAAATGTCTGGTCCCAGTTGACGATGACAGGTGCAGGATATCCAAGGATGCCAGCACTCAAGAGCACTTTGCACAGATTCTGGTCCGGTTTGGAGGCGGGAATCAAGAGATGTAGATTTGCCGGCTCCAGAGTGGCATTTGAACTGGGAACTCCTTCTGATGGCGACTCAACTATCGCTATGGGTTGATCTGATGCTCGTGGCTATCGAATATCAGCAGAGCTCTCTGGTTTGAAAATCTCACATCATCACCTACGTATCCAATATACAACATAAAAAGCACCCAGGACGCCAGTAGCAGGAAGAAAGTCTTGCCCTGGTTGACAAAAATGGCCTTCCAGCCGGTATCCGGCATGCTGTCTTCCACGTAGGACTGGTGTTCGTTGAGAAGCGATTGTCGTTGAAACGCTGCCTCTGCCTCATACCGCGGGCTTCCAGTCTCGGATTCTTCGTTTCCAGCTGTCCAAGATTGGGCTCGTAAGCGCATCGTTCCCATTCCCGTTGGATTATCCTGGCCCAGCCTCCCAATATCGTCCACTCGTTAAAGATTGGGTTTTCGTCACCGCATGAGGCTGACCACGCAAGTCGACATGGACAGCTTCGAGACGCGGTCGACGAGACTCCTGGTCACAGCGCCACAAGCCCCTGTGTTGCTCCTCGTAGTGCGCAAGCCACCTGTTCTCAGCTTGGCCAAGCGGATCGCCGGCAAGCCGCATCCAGGTTGTGGATCTTGGGGCTTCCCGAACCCGCGGAGCGTGTGGTCTTGGCCGCAGAACTGCCGCGTGGACTGCGTGGCTTTGCGGTGGGCGTCAGACGCGCTTGCGTTTCATCAATCTTGACTTCACTTCATCATTCACATGAACATCAACAGGCTCGCTAAGCACGTTCGTTCCAGCTCTGACTGGCACCGAAACTCTTGCCAAGAGCGTCGAACACGTGAGACCGAGCGACGCCATCTGGGACTCCTCTCTCATCAAGTCACTCGTCACCATTGCTTTGGCTGCGATGCGAAGCACTTCTAATCGATTCTCTCATGAGCGATGGCATACGAGGCCACTATGTCGACTTCCAAACGACTAGGTCCATCTCTTCGCCCTCGAGAAAGGTGTGTTCAACGTCGACGCTTCCTCCAGCTTCCAATCCACGTACCTCAGCAAGAAAACCACCCCAATAGATGCCATAGACACCTTTGGGTAGTTTCCGGACACTGAATCTGACCGCTCCGCTCTGCGAGCTCTTGAGCGTCACAAACATGGCGTTCCGATCCTCATCCCACTGGCCTCGAAGACAGTTGATCCCATCGCAGTACTCCAGACCATCAACATACGGACTTTGCTGGACATGCTCTCTGGTCCATGGCTGCTCCCACATCTTCTTTTGGCCATCGGCAACACTCAATCGAGCGTATGCGATGGCGGCATTACCAGAGAATGGGTCCATTCGCACCCACTCGCCCTCATCGTTGATGATACGGTCATTCCTGGCATATCGGCAACCACCGTCCTCCCAGACTAGTGCATGCTTTTCATCAATGCTTTCGAGGAGCGATTGAAGCTCTTGAGTCCGACCAAGCTCAGAAAGCCACTGGGCAGCATAGCCGAACAGAGGCTGCTGGAACATGGACTCATGGCTGTCCGCATTTGCCACGGCCTTCTTACTTTGCCGCACAGTCTCGGCATCGTTGGCATTCGCACCGTCCTCGTTGACTCGCCGTCTGATCTCCTGTGCAACAAGCGGCGCTTGGACTCTGGTCTTGCCGTCCACATTCGTGATGTAGCCCTCAGCCTGCCGGGCGAAGTTCTCCTGGACCCATCCGGAATTCCATGAATTCATGAAAGCACATGCCCTTCCCGATATCAGCAATATGCTCCAAGAGTATGGTATTCCACTTACCAGGCCGTGAAGCCAACACTCTTGGCCCTCCGAGGAGCCGACTGCCTGACATGGAGAGCGTCCACGAAGAGACCATCGTCTGCGATCATGTTCTTCTTCTGGATTGCTGGCCAATATTGCTCCAGGACCCTTCGCGCAACGTCCGTGCCGTGACGAACATCGTTATATCTCATGGCAATGATCTAAGACAAGTCAGTCTTCGTCCACATTATGCGACGCACGGATTTGTTGCTCACGGGAAACTGGTTGCAAACGACAAACACCATATTCGGCTCGCAGCACACTCCAACCCAATGCTCTCGCTCCATCTCTTTCAAGATCGCATCTTGCAAAGTCTTCGCAGAATACGTGAACTTCTCCGACCCCATCCCCCAAAACATCGGCTTCCACTCAAAGACAAGGCTATCATCCTTCTCGAACTCATCATCGTCGAAGAGCATCGCGTACAAGCTGATCATCAGTAGTAGATGACCGCTATACATGATGTTTTCCTTCACGATTGGATCTGCCCACGGCTTCCTTAGCTCCTTGATATCTGGATCAAGGCGAATCCCCGACTGAGACGTCAGGTACCAATAATTCCAGACATGAGGTAACAGCATCTTGTGGATCAACTTTCGAATCAGAGATTTGAACAACGAGCGCATCGCTGGCAGGCGATGGTAGTGCGCCAGAGTAGATGCGTAGGCCATCGTTGCGAGCTGATATCGATAGGCATCGACGAAAGCCTGTTCTGGATCGGACGTGCCCATGTGCGGCCATTCTCCATCTGGAGCAGATGCGATGTTGTGGAAATGTCGCAGGTGGCCTGCTTGCTTCTCGTCGAGCTTGGGATGTTTCGAGACGTCGAATGGAAGAGTCGATGGCAGTGAGTGCTTCATGTTTGGAGGAGACATTGGAATTGGTTGATGCAGGTCGATTGCATTGCGAAACGGCGGAAGTACAAATAAGTCATCTTCGTTGAGTTGCAACTTTCAACTACCGATCTTGTCAACTACCGAATGCTAATGTTCTGGCAGGATTCATGCGATGTCGCTTTCCTGAGCGTGAAGCCGATCGGATACCACTTTGGCGCGCAAACTTTGTGACACATGGAACGTGAGGCTGAAGGAGTCTACTGAACGATCCGACTCCGGCACTTGAGCCAATGCTTCCCATGACGTGGGCGATTGACTTTCAGGTACCAAAACGCTTCTGAAAGTTACTACGCTGTAAGCAAAGCTCGTCGACAGGCTGAACTTTTCGGTATGCCCTCGAACAGCACTTCCCAAATAGGCTGCTTCTGCGATGTCGGTCTCAATCGGTATCACAAGAGAGGCCCGAGATCATCACTTCAGCCGTGGACTTGTATCGACCTCAAATGTTTTACATAAAGATGCCACTTTCTCGTCCAGAATGGAAGCCCATCAGAACGACAGAACACCGATTTGTCACAGTCTTGCCCAATCATCAGGTTCACAATATCATGCAACATCATGCTTCTCGGCAAAGTCGTGCTTGAAGAGGCCTACGAAGAGCCAGATAAAGTCGAAGCGAAGAGAAAGCTCCTGGGGGTAGCATCATGTGCTCCAGATGATATTCCTCGTTGGGCCCGCCAAATGCAATCAATCCACGGCGAACGCCTTGAGCTCTCTCAAAAACACGGCATCGGATACACAATCCTCTCAGTCACCGGGCCAGGCTGCCAAATGATCGTCGATCCCAACGAGGCAGCCAAAGAAGCAACTCGCTTGAACAATCATCTCTATGATCAAATAAAGGATTCTCGAGAGCATTTTGGTGCTTTCGCAAGTCTCTCCATGCATGACCCCATCCAAGCTGGAGACGAACTCAGACGCTGTGTCAGAGACCTTCGCTTCCACGGCGCCCTCCTCTACAACTTCCAACACGCCGGCCCAGACGCCTACACCTGGCTCTTCTACGACGACCCCCGCTACGACGCCTTCTGGTCCGTCGTCTGCGAGCTCAACGTCCCCATCTACCTGCACCCATCCCTACCTGCGGGCTATCACGACGAGGCCTTCGAGAAGATGTACAGCGGTCTGGGAGGAAAGTACCTCGTCGGTCCACCATTCCAATTCGCAACAGGAGTCTCCTTACACCTCCTCCGAATCATCGTCTCCGGCGTCTTCGACCGCTTCCCAACCCTCCAACTCATAGTCGGCCACCTAGGCGAACGCCTCCCGATAGACTTCTGGCGCATCAACCACTGGATCCAAGATAACATGAAACCCATCGCCGCGGCCAACGGCGACGTGATCTGCAAACAAGACGACATCATGCATTACTTCCGGAACAATGTCTACTGGACGACGAGTGGAGATTTCTATACGCCTGCGCTGAAGTTTGTGGTTGATGAGGTTGGGGCTGAGAGGGTGTTGTTTAGTGTGGATTATCCGTATGAGACTATTGAGAGGGGGTGTGGGTGGTTTGATGGGGAGGAGGAGGGGATTAAGGGGGCGATTGGGGAGAGGGAGTATAAGATGGTGGGGAGGGAGAATGCGAAGAGGTTGTTTGGGTTGAGCGGGTATTTTCAATGTGATGCTTGATAGGGCGTGGTAATGAGCATGAATACGTGTAGAGTCCAGAGGTCTTGTACTGGTACTGGTTTCTTTGATTTGCTTGGGTCTTTGGATTCGACTACGCTATAAATTTTCGATCGTCACGAAACAGCTGAAGTGCGAGGATGATATCTAAAACAATCGACATTGCCTCTCAATCCACTCACTTCTACAAAGACCTCTGCTTCCATCTCTCCAAAATCCTCCCTCCCAAACCCAAAGCAAGCTCCCTTTGCGACTCCGATGACAATGCAAATTTTCCAACACACTCCGTAACTCCAAACGCATAATACGACCCAAGCTCAGGATGATAGCTTGCCTCATCTCCATTGCCCCGAGCATCGATTTGATGCAGACCCAATAAAAAGGGGACTGAATCCAGCATCTCGTCCAGAAGACTTTGGGTCGCTTCCAAGACCTCGTTTGAGGCGGTCATCAAACGATCTGACTGTTCGTTGGCCTCTACGACGGCGGTGTAACATTCGTAAAGCGTCTCGTGCAGATGGACCTGGTACGTGCGATGACAGTTCCAGGTATTCGCGATCCAAATATCGCTGTAGTGCACACATTGCGAGAAGTCAAAGGTGCCAAGCATAGTGTTCTTGATGTTTGAAGGGTCGAGCTTGCAAGTCCATGGAAGCCAGCCTGAGGGTAAGAGGTCAGTCCACGCGCTGGTCTCGACGGCGATGCGATGGAGTCCTTCGATGGTGCTCAAGATGGTAGCAGAGTCATTCTCATTGACGAGATTTTCTCTGGCGCGCTGACAAGCGTTGACGATAATGTTGCCGTTGTAGCCAAGCCTGGCTTCGATATGCGTCGGTGCGGTCTCGAGGAACCATGGCAGTGTGTTGATGGGCTGTGCGATTGTTCTGTTGAACATTCGGCGATGTTGCTAGTATTAGTCAGCACACATATACCTACCATTCCACAGTTGACTTACCACTCTTCTATGCGCAACTCGAAACAAATTCCAACCCACAGTAGTCCGTATCTGCTGATCACCCCTCGCCCGAAGGATATCCGCAATAGCATAAGAATGCGGTCCCAGAAACGCAGGCGTCTCATCAGTGAGCAGCTGCAAGCATGTCAGCAACCTTTCCACGGTCTTAATTGCACATCAGACTTACAGCAAAGAAATCCAACACAAGCACACTCATCAACGTATCATCCCTCTTCATCACGGACACATCCACAACACTCTTTCGCAAACTCTCCAGCGCCTCGCCGTATGCCCTTCGAGCTCGCAGGAGAAGTTCGCTCTGTCCTGAAGCATGAGCGAAAGAGGCAAGTGCACATGCTCGGACGGCGCTTTGGAGTGTCGAGCCATCGCTCGAGCGTGAGTAAAAGTAAGGTAGATCTGGCAAATAGCCGTCGTCTCCGATATGTCGATTCGGATAAAGGACGTAGTTGGCGAAGAATCGCGATACAGCTATATCATGGAGTCGAGGTCGTAGCTCGTTTGGAGCTCCATCTCGAAGCCAGGGAAGCTTTTGGCCAGAGGCGTAGTGTTGAGGAGGGACATATCGTGAGCGAGAAATGGTATCGCGCTTCTCATTGCTGGCCGTGGTTGGAGCACTGCTTGGTCGACTGGGCTGACTCTCATCTTGAACGATGATTAGATCTGTTGTATCTCGATATCCAGTGCATTCTCGTTGCAGTCGGGCACATCGTGTGCATGTTGGTCTTCTGTTATCACACTATACGAGGTCAGCATTGAGGTTCAGTCAGACGAGACTGTGGAGGATACCTTCACTCTCGATGCACGGCAGCTATCACAGCCACGTGCCTTCACCATGATCCAGACATATTGATTCTCTTCTCAAAGACTTCGCTGCAGTAGTAGTGGATCCCCCTCGAAGTCGTTCAGCTGCACGGCGCCGATCGAACTCAATCTTGCACAGTCAGCAAGCCGATGACGGTCGATACACCGCATCGTTCACGGGCCGGACGGCATGTCTCTGAAGTCGGCAGTTGTTCTGTCGCCGAACACCTTCATCACACTCGTCATTGAAGCGGCGAATGTTCAGCCGCTCTCGTTCTTCGGCAACTCGAGCCCAGAGAACATCACATACAGCCCAACGTCGTACGCCAGACGTACCGCTCCCGCAATCACAAAAGCCCATCCAAACAGTCCTCGATCAGCCAACATACCAGTGACGAAAGGTCCCGGCATGGCAGCCACAGTCCTCAACATGCCGGCAATCCCCAGCACAGCCGTACGCTCATCAGGTCTTGAGACAGCAGCGATAAAAGCGCCCCGCGGAGCTTGATCGACATTCTGCAAACCAGTCCGGGTAAGCAGAAGCGCAACCGTCAAGATGAAGTTGTTCGGCAGCGAGAAAAGCAATATTGCCGCAGATGAAGGACCGTGGGAGAAGACCATTGTGTTGACCAGTCCGAATCGTCGAGCCAGAGAACCGGCGAAGATGGACGAGGCCGCGCTGAGGAAGTATGCCACAGATGTGACGTCTCCGAGAGTGGCTTTGCCTGGATGGAACTTCTGATCCATGTAGTAGACGGTGAGTGCGTAGGGCGCCATGCCCTCTGCGATCGAGTCGATGGCGAGCAAGATCCAGAGTTTGTAGATGATCGCGAGGGTTGGTGGTGAGATGGTCGAGAATCGGCTCGTGCAAGTCCGTTTCGCCTTGTCTTGTCTGGCCGTTCCAGCGTCGGGTGCAGAAACGTCGGCCATCTCAATATCGTCCCTCCCTTCTCTTTCATCTTGCGAGACTGATTCATACCCACCCTCCCTACCCTTCATCTCACACACCTCCCCGAGCCACAACACCATACCCGCGTTAATCACACCAACAACCGCATAAAGACAGAACACCAAACGATACGCCTGGTCGACTTTCCACCCCCTTGTCCCTTTCAACAACTCCACAACTCTCCCACAAACCTCACTCCCCACCGCACTCCCCGCCAACCCAAGCGTAATATACCAAGTAAACACATCCGCCCTCGTCACCGTCGTCGCAAGCTCCGAATTGATACTCTCCTCGACCGAGCGGAAAGGACCGAAATCCGTACCCGTGACACTGACGACGCCGAAGATGGCCGCGATGAGGAGGAGCCAGTAGGAGTCAGAAGTGGCGAAGACGAAGCCGGTCAGGATCATCATGCAAGATCCGAGGAGGAGGACTTTTCGCCGGCCGAAGCGGTCGGCGATGAGGGTTAGGTACATGCCGAGGAAGACGTCGCCCAGGAGGGTGAGGGTCATGAAGAGGCCGATGTAGTGGTCTGAGACGTTGAGGGAGGCGAGGAAGGGAGCTGAAGAATTGGTCAGTGTTTGATTGAGGCTTGAGTTGACCAATGTCTCACCAAGAATCAATGTGACGGCGCCATGAGCGAACATGCGCAGCATGCGAGAAAAGATAATGATGTATGCGTTCTTGCCCGTGGCGTGAATTGAATTCCATCCGAACTCTCGGAGGAACCATGTGAAAGGTCTGAAGAGAATAGAATCCATATCTGCAAGTTGTCAATGCACATCATGAATGTCTCACACTTCGTCTTGGCCGTACAAATATATATCAATTTCTTATCAGGACACTCCGGTGAAGGTGTTGTACTGAACGTCATTCAGGGGTCAATAAATCGTTCACGTGGTCCATAGGGCGGTGTACCAAGTCGGCACTTACACTACCAACCCGCCTTCCCCGGCGGCCATATCCCAGCGGAAGCGCGAAACCGAGGCCTGAAGTCTTTCCGTAAACGATGCAAAATGGGGTATAGATGCGCGGCTCTATCTATCTATTCGCTCTCAGTCATGACCGGCCTCTCGCAAAGCCCAGCGGGCCGATAGTTACTATCGAGCTTCGGCTCTTGATTTTCTGGTTCTTCGCTGCACTGCCGGCTGCCCCGGAGCTTCGCCCGCTGGGGAAGAATCCCGTTCGTCTGAAGGAGGCTCTTCTGGAGGAGGCTCTTCTGCCGGCGGCTCCTCTTCCGGCGGTGGTGCTGGATTGTCTTCTTCTGGCGGCCGTGGCTTTGGATGCCAGAGTTCGTTATCGGGCACGAAATACAAATCCCATTCTTGAGCCTTGCATAGCCGCTTCCAGCTGAGCCATCCTCGCCGATCCGTCCACGCACCGCCCTTGTTGACAGCGCTCACTTCGTCTTCGTCGCCTTGTGCGTTGTACCACATGTAGCCTCCAATTGGCTTCGATGAGATTTGGTTTTGATCGACATTCTGGCTGGCGAGGCGGAGCTGCTCAGCCTTTGCCTGGAACCATATCCGTTTCCACCAGTAGCCTCGATATCGCTTCTCGTCCGGGTTTCCGGTCACATGTAAAAGCACCGGCTGCTGCTTCGTAATAACGTTATAAGCCAGATCCACTTCAGCCCACGAAGAAGGGAGGGTAGCGGTATCCATCCCATATTTCATAGATTCGAAAGGCGGTGTGGACTGCTGAATGTCTTCGGGTAGGGGAATGTGATAGGGGCTGCTCTCCGTGGGTGCCCTGAACGAGTCAGCGGCTCGCGACCATGAGATGTGTTGTTTCCAGAACGCCAGCGTCTGGAACATGGACGAGTAGTAGTCGATTCCAATGTGGTACTCAGTCTTCTTATCTTGAAGATCTGGCTCTGCTCGGAATCCTTCACTCTCATCCTCATTGTCGAAGTACTTCACTTGCTTCGCTTCCTCAAGCATTTCTGGCTTGCGACTCAAGCGGGCATACTCCTGTTCTCCAAAAATGTTTGCAAAGTAGAATTGATCCGAGTCGGTCGTGTGGTTGGTGTTGATGGCCTCCAAAGTGGCGGCAAAAACTTCCTTCAAATCCTGGGCGCTTCCCAATACTGTCCCGCTGTTCAACCATCGGGCCTGGTTCTTGCTGCGGTCTTCTGTGTCGTTCACTCGTGGTCCAAACGCAGTCTCAGGCAGCGGACTGGTCGGCACGGCCCAGCATGCCGGTCTGCTGAAATCAACCGGCCAGCAAATCTTATCCGGACCAAACACGATGGTTTGCCGGATGTCATGTTTCGTCACTAGATCTTCTCCGTATGTTTCAATCGCGCGCGCATTTGCAGCGGCATTGATCTCGTAAAATCGCTTAATGAGCACATCCGGCCGTAGCTGGAACCAGATGTCGTACCTGAAACTCCGTCAGCAACTGTCGCGGCAAAAATTTGCGGGCACATCTCACCCATCGACTATTAGAACTAAATCCTCCACATAGTCCTCTGAAGTCTCGAGTTGTTCCAGGTAATGAAGAATGCCTTCAACCTTGGCAAGATGCTGGACGTAGGCATCCCAGACTTCATGATCGCCATAATTAATTAATACCGGAGTCGGATAGCCTAATATCTGTGCTGAAAGAAGTAGCTTGCAAAGATCGGGATTCGTGCTGGTCGCCGGGACCAAAAGGTGAAGTCGCGCATTTCCCTTCAGCGGCACAGTGGGTGTATTGTGGACGCTCGGGATTTGAAGATGCTGGATGTCGTCGATTATCTGCGGGATCGGACCGGTGGCATGGTGCGAGGTATGAAACACGCGCAACCAGACGAGGGCGAAGGAGACGGCCAGGAGGCCCGTGGCGATGAATTTGGCGGGTTTCGAGGACAGCAGGCGCCAAAAAGCGTTCCGGTCGTTTCCCTGGCCGCCCGAGAGTGTTCGCAGGCGTTGTAGGTTCAGCATTGACTCTCACGGCGGGATGTGGTCATCGAGGCAGCCGCTCTGCGCAGGACAGACGGGCATCGCAGGTCTTGTCGGAGAAGAGTGAAGTCGCTGGTGAGCCTCCTGGCATGCTGGCCTCCCTCCGCGGGGCGCCCAAGGCCACGCTGGCACCGTGTTTTTGCGAAGATTGCTGCGTGCGCTGATTGGGTTCCTGCGCGGTGGATGGGGCCAAGCCCGTCGCTGCCAAGCGCGATCCAGTGGAAGTATCGCTGAAGGAACCGATGTGGCGTTCAGGCGTCGAGGCGGGTCTCACAAGGCTGGACCTGCAGCTGCACCGCCTTCCGAGTCGACGTGGAATGCAGCAGCGTGCAGCAGGCGGGCTTGGACGACGCGTCAATGGCTGAACACTTCAATTCGCTTCGACGCCGTCTTCTTCATCAATTCGCACGAGTGTGGGCGGGCGTGTGTTTGCTGGTACCATGATAAGGCGAACTCTAAAACCCCCTGGCCAGAGCAGTCGGTAGTCCACACACGTCCACGGATAAATCGGTCCCAGCCGGCGAGAACGTCAAAAGTCGTGCTCGTTCGGATTCATTGCGTGCTTCAACGTTCTTCCTCAAACTCTTCGCCATTTGCTCCTTTCAGCAGAGCTGTGCGACGACATGATCGTGTGGGAGGTTTGCAGCAGGAAGCTTCTGTCACGGTCGTAATCGGGTTTGCCAACCAGCATCCAGACCGGGTTACGCTGTCGAGCAAGAGACATCCGACGTCAGATGCCAGGACCCAAGATCTTGGGCCATGTGAGGCTGAAAGTCTCCGCATTGCGCCGTGCCTTGTCTGGCTTGACGGCAGTCTGATCGATGAGATGAAGTCGGGGGAGAACAAAGGGGTCGGCGGCAGGCGGCAGTGGAGGTGCGACGTCACATGTCGTGAGCAGGGAAGGAAGTACGAAGTCCTACATACACGGAACAATCTCCGAGACATCTTGCGATGGCAACAAATGCGAGATAGGCGGCGGCCTCTTATATATGCACGACATGAGTAGAGGATGCTCGTACCAGTCAGCCACGAAGAGAGACACCGTACCTACCAAGCTTCTGTCCGTACGAGCATACGAATGCCGAGGAGACCAAAGGAGACAGACCAAAGTCAATGGCATCAACCCAAATGCGGATACGATTCCATCATCTATTCATCTACCTCCGCCAAACTCTCAAACCGACTCCCAATCCCACTCGCATACCTCAACCCAGACCTCAACTCTTCCCCTTCCTCGTCACTTCCCCCGGCATCGCCACCATGCTCACTCTGCCCAAAAACATCCTGCAATCCCCAAACGATCCTCTCGGCACCCAACCTCGCGCCCTCAAGATTCGCCGCCCCAGGCCCAACCCTCAGCGCCGCAAACCTGCCCGTCATGAAAAGCGGGACATCACTCTTCCACATGAGATCATCCGTCAGCGCCGGCAAGCCATCGAATGACTCCACGGGATACTTGTCGACGATCTTCTGGAGGTAGGGGAGTTTCTCAAAGTCGCTTTGCACGCCGGTGGCAAAGTAGATGTAGTGGATTTGGGGCAGATCGGGGATGGGTGGGGAGGTTTCGATGGTCCAGGTTTGGTCGATGGGGGAGTAATTCGAATGGGTGACTGTTGTGTGCGTGTGGACCGAGAGTTTGCCCGTGCGGATATGGGCGTCGAGGATCTTTGCGAAGCGTGGCGTGATGCTGCCGCCGCCTCGAGCGGATTTGACGAGGTCGGAGCGTTCTGGGAAGAAGGTAAGTACGAAGGAGCAGAAGGATGGTGTGGGAGACGTACCTTCATCTGTATCCGCGGACCAGAACGAGGCTTTCTCGTGATTGCGGAACTTGCCCATCCAGCTCAGGTCGACATCGAACGGTTTCACTGGGGCCTCATCAGCGAACATGGCTCATTTCCAACAATATGAAGCTTACCTTTCATCGGCCCTCTCATCAGATGGTACACTCGACTGGCTCCTCTCCTCAAAGCTCGATCAGCCACTTGGGCACTCGTCAAACCACCTCCAATCACCATCACGTTCGTCGGCTTCCTCGCCCGAACCCTCGCCGACAGAGCCTGGTCCAAAGGCTGGAAAGCATGACAAGCACAAGGACATCCGGTCTGGGGGAAAGGCTTCGGTATTGAGGGTGCGTTTCCCGCTCCTACAGCCAAAACCACACTCCGAGCGTAGTACGTCGACCCATCTGTCTGCACGGTGAAAAGCTTCTCATCTGGGCAGAGTTGCGGAATGAAGTCGTAATCGATTTCCGAAACAGAAGCCTGCTGGATCAAGTCTTCGTCGCATAGGCCGTATCGCTCGGCGATCCAGGCGCAGTAGTTCTGAAAGAGATCACTTGGAGGTGCGAAGTAGTCTTTCCGATCTCGTTCGTCGATGGTGATGGTTGGTCGAGCTCTGCCAAGACTTCATCAGCGATGCATCACCCCGAGCTGGCTTTGTGTACTCACTGTTCTCCAGGTCCTCTCCTCGCCCGCTTCTTCTTCATCTGATGCTTGCTGATCTCTTTCCCAACACAGCCTGCAATCTCCAAACACTCACACTCCCTTCCCTCTTTGTGTGCATACGCCAGCAGTCCATCTCGATCATGAGGATCCGGATGAAAGAACATCGGACTCCTCAAATGCGAGATCTCAAGCATAGAGAAGAGCTTATTCCATTTCGACATCCAAGTATTCCCTGAGCTGTCCAGGACCAGTATCGAAGGCTGAAATGCATTCTTGCCCTTATTGGGTTCGCAGCCACGGGTTTGCCCGGTCTTGGAGTTCTTGATCGTGGCATGCGAGGCGTGCTTGTTGATCCAGTGGTAGCGGTGGTGTTCTTCGTCGGTGAAGAGTGCTGAGGGTGTTTGCTCACGCAGGCGGGCTGCTACGGCGAGGCCACATGGTCCGGCTCCGACGATGATCACATCGTGGATGAATGGGAGGGCGTCTTCGCGGGTTGGTGAGAGGCTGTCTTTTCTTGAGGATGCCATTCTTGATAATGGCACGATCGATTTGCAGAATCTTTGGGTTGGCCGTGCGAGTCTCGAGGAATGACATGGCTCTCATGTCAGGTACGGTGATGTTCGTCCATCAAGGTGTACGAGACCATCAAGGTTGGTCTGTCCTCCACCTTTGTCTCTTTGGTGATCAACCGCAGTTCTGGCGGCGATGAACTCGATGAAAGCTATAACTGTGACGACTCGGATCAAATGACCGCAATCAAACACTATGTCTTGATCTTTTCAAATGCTTGTGCTTCCAAGCTTTCTGGGTGGATGGTCGTCCGAACGGGCTTCGAGCCTCAAACCCAGGGAATCCGGTCGACCATCGCAACCGCATTCCATAGCGGTCTACTGCGCCAGAATGGCTTCCAATTCTTGGGATCGTGTCCTTGACTGAGGATTCCAGGCCAAATACGCTCGTAGATTGCGGCAACATTCGGCTGCAGCGGGAGTCTGGCTCGCGGCCAACGGCGATTATCAGAATGCTGCCTCACAGTCGGTCTCGCTACGTCGTCGCGAATGCTCGCCTCGATATCCCACGCAACCTTCAAATAACCAAGGAAACTCCTCACCGGGAGCTCGTCTGGACTGGCTCTCTGTTCATCTGGACGCAGCCTGAGAGTTTGCAGCGGCACGCTGTTCTCCGCTTTGCCGGCCGTAATCGTGTCCCATATGGCACTGGCAAGGCTCTCGTCAACGGCAGAGTTGACAATCCTTTTCACAGCATGCCCGTTGCGTAGTCGAAGTTCGTCTTCGTTTCTGACTCGATCGGGGACGAATATATGTCCTTCAAAGTCTTCAAACCATGACTCCGACGCCGCGGTCTGTTGCGATTCGTTTGCACCATCGACTGATTGCTCGATAGGGAAAGTGAGCGCACAGTCCAGAGAAAGGTGAAGGCTGTGAAGTTGTGATAGTTTTCCTAAATGGCGATAGGCCTGGACCTCTTCCCAATCTCCGAAATAACGCTGTACCATTATCCGAAGATCCTCGATGTTGGGACAGTACTTGTTAAGCCATATTATGTGCTTGCATTGCAACGTCATGGTGTTGGTACAATTACCGTCGTAGAGACTAAGTCGACGCAGAGGAGCACGATCCTTTTGCTGGCAGCATAGATCCCAGAGAGCTTCTTCGTCAAAGAACCCCACGACTTCGAGCTCGTGAAGGGGCGGCAAGCTGGTCAAGAAATGAGAGAATTTCTCGATCGGCACGTCGCCTTCAATAACATCGAAGTTGATTTTGAGCGCCTGGAGCTTGTGCATGGGCGGAAGGGCACAAAGCCAGTCCAGGGCTTCTTCCGTCACATCTCCAAGACGAAGGGTCTTCAGATGTGAGAAGTCAATCGCAAGCGCCAAACGCCCCAAGATTTTCGGTGTTACACAACTGGAGTCATCCACGTCTCGCTCGATCTCCAGCAGGTCCAGACGTCGTAGCTCCGTGGCGGCAGCTTTGACGTTATTGCGGAAGAGCCCACGCCAGCTTCCTCGCAAATCATCACCCAAGCTGAAGAAAGACAGGTGTACCTCCGCCAACCCCGGTGCGAGATCCGACGAGAGAATGTCCAGAAGCGCAAAGTCTTGGAAATCATCTTCATCATCATGATCGTGAACGCGGCATACAGTACTGATACTCCTTAATTGAGGCGAGGCGATCAATTCGAGTTCGTAAGGGTCCACCGAGTCGTCGAGGAGGCTCCTGAGGTTGAAGTCTTTGATACGCAATCTGCAGCTTGGCAGGTGTGCATGTAGTACTTTCAGTAAGCAGGGTGGGAACTGATGATGACTATAGAACAGCAGATCTCTGAGGCCAGTCAGTTTCGCCAATAGTCGCGCCAGTGGTATCCAGGCCGCATTGTCTTTATAGGTAAAGGCAGCTGTCTTTAGCTCTCCGCTTCTGCCCAGGACGGAGTTGCCCGACCAGGGACGTGTATAGCGTTGCGTAGACCATGGAATGTGGTCGGCTTTTCTGGCTCCCCAAAGTAGTCCCTCGATCTCGAGTGAGCGAACATGTTTAAAAGCGCCTGATCGTTTGAGAGCCTGGGAGAAGCGCGCAACATCCTTCTCCATGTCTGATCTGCTCAGGTCTAGCAGAACACTCCGAAAGATTCCAGATACCGCGGCTGTTCGACATGTCTTACTGGCGAGTCCGAAAGACAGCAATGACGAACTGTCCAATTCTCCAGCAACAAGCTCGAGCAGTTCAGCTGGTAAGCCTTCGAGATCGGTAGTCGGCATGTTGCCGTGCAGGGGCGAATACAATTGTCGAGGAAGTGTTGGTGGTAGAATGCGATTCCGCTGATGATGCAAGAAGATTGTCTGTTGAACGAGGAAGGAAGGTGAAGCTGTCGAAGTTGAACTCCTGAGGTCTTGACTCGTGCGTCAAGGGTGTCACGCCATGCAAACCTTATTTGTTCTGATCTGCGCATATCCATCACACTTTATTACAGGGGTTGCCAGATACCGCAGAAAGAATTGGAGACCTCTCTTGTAACGACATCATCCCTTTCTCCAGCTCAACACCACGGAATCCGAAGGATCGGTGGAACCGCATTATACAGTGGTCGACTATGCCAATCCGTCCTCCAGTCCCTCCCTTCATCCATGATACCAGGCCAAGTATTTTCAAAGACCGCGCTGAGTTCAGAATCATCCATCGAATTCTCGACCGCTATTCGAAAGTATTGGGCGCCGTATTGGAAGAGCAGTCTTGCTACAGGCCGTGACTCATCATCTCGGATGCTGCGCTCTAAATGCCACGACGTTTCCATCTGTGAAACGGCATCCGGCAAGTGCATATAGGAAGTGTTTATCTCAGTGCCGAATTGACAGCTGCCCATCGGACGCAACTTGAGCGAGCGGAGTGGAGTGCTACCCGGTGTTTTGGCCGCAGTGATTGTATCCCATATTGAAACAGCCAGTCTTTGGTCGATCGCGCCGTTGAGCAGACTCTCCATAACGTGGCCGTACAAGGGGCGATTCTCGAAAAGGTAAGCATCGGAGTCGCGCCCAGTCGGATATTCTTGAGACTCAAAGTCGCCGAACCAAGTCTCCTTCGGGGCTCTCGATACCTCGTAGTCCTCGTCGTCTAGATCTTCGTCGGAGATTGGAGTCATCAAGTCAAACCTGCGGCAGTTCAAAAACAGATACGCGGTATGAAGGCGAGGGAACTTTCCAAGAGCCTCGTACGCGGCAACTTCATCTCGACCGCCAAGGTCTCGCTCTAGTGTGAGGAGCAAGTCCTCAATTCCAGGGAAGTCCTCACACATGACTAGGATCGTGCCCGCTGTGGAGGTAATTGCTGGCCTATCGCCCCTCGTTAAGAGGTGAAGTCGACGAAGGGAAGCGGAATTTCCCTGTTGCTTGGCCAGAGCGACCATGTTGGAAACGCTGAATTCGCCTTGGACCTCGAGGCTTTGCAATGGCTGTAAGCGTTCGAGGAAGTAAGATACTTCCTGGTGTGGGATTGATGGTGCCCCCATTGTGTTTACTGAGTACTTGAGCGTTGTAAGATTGCGGAAGGGGCTATTGCTGCGAAGCCATCGGGCAGCTGACAGATCCAGGGGCTGGATGTATAGTCTGGACAGTTGCGAGAAGTCGGTGACCTTCGCGCAACGGGCAAGGCGTTCGGACGTCACTGGTCCATTGTCGTCTCTGCCGCCATCTAACTCGAGAGTGTCTAGGGAACCTTGTCGGAATGGAATTTCTCGCGGAAGACCAGCCCAGTGCCGTTCCTGGTGGGAGAGAATTCTGTCGTCGATTGAGAACTTTGGCTGATTAAACTCCAGTCGCACATCCTTCAAGTTGGGTGCGAGGCCAGACACCATGTCCAGAAGGGCCAAGTCATTGAAGTCATATTGTAATCGACCGTTCTCATCCCTGGTCAAGACTCGGTAGCGAATGTAGGCAGTGGTGAGGTTGGGAGACGTTGCGAGTGCATACTCGTGATCATCCATTTCGCCGTCGAGTAGACTCCGCAAGGAGAAGCACTTGATGTGCAATCGACAGCGCGGTAAGCGGGCATGAAGAGTCTCCAACATACAAGGCGGGAACTGGTGAGGAGAGGCAAAGATAAGGTCTTCGAGTCCGGTAAGCCGGTCAAGCAACTTCGCCAAAGGTCGCCAGGTAGCATCGTCCTCGTAGGCGAAAGTAGATGAGTCGTCATCAGCGTACCATGGTGCTAAATGTGAATTGAAGTCGTCGTCCCGTTCAACTGTGTGATGTCCAGTAGACCAATGGCGATAGTCGTCTTGCGGCTGTGCAGATTCGCCGAGAGGGGTTGTCAGCTCACCTGCAATCTCGAGCGAGCGGACGTGTTCAAAGGCGAAAGTGCGCTCCAACGCTTGCGACAGACTCTTGACGTCGTGCTCGAACGTGGAGCGGCAATGCGGCTGGAAAAGGATGTTGCGAAAGATGCAAGGAAGTGCCGCCACTCGGCCGCTTCTGCTAACCAGGCCGAGAGAACAGGCGCTTTGTGCATCCAAGTAGCTTCCAACATGCTGCAGAAGCTCGGTGGGTAAGTCGTTGAAAGACATGTTGTCGTTCGATGATGGGTTGAAGTTGCGGGCGAACAGAAGTTCGCGTCTCGCGTAACGCGATCCACAACCCCTGACCGTTCCAGGCTTTCTCGAGGGCGTTTGGCCCATGCTTTTACCGTGTCTGTGCATCAACAGCTACGACATATAAACATCCGCCCTCTCATTAACAAACGCCATCTCCCTCTCCCGATAATCGTCCTTGATAATACTACACCCACTCTCATTGAACTTGAACATCCCTTTGTTCTGAGGATCCCACTTCGGCCAACGGGGTAGATTCGCCAATCCGTGGTTATTCGGATCCAATGTATTCACAAACGCAATATACGTCGACATAATATTCAGCGTATTCTTGCTCACCGCAGGGGGAACAAGTCCAAAGTCATTAAGAATCACATCCGAAGCGTGAAAAGATCCGACGATGGGATAGCCGGTGATGGAGGTGAAAGGGGCGAGTTGCCCGATGATGTAGGCGGATTGTTCGATGAGGTAGGTGTAGGCGGGTTGGCGGGAGGAGGTGTAGTTGAGGAGGTCGCGGCGGCCGGATTGGAACTGGGGAGATGTAAGTACCGGTATGGTGTCTTGGGAAAGGGAGGGAGATCTACCATGTAATCGCCCTGGGCAGCGGCGAGGCGTTTGTATTGCGGGCCGATGGCGTTGAGGTCTCCTGTGTCGAAGGGGGAACCTTTGGCTGGGTCTTGTGAGTAGAGATCGGTGAATGCTTTCACTTGTGCGGCGCTGAGCTGGGGGAAGTAGTTCGTTCTCCCTGCGTGCTGTCAGCGAGAGGAATGGCGAAATCCTCCTTCAATGGCGTACAGAATGCTTGAAAGTCCTCATCCGTTGTCATGTTGCTCTGCGGTGTCAGACTGAAGATTGTGCCTTCATCCTTCCTGAATGTCACACTAGGTCAGTGTACTTCCAGGGAAACTTGATGTGGCTTCAACTCACATATCTCCAATGATATACGGCACATTCGCAATCTTGCCCTGGCGCAGGAGTGTATGAGGCGAAGCTGGAAGGAACTTGCCATCGGGTCTCAAAGAAGTCAGCCTTGTCTGGGCCAGGTTGCTCACTGTCAGTCTCACCTGACTTCCCATGGCACGGCGAGACCAGTGTACGAGAAGAAGTTCGGGACCTGCTGGACAGCATTGTAGATGAGATTGTAATCCGCCGTTCGCAAACATGCAAGTTTGTCTGCCGCCGAACCGCATCTGGATTTCTGAGCGATCTGTTCAATAGTCAGACAAATGCCTCAACTGTTCTGTAATAGCGGCTTACAAAGTCGAAAGTCCCCTGGCCGCGGTGATAATCCAACAGCTTGAGAATGCCCCCTGAAGCCATGATGGCCGCTCGAAAGAGTCCTTCGTTATCACCGCCGTTGAGCACCATCTGAGTAGCCACGGAGACAGAGCCAGCACTCTCTCCAAAGATGGTCACCTTCGACTTGTCGCCTCCGAATTTCCCAATGTATTTCTGTACCCAACGCATTGCTTCTCTTTGATCCTTCAGCATCAGGTTGGAAACATCGGCATCTGTGACCTCTTGAGATGCGAGGGTGCCGAAGGCGTTTAGTCGGTAGTTCGCCGAGACAAAGATGATCGGCTGGCCCATTTCCATAGACCTCTGGACAATGCGGGCTCCTTGATAGATGAGGCCTTGGATGGCTGTCAACTCAGCACCCAGCGAGGCCGAAGAGCCCAGTTGAAAGCCGCCGCCAAAGATCCACACCAAGACAGGCAGCTTGTCCGTCGAGGTAACATTGTCCGGCATCTGGACGTTGATGGTGAGACAGTCCTCGCCTTGGTTTGAGATGGGCGCAAAGGCGACTTGCTCGATCGCCGCGAGGACGGCATTGGCTTGCGATTGACCAGGCGCGAATTGAGTCGCCGTGGCTTCTTGCTGAGGGCAGGCTTTGCCATACTTGGTCGCATCCTGAACACCGGCTAGCTTGTCCGTGGAGTTGTAAACGACGGGATTCTGCAATCGCCCAGCTTTCGCAAATGGCATCCCCAGGAAGCTGTTCACCCCGATGAAGTTGTTGGTCCCACGAAAGGTGGCATAGTCGAGAGTGACCTGTGGAGATCCGTTGACAACATCGCCCAGAGACTGAGGTGCCGCCAGCACCAAGCCGGCCAGTGAAAGGGAAAGAGCAGTAAGTACGAACATGTTGAGTGAGTATCGACCTACCTCAACGCGAAAGCAGGCGTGAGGCCGTTTAAGGCTGCTTTGCTCTTCCTTTCTTTTCTTCCATGTCGGCAACATCCACAGCGCCAGAGAGTCGCTTCACGTAGCCTGGCGACTCGGTCATGGCAGTCTTCCAGTCAGAGTAGAAGGCATGGTGATGACTACCGAGGCAGCAAGCTCCGGCACTTGATATAGGCTCAGAAAGAAGAGACTACCAAGTCGGGTACGTAGCACGGGAGTCGATCGCACCGTGCAATGCGAGAGGAAAGCATGTTGGCGAAGTCCACAAGCTTTTGGCCTCTGCATGGCGTTCTCGTAACGTAATTCCGTTTGTTTCATCTCTTGCTCGTCTTCTTCACGGCAGGCCATAGCTACGACGCGAGTATGGAGGTGATGGCGTTGTCAAGAAGAAGGTGTTGGAGGTGAAGAAGTTGCGAGGAGGGCGCAGATCACCCCACCCTTCGCTCTGGCTGGGATTGTGGATCAGCTCGGGGGTTACGAAACAAAAAAGCACGGCGGCTTGTCGCCCTGTGCCAGCACGATAACAGCCCACCATGCGGTCATCCTGCTCCGCCAGCGTAGACGGGCATATATTGCAATGTTTGCAGTGTCCTTCTCCCGTTGACGAATTTTCAAGCCTGTGCGAAGCAATCCACCCGCAATCCCCGCCCTGACAGCTCATCGAATCTGCTCACGCGAGCTCTGTGAACATGGACGATCAGGTGGACAGGTTGGTGAAGAAGGTGTGGGTGAAATTTCAGGACTTGCCGCAGAGTAAGAGGTATTTGGTTGCTGTGAGCGGTATTCCTGGGTCAGGTGAGAGATCTCATCTTCGGCGTTGCTGGTCTTCAGGTTGACAGTCCACCAGGCAAGACAACTCTCGCCGCAAAGGTTGCAGACGGTCTCAACGAGCTATGGAAGTCCAAGTCCCTCGCACGAGCCTCAGAAGCGTCCATTGCGACCTTCCTGCCCATGGACGGCTACCATCTCACGCGCGCCCAGCTTGACGCCATGCCCGACGCTCGAAGCGCCCATGCACGAAGAGGAGCAGCCTTCACATTCGACGCGCCAGCATTCCTCTCCCTCGTCAAGAAACTGCGAGAACCAATCTGTCCTGAGACAGGCACAATCTACGCCCCCAGCTTCGATCATGCAGTGAAAGATCCCGTAGAAGATGACATACCCATCCGCAAAACCGCACGCATAATAGTCATGGAGGGAAATTACCTCTCGCTGGGTACAGGAGCGCCTGAATGGAAAGAGGCAGCAGAACTCATGGACGAACTGTGGTTCGTGGATGTGCCTGAAGAGACGGCGAGGAAGAGACTGATATCTCGACACGTCGCAAGCGGGATTGCAACAGATGAGCAGGATGCTGCGAAGAGAGCGGATGAGAATGATCTTGTGAATGGACGGGAGATTGTCGATGGAAGGCTGGAAGTCCATGAGATGATATATTCGAAGGAGGATAAGAAGTGGACTCCTGAACAGCAGGGGATTGATAAAGAGAGGGATGAGGCGGAGGACGAGAGGAGACGGAGCAGCATGCATGGTGTGATATAGCGTGAAAATGGAGTGATTGTTGATATCTCGGCTGCGTGCGTGGCTGGCTTCCTTGGATACGAGCTTTCTTGTGCCAAAATGCTCTCCATACTGGTATTGAAACTCATGTGAAGGGATAGAGTGATAGCAGTGTATTTTTCGAAGACATGAGATTTGGTCTCCTGGTCGGGAACAATGGGCATGTGATTCTGGCGAGTGATCATGTGGGCATGATGCGGGATGATGTACACCGATCCACTCGTCGTTTCTTGGACGGCGGGAGCTTGGGCCACGTCGGTGACGTTTGGGCGTTTGGCGAGATCGAAGGCCTTCCATCACTTCAACTCTCTTCTCCCACCAAACTTCCATCAAACCTTCACCATTTCACAGCTAGCAGTCCCTCTCTACGCTGTTGTATTCGGCTTCATAAACCAGAACAAGACTCAATCCACCAAAATGGCCACCCTGCACTGTACGTCTCCTGTCCCCGCCACCGCCGGCAGCAACAATCCACCCGATTGTTTGTTTTGGCTGCAGCGACAACGAGACGATCCCCGACTGACACCCCCATCACGCAGACCTCCCACCTGTCAAGCCATCGGCCATCGCGCTCGGCACCGTCTTCAACCACGTCGCCTCGCTGGCCATCCTCGGCCCCGTCTTCGGCGAGACCTACCGACGCGCCCAAGCCGCCAACTCGGCTGAGGAGTTCTTCAAGTCCAAGGAGGCTGCCTCTGCTGCTTCCGCCTGGGGCACTTCTTTGACCGGCTCTGCGCTCCAGTCGTACGGTGTCGCTGCTCTCCTCCAGGCCACTGGCACTCTCTCCTACAAGGGCGCCGCCTACCTCGGTGCTTTGATCTTCGCCGCTTCATCTGCTCCATCGGTAAGGCCATCAATACAGTCATCGACAGAGAAATATGTGCTGACAATGGACACAGTTCATCGCCCAGGTCTTCACCGAGAAGCGCCCACTCGACACCGTTGCCGTCGGCGCCCTCGCCCGCTCCTTCGAGACTGTCGGCCTTTCGCTCTTCCTCACCTGGTGGGGCGTGCGCCAAAACCCACTCCACTAAATGCGCAGCCTCAATGATCCAGCAATGACGAGAGCATGATCGAGAAGATGGGGAAGCCGGTCTGAGATGACTAGCAAGGACACGGTGGATCCACCTCCTTTGTTACCAAATACCTGTTTTGTAGTACGAGCTTCGGAAGGAGGAAAACAAGCATACGAGCAGTGTTGTATGTTAGAAATCGGCAATGAGGCAATGTGTTCCAGTTCTTCAGTCTGCATGTTTGGTTTTCGCCTTCATCTCGTCATCGGGAGCCCCACACCGTGATCCGTGCGTTTTGAGCTTTCTTCCGACTTCACTTCTCAAGCTACTCACAACCCACTACCATGGCGGAAGATTTGAGCGACGGCTTGTTCGCAATCGAAGTCGACACAGATGACTACGCAGAAACAGCCGCAGGCGACACACCCAGCGTGCCACGAACTTTCCAGAGCGAAGCCGATTTCCAGGCCCAGAAAGCGTCGTACTCTGCCAAAATCGACGCGGGAAATAACTACGCCGAGCTTTTGAAAGCAGCGCCATGCCTTTCAGAGTCAAAACTCGAACCCGCGCAGGATGGAGAGAAGAAAGTCAAAATCAGCAAGAAAGACGCCCAACTCCTCGGATACGCCGTCGGCGAGCTGTACTACGATCGTCGGTATGAGGAGATTGTTGATCTCTGTGGGAGAGTGGAGGAGAGGTGTGATGTCGATGCGAAAGTGAGGGGAAGTTTGGAGAGGTGGGTTGGGAAGTGTCGGGCGAGGATGGAGGGAAGTGGTGTGGGAACGGCGTGATGAGAAAGGGCTTTTGAGGTGCCGGCTCTGAGCGATGTCAGGGAGATGTCTTCGGATAGTGCTCGTAGATATGGCGTGGTACCTGGCCAGCGAATCTTTTACGGACGACGAACCCGCCATGAAAGACGACAAGTTCGATTCCCGACTGTCAGCGACAAGCATTTGGACCTTTTCTATGCGGCATGTCACGACTCCTTCTAGGCCGCCCATCTCAAAGACCACCGCTAATGAATACGAGGAAGGATACCTGACCTACGCACTCCCCCGAGACAAAAGTCACCAAGCGAGTATCACTCTTCACGTGGGTCGCACAATCGTTATTGTGGCGTCCTTCACAAATAAAGGCTTGCCAATCAGCCCCAGAACGTGAGACTGGCCGCATTGCATACAGCACAAACATGCGTGAATCTGAATCGGAAATCTGACCCTGCAGACTTCAACCATGCGGGCAGAGACAAACAATGAAGTTGAAGATGGACGACTTTGCGGTCTTTTGGATACTGGGTATCGACCTTCAGAATCCCAGCTCACTATCCGACCAGCATGTCGAACTCAGAACCTGCGATGCCCAAGATCAAGATCGCGAACACGCTGCTTTATGGTATCTTCGTCTCGCAGAAGAGCTACCTCATCGGACTGCGGAATCTCATAAAAAGAGAGCACGCGGACATGCTCGCCAACAACATCATCGGGGACATCCTCCCTCAGGAACTCATCGACATGGTCGCCGACTTCCTATACGAAACGGAGCAGGAAACTGTCCAAGCACAATGGGATCCAGACCGATCTCTCACCGAGCAAAACGTTAGCAAGTTCGAACAAGGTGTCTATGATTGTCCTGCGTATCGAAGGGCAAGTGCCAAAATGGTAAGTCTGCCCAATACTCTCATTTCTTTTCCATTCATACTCATACTTCACCAGGCCGCTCTCAACATCGCCACAACCCCCATCCAATCCACCCGCCCCATAACCGGCCGTGGCACCCGCCTCTCCGACCCACCCTACACAACATACATCCACCTCTCCTGCTCCAGCCGCCCCTCAATCGCCCTCTCCCTCCCTCCAAGCCTCAACCACCCAGACCCCATCTCCCCAGCAATCTTCTACAACGCCGGCAACGCTCTCCTCAGAGTCCGGGTCTATGGCAACGACTCCGCTCGCGGCATTATGCATGAAGAAGAAGCGACGTACATGCCCTGTCGGGAGTCGCAAGAATCTCGTGAGAAACCTCTGCGGGTGGCGAGGTTGTTGCAGGGGGAGGGCGTGGAGGATGCGATTCGGGGGTGGGATGGAGAAAGGGTGAAGAAATTTGTAGATTTGCTTGGGCTGCTTGTTGTGCCGTTTGACGGTGTGGAGGAGAATATGAAGCCCGGCTTGCACGTTTGGCAGAGGATCGGGGAGGTATAATGAGAGACAAACATTAGATTTTCGAATTACGTTCTTGTAGTGAAGTGTCGATTGTCCGTCCAACTCCTTGCTTCAAAACGACACCTGTGTTTTTCTCTCCTTTCCTGCGATGAGGGCAGTAAATTGTTATTGATAAATATAACAATACCTCCCACTCGTCGTACTCATCACCTCTCGTATCGTCAGACTCTCAAAACTTGGCGAGTAATTCATCACCGTGTCGAGATTCGGTTGCGGGACCATGGGCCCTAAATCATATCACATCAGCATCAACCTCGCCGTTCTTTCATTCCAACAATCCATCAAAACAAGAAAGGTCGACTTACAAGGCGGATTCCGATTCTCCCTATACTCCCGAAACGCCTCCGTATTCGCCACCACATTCACCCTCCTCTCCAAATCCAACGCCTGCCACAAAGCCCAAAGCCAATCGAGTCCGCAGTGGTGGAAGTAGAAAGCATGGTCGGACGAGGAGCCCGGGATGTCGGTTTGCATGCCGCCGATGAAGGTGTGGGGGTTGGGGTGGAAGCCTTCGGGGGAGGATTCCAGGTGCACTGCGAAGTCGGTGAAATCTAGATTTCAAGTGTTAGGGGGATTTTGCTTGGAGGGGTGAGGGAGGGAAGGATGGGTACCGGTATGTTGTGTGATTGTACGAACGAGGACGTCGTAGCTTAAGTATTGCTGTACGCTGGGGTTGATTTTGCGCGTGATGCAGCGAGGGTTGTATGCCAGACCGTTTGGCGCGGGATTGTTCTGGCAGAGGGCGTTCAGGGGGCCGATATTGACTGTCCAGTCCCCGAAAGGACCTGTGGTGACGCAGTTGCAGTCGTCCGAGATCACAGTACCGTTCTGAGGGTCGCGATGTGGTGAGCCGTCGCCGGAGAGAGAAGTGTCGCTGCCGTCGAAGAGCGGGTTTTCTTGCCACGGGACCTGCGCCCATTTGGCGTAGTTCCAATAGGGTTGGCCTAACATCTGTTCAGCCCTCTTCACGCCTTCATCTGGTTGATGTCTTACCTTGATCCCATCCACATTCAATCAACGCATCTTCCATCTGACCCACCATACCACGATGCCACGCAAGCAGCATTGGAGAATTGTGGAAATTCTGCCATTGCGTGATATGCGTGACATCGAAATCATCATGGCGGTTCCGTACACCTGGGGCATAGGAGCGAGGCGTCTGGGCGGGCTGGCGACCGGTGCATTTGACAGCGGCGATGTAGCGGCGGCGATCGGCAGGACTTAGATCTCCCCTGTACATGATATATCAGTTGGTGATGCTCGAGGTGCGAGGAAGGCTGACATACCACTCTCTTCGGATTCTCACGTTGCCTGCGTTGCATTGCCCTCCTAGCGTCCGATTCATGACCATGTTGTAGTTGTTGATGATCTGCTGCATTTGCTGCTCAGCAGAACCTTGTCGTGCTTCATTCTGAAGAGGCGTCGCAGCAGTCAACACCGCCAGTGTTGCGAGAAAGCCTCGTAGCAACATCCTTCTCCCTCTACTTCAAAGATCGATTCTCCTTTCTGCTTTGCCAACGAGCGTCAGGACATGAAACGAAAGGCCGCTTCAGCTATCTAAAAGAGAAACATAAGAAGTATACAAAAGTAGACAGCAGCCAGCAGAGAGGTACAGAAGGGAAAAGGAAGAAAGCCAAAAGAAGAGCAAACAACACCTTCTCCTCTCCGTACCACGCAAGAGATCGCACGGAATTGCAGTTTTACATTGCATCTCTCCAACTGCCACAGCGGTTCCCCGGAAACCCCATGCGGTGGTACCTGGAAACACACATCTCACGGTTGCAAGGGTCGAGCTGGTCGCCCGTCCGGAAGGCATCCGAGAGTGTTGGAAGCCAGGACCTATCATCGCCGAATGTTCTTGGCCTGTTGACACTGCCGTAGCAGCCTCAACGGTTGCCGTGTCGTCGGGTGATCGTGTCACTGCATGAGAGGTACAAAACTCCCGAGTATTGGTGCTCGGGGTTCAAACAAGCTTCGCATGCAACAATGCGCATGCGTCCACTGCAGACGAACCGGTTCTCTCCGGCTTCACACATCCTGGGCAGCTGGTTGTGTAATTTTAGGAATTAATGAGACGCTGCAGAGATATCCCGGACTGAGGTCCATGTGCTCGCCAACGTCAAACGTCAAATCGGCAAGTCTGAAGAGGTCATCCTGGGACCTGCGTTGTGTGGAGAGGCTGATTGTTTCAGGAACGGAAACGTGCATGAACGGGTACAAAGCGTTGCGTAGTTTGTGGCCGCCATTGAGGCGTGGCGTCGTGCAGTGTTATGATGCACTGCTTGTGCTGCAGTTCTCCGCGGAATTGGTCATTGCAAGGTGGGCGATTTGATGATCGTGAGTCCTAGAGGAGTAAATAAGTCAATCTCAGGCTGACTTTCGAGGTCGGCATTTGGTTGCTAGGTGGTCCTTGTAAGATCGTCTTGGACTTCGTATATAAGCATTCATTGCGAAGTCAATCCTTCTCACGTGCCTGACGAGAATGCATAACTTCAGGCGATGTAAAGATAGAAGGCGGAGATGGTTCGTAAAGATGTCATGGTATGGATGATGTTACAACTTCGCTTTCGCCGGGTCGGCTTTCATCATGGCATCTGCCACGTTTCTTCGCTGGATCTTGCCAGTTGCGGTCCTGGAAGAGACTAGTTAGCAATGTATAGGGCTTGGGCAGGGAGATTGGACTTGCTTTGGCATGATCTCAGTGAAGAAGACCCTCTTCGGTACCTTGAACTTGGCGACCTTTTCTCGCATGTACGCCTTCACCTCCTCTTCACCCAGACTTTGGTTCTTTTGCTTCCGCACAACTGCAACTCCCACGTCTTGACCATACAGGTCATCTGGAATTGCAAACGACACTGCCTCTGCAATTGCAGGGTGTTGTGCCAGAACATTATCCAGCTGAATCGGACTGATCTTCTCACCGCCCTTGTTGATCAGCTCCTTTATCCTGCCTGTGATTATGACATATCCATCTTCATCTTTCTTGCCCTGATCGCCTGTTCTGAAGAAGCCGCCGGAGGTAAACGATTCTGCATTTGCTTTCTCGTTGTTGATGTATCCCTTGGTGACATTTGGTCCGCGAATGCAGATCTCTGCTTCGCTGCCCTGAGGTACCTCATTCCCGGATTGGTCGAGGATCTTGACCTCCACGCCCTGTCCAATGCCTACAGATCCCGGCTTCCTCTTTGCTGGTGGGAGTGGGTTCGAGGTCATCTGATGAGCAGCTTCGGTCATGGCATAAGCCTCAAGAACGGGAGCTTGGAATGCCTTCTCGAGATCGTGGAAGACTTTGGGAGAGAGCGGAGAGCTACAAGATCGAATGAAGCGGATGTTGGGCATGGGTTTCGGCCAGAGTTTCTCATTGATGAGCAGGATCTGATGCATCGTAGGCACGGCGGTATACCAGTTGGCCTTGTGTTCGACAAAATGCTTCCAAAAGGTGGTGGCACTGAATGCGCCGGGCACAATGACAGAGCCGCCAGATGCGAGAGGTGCGAGGAAACCAGCTAGCAGGCCGTGGACATGGAACAGCGGCATGACCAGCATTGTGCGGTCGGCGGGCGACAATTGGTAGGTGTTCTTGATATTCAGCATGGTGCGCGTCAGGTTGCGGTGCGAGAGAGGCACCGCCTTGGGTCTGCCCGTTGTACCCGATGTGTGCAGGACGAGAGCAGTGTCCTCTGGCTGTGCCTGCTCGACTCTTGCATTGCTCTTCCCAGCCAGCTTTCCATTGTCCTTGACATCCAACACCACCTCGTGCGTTTGAGGATGCAAGTAGCACTCAGCTACCGCAGCATTGTATCTCTTGGCCGCTCTCACAGCTGGCCCGTCTGCTTGCCCCTGCGGCACCAACACCAACGCAGACGAAAGATCATCGATGTAGAACTCAAACTCGCTCTGCTTGTATGCCGGGTTCAATGGCGCTGCAATTCCTCGCTGCCACGATGCGGCGATGAAGGCGACAATAAAGGGGTAGCTGTTGGGCAGGGCAATGGACACAGCAGCGCCCGGTGAGATGCCCAGCAGGGCGAGCTTGCGCTGGAAGGTCGAGACATCAGCGTTGAGCTGCTTGTATGTGATCTCGAGCTTGGGCGGGCCGGGCACGACGATGGCGATGTCGTTGGAGGTCGACGAGAACGAATTGGCGAGCGTCGTCATGGCGGCGGGCGGGATTGATTAAGGAGTTAATGAAAGGATTGATTGAGGACTTGTATAAGGGGAGAAGGGGGATTGGGGCCAAAGAAAGGCGGACGACCTACGCTACGAGTGCCCTCGGCCAGGCTGGCCGTGGTGGAAGGCGAATGTCGCCATCATAACTCGCACGCGAGTCTCGTTTGGAAGGTTTCGAGGTCTCTTGAATTCGGGAAAGATCGGCGCGAGTTCCCGAATGCTTGTATCCAACTTCCTCTCGTCCAGAACGATTCCTTTCATTCACTTCACTTTCTCCATCACATGCCATTTCGTCCCTCAAATGACCACGGGCGCTTTCCTTGTGACAACATTCCCAACATGCAGGAGCGTGGCAGTCGTTGCCGAGCCCTTCCCGCTCTTGCTTGCCGGCCAAGGCAGTTGCCCGAGGAGTAAGTCATGACAGGTAAACAACACGCTCTTGGTGCCTCTTCTCTCCCAACATCACATCTCACGCCACTCCATCGCTTGTCTTCTCAGATCACTCTTCACATCAATCTGTATTGCCATCTGGACGCTCGAATATCACATCACATATCTCCCTCGACGTTAGCAAGATGGACGGCAAAAGCGAGAAGAGCGACGGCGAATCCATCAATTCGGTCCAGACTGATATGTAAGTCAAAACCACCTGACTGAACGCATCACGGCTGACTGTCATAGACCAAGTGAAAAGGACTCTTACTATTCCTGGGGATATCTCGTCATTCCTGTTCGCCGTCTCAACGCAGAGTCCAGACGGAAGTACACATACAAGGACTTGATCCTGGACATTCTCGTTGGAATCGCCGTCATTGCTACACTTGTTGGGATCATATGGTCCATTGATAACTTCCTCATCTGGCTCTTGGAGCCTATCCTGTGGCCTTACCTGCGTACCTGGGTCTCCTTCTCCCCAGCAATTCTTCCGGCTTCCTATCCACTGGCCGTTCGGAATGCACACCTTTCAGGTTCGACGACTCTTTCTAACGTTCGCAGCTCAATACTGACGCCGAGCAGCATAGGTATCTGGAACGGAAGCGCTCGATCTGCCCTCCGCCTCGGCACAGTTCTGGAACGGGGAACCTCTCACCTGGTCTGTCATCGGCCGCGTCAATGGGAGATCATACAGCCTTTTTGGTGTGCCTGATCCTGACAAGAACATACGCCATGCCCGCCTAGAGGGGGTCACAGTCACATCGACCCATACCGCGTTCCGCTTGTCTACGCCATACGTTGACTTTACACTGGACTTCTTCACGCCCGTGGCTCCTGACAATTACTTCCGCCAGAGCTTACCATTCAGCTATCTGACCGTCTCTGCTGCCTCAAACAATCCTCTCTTTGCTTCGAATGTGATGGTATACTCCGACATGGATTCCAGCTGGATCGGCGGCCCTCACGGCAAGCTGCATCAAGAGTACCTGGGGGCCTCAACGAACACGATCGGCTTGTCCGTGCGCCATGCGAATGCCACCCCTCTTTCAGACTCCGGCGATATGGCTTCATCAGCCCAGATGGCCTACTGTACCCGGACGATACCGTCCAACACCTGGATCCAGAATGGAGACATCAGCGACATGCGTGCGAGGTTCACAATGCCTGGCAAGATTTCCAAGTCGTACGCCCCTGGCCAAGGCAGTGCCATGAGCATCATTCACGACTTTGGCAGCGTCTACAACACCAGAAGCGCCACCTTCGCTGTCGGCATCGATCAGGACACGGTCGTTCATTACAGAGGAAGCGAGAGATCGGCTTACTGGCGGTCCGAGTGCGACAACATCTACTGTGGCTGCGTGCGTGCATTGAATGATCTCGAAGCTGCCAAAGCAGAGTCCAAGACGTTGGATCATGCGATTGCCAAAAGGTCCAAAGCGATTGCGGGCAGAGACTACACCGCAGTTGCAGCACTTTCAGTACGGCCAGCCTTTGGCTCCATGGACCTCACAATCCCGAAGGGCTCCAATGACACCAGCATCATGATGGCATTCATGAAGGACATCAAGGAAGGTGGGTCTGTCAATTCACTGAGCGGGATCTACTCGCTGTCCCCAGTCCTGTACACCATGGCGCCAGAGTATATTCGGCTGTTGCTCGAACCTGTCATGCAGAACGTCGTCGCCCGAGACTGGAAGATGGACTACCCTGCTCACGACATCGGTGCTCACTTGCCGGATGCCACTGGACTCGGGCACGATCTTCATCAACACAATCCTCTTGGAGATAGCTGCGATTTGATCCTGTTGGCCTACATGTATCAGCAGGCCACCGGCAATAAGCAATGGGCTTCTCAATACTCTGGTCTTCTTCAGAGGTACGCCGACTATCTCATCAAGCATAGACCGGCCACAAAGCTGCAGCTCTCCACGAACGTCGACAAGGGACCGAACCAGACAAATCTTACCATCAAGTCTGCACTTGCCCTCAACGCCTACGGTATCATGTTTGGACAAAAGAAGTACTCTGATGCTGGCAAGTCGCTCGCCAGCCACTTTTACATCAACCGCCCCGGCACAAATGCGAACCGCACGCACTCTACTTTCGCACCAGGACAAGACGACACCCGGACGCTGACGAGCGATCTGTACATGGACGTTCTACTGAATCTAAACACGTTCCCGGCCGACGCATACGCCATGCAATCTGCCTTCTACCGGCAGTCCGCCGAAACCGCCGATGCCCTTACGACCGATTCGATGATGTTCGCAGCCGGAACTGCCATGGCTGCCGGCGCCAATGACGTGAAGGACATGCTTGTCCAGTGGGTGCGATCATCTCTTACGACTGAAGATGCGTCAAACCCCTTCAGTGATCGTTGGCCGGAGGCTGGAGGGAACTTTGCTTTGATGGCTTTGGATGGAGCTAGGAGTATTACGGGAAAGAAGAGCAAGGAGGGCAAGCAGAAGCAGAGGAGAGCAGTCGAGTGGCGAGGATAGACGGATGGCCTAGGAGGATATGAATACCCTAATGTTGCTCGTGGCGAGTGATTGGATGATAATGTGGTTGGGGCCTGGGTGTAGGAGGAAGATTATAACTAGTAATGTTTACGTCGGGATAGGAGGAAAGGAACCTTGTACGTTGATCCTGCTTTTGCTTTGTGCACCTGCTGTTTGCCAATTGCTAACAGACGAACAAAGAATCATTTATGATACTCTATCCCAACCTCGCTAGCAGCTTTTACTGCATCGTCTTCCCTTGTCAGTCCTAATACAAGAAGGTTGCCGCTGCTCATTCCCATCACCAGCGCTACAACTTTGCCCTTCGCGGCCGCCATCTGCCGCCGTGGCTCTAATCCTAGTCGCGATATACACAGCACGATGCGACATTATGTATACACGCTCCACAAGGAAAAGTACCCGGCAAGAGCGAGCACGTCGAGAGATAGTGCCCGAGCGCCGAGGCGGGTGTGAATGCTCTAGATTCATTCACTTGCAGCATGTGATTGGAAAACGTGAGTCACCTCCCGCTCCCGTTCCCGTCTCCGCCTTTGAAAAGCCCGCTGAATTTCGAAATCTTCTTGCAGACATCTCGAGATCGCACATCGCGGTGCATTGTGGGCGATCGACTTTCCGCCATTCTGCGCTCCTGACGCTCGCTCTTTTCAGTCGACCCAGCCCTTCCTAGGCGCTCACGTACCGCGATCCCTCAAGTTCCGGATTACCGTCAAGCTTTCACTCGACAATCAATCTGCCTTGGCCTACTACCATGGCTATCCTCGACTCTGTTCCAGGTATCGAGGTCACGGTCCTCGTGGGTGGCTCCAAGCTTCTCGAGTACCAGGACGAGTCCACTCCAGACCTCGAGAAGGTTTTGACTCGATACATCGAGGCCGAGACCGGCAAGCAGTTCAAGATATACTGCCGAACAGCGAAAGGTACTGACTACGGCGGCATCGGAGTGGGATACAAGGTGTCCATCGACGGAAATGTCACCGCCAGAGGCATTCAGTACTGGCCCAAGAAGTCCGATGAGACTTGGGACACGGTAGGGGCTCGTGCGCATGCAGGCAAGATTCGCAAATATAGATTCGGGACTCTCGATACCGGTGAGTCTTCTTTTGGGGGCCATGAGTTGCGACGCTAATCAAGAATAGTCGAGCGACCCCAGGCGACGGACGAGGAGAAGGAAGAACTTCAAGATCTTGGGATGATTACTGTCGAGGCCTTTGTGATGTCGCTGGCGGAGCAATTTCCCTTCTGGTACGAAGACTACGTTGAGCGCCCAAGCATCGTCACCAGCATTGCGGAGAAGGACTCGAAGGGTGGTACGCTCTCTCATAGCGTCAGGTATGCAGCAGAGCAAGCCAGGACTGATCAGAGCCTATGACTGACGTTGGAACAGCTACGACAGGGCTACGAAGAGTCAATTGCCAGAGCATAGCGTATACGCAGAAACGGCATCTGACATCCCGTTGGCCACGTTCCGCTTCCGCTATCGATCGCTGCAAGCCCTGAAGGCTTTGAGCCTTGTCCCACGCTCCCCCTCTCCTGAGCCCCTCGAGCTTCGGGACCATACTACGCTGACCGAAGACGAGGTCCAAAAGCTGCAGCAGAGAGTCCGCGACTTGGAGGTAAGTGACATGGTCGGAGACTCGACTGGACAGAACTGATCCGACCTGTAGGAGGAGAAGGCGAACGCCGCGAAGGTCAAGAAGGAGGCTGAGGAGGAGGCTCGGCCACGGAAGCGTGCTCGGCGCGATAGCCAGATCGAGGTCATTGTTTTGGAGTAGAAGTTGATTTGGCTACAGCATGGGCGTCTCTGCCGGGAAAGGTTTTGGTTGTGAGCGGCTTGAATGTGGTGATCTTTGCACATGCGCCGAGCAGATCGTCAGTCTTTTTGCCCAGGACTGGTTGAGAGCTTGACTTGAGGGGCTTGGAGACCTTGAACACCGGAGGAAGCATGTGAGTCTTCGAACTTTCATCCTCGTGTTTTCTTCACATGCAAACATGCGCGTAGCTGAGGTAAGTCTCTCGTATGAGCGCCTGCAGGTGCCAGCCTATTTAATCCCCTCTTCTCGCTTCCTTCCTTTCAAACAACACCTTCACCCAACAACAACAACTTCTCTACAGAATTAACACACATAACCGATACACTTCCACCTTCCGATCCAGGACCAATCACACCGACAGCATGGCCATTCTCGACAGCCTCCCTGGAGTTGAGGTCACCGTCACGGTTGATGGACAGCCACTCCAAGAGCACGTGAAGGAGGACCTTGTCGACCAGTCAAATACCATCACCCGCTACATTGAAGCTCAAGTTGGTCGGACATTCGCAGTCAAGGTTGTCGGCGAAGCAGGATCTACTCGTGGTGCTGGCTTCAAGCATGTCATATCAATAGACGCGAATGATGCCGACCACGAGGTGGTCACATCTGAACACTGCAACGGCAAGCGCAAGGTCTGGATTAGCAAGGGTTGGTATACGAGAAAGAACTCCATTGGAGCACATGCCCCGTACATATTCGGCGAGTCCGTGATTGGTGAGTCATCTACAGCCTACGGAAGAGAGTTGTCAAGCTCATACTGACTGTGCATCCCGAGATCGAAGCCGAATGAAAGAAGCCGACGAGATATTCGACAGAATTGGCGCCATCGAGATACGGGTCTACCATTTGTCCAAGGCTGTGGTCTCAAAAGGACCACCTGACGACTGCGATTTTCGTAATGCAGTCGAAAAGATCTCGAAGAAGGCGGTTTATGCAAGAGCTGTATCTCTTACCGTTGGGTATTTCAGAGACTCCCTTTGGTCAGAATTCCACATCTGATGTGTACTAGGGTAGGAGACCCGGTCGACAACACCATATCGGACTTGATCATGAGTGTCGAGAAAGCTAGCGATCAGCCTATCGCCACCTTCAAGTTCCACTACCGCTCCTTGGGTAAGCAAGCATCACTGTGAGCTGCTGAATAGCAGATTGACCAGGGCATAGACTCGCTCAAGTTAATGGACATCATCCCACGCACGCCCTCTCCTCCACCACTCGAAGATCAAGATGCTACCACCTTTTCAGGCAATGTTGCCAAGATCACTGAGGCGCTGAGGGAGTTGAAGGAGACGAAGGTCTGGCACAAAGCATTATCACTCCCTGAGCGGCAGCTGACATTATGTAGGAGAAGCTGAAAGCGTTCGAGAAGATCAAGCAGGAAGAACGTGACGAGAATCCGCGTCCCAGAAAGCGCACTCGCCCATCCAGCCATTCGGAGGTCATTGAGTTGGATTGAGCTTGTCAGGCCAGTCAATCTCGGGGTTTCGGCGCCGGTGAAATACCATTATCCTTCAAGCCTTGTGTTAACAAGCAGTCTGATGTACGATCATGAGACTGAGGTACATTTGGGCAAGGGAGCGTTCATGAAAAGCTGTTGGTTTTGCAATCACAAAAGCGTTCGTATAGACGACATCAGCAAATAGATTGATATACAAAAAGCTAGTGTCCTTTCTACCCCAAGACCAGCACTGGAGTTTGTGACCAAAAGGAAGAGGCTGTTCCATTGCTGTTATCGATTTGGAAGAAGATGCATGTCCTGGCAGTCTGACCAGATATTTGAGGAATCTTCCCATTGTCTGTGCCCATTGTTCGAATTCCCAGTTTCTCGGAGCGTGTGACGGGAAGTGAAGCCCTCAGAAGATTCGTCGGAGCATCTGAAGATTCTCCTCAGTCTTTCTTCTGTGAGATGTCCGCCATACTTAAGTTCTCTCTTCGCAACCTTTGCTTCGTCTTCTCAACATCAACATCCGATCATCGACACCTTCCACACCACTCCGTGTAATCCAATTCCTCGATCAAATATATACACAGCAAAATGGCGATCCTCGACAGCCTTCCCGGGGTGGAAGTGACCATCAGAGCCGACCATCAGGCTGTAGCCGAGATACACGATACCACTTTCACAGACGACACGAATACTATCTCACGCTTCATCGAAGTGAAGTCCGATCAGACCTTCAAGATCAGCCTTACGACACAGCCTGATGCAATGCGAGGAGCAGGCTTGCTCTACGTTGCCTCCGTTGACGGCCTCACGACCGGAAGGCTCGCCGTTGAGCCTCGCAAAGTTGCAGGTGGAAAGATATCATACGGCCGCTTTCGAGGCTGGCCGGTGAAGGTAGGCAGCAAGCGGAAGTACTTGCCCTACAAGTTCAGCGCCCTCAAGACAGGTACGTTCCAATGCCCTGACACGATCTCCAGAAAGCTGACCGCCTCTCGAACCATCGTAGACGATGACGGTGCCACGGACGGAGAGATCAATCTCGGAGATCTGGGTACTGTTGAAGTAAAAGTGTTCGTGATGAAGAGCGTCACCAAGGCCGAGGAGCCTTTCCTCGGCAAAGCGCTGCCAGTGATGCCAGAGAGCATTGCCGAGGAGCTGATCAAGGGGACGACTCTATCCCACACAGTCCGGTCAGGGACCAAGCCATTGACATGCATGAAAGCCTGCTGACGAATTGCTAGTTTCGGAGAGAAGGCGATCTCTCGCAGCACGCGCGCAAAGGTGAATGTCGAGCTGGAGAGTGAAGATCCCATCGCAGTCTACAAGTTCTTTTATCGATCCCGGAAGGCGCTGCAGGCGGCGTACATTCTCCCACGTTCGCCATCTCCACAGCCTGAGAAGGGAGAGGAAGCCTCGCTCGTCCAGGACGATGTGAAGGAGGAGCAGGATGAGAATCCTCGCCCAAAGAAGGCTCCACGCCAAGCTCAGAGAAGTGAGGTGATTGAGTTGGGCTGAGTGGCGGGAAAACAGGATTCTCAGACGATGAGAACTATTGTATATGAGCAACCACGAAGATATCTCCAAACCTCGGACTGGAATAGGAAGATTATGGACTCTGAGAGATGCACACGTGATAGTACTTTAGTTGAGATTCCAGAACGTACTTTCCAAACTTCACTCTTTCCACGTGCTTGGACCCTGGCTTCACTTTCCTAGGCAGAAGTTCACATGCAAACACGCAGCTGCAGCGCGATCCGTGCGTGTCTCAAATTTGGCAACTTCATAAGCCCGTTCTTCTTCTTCCTCTTCACCACCTCACCTTCGCTCCGCAGGTACCACTTTTGCGTCATATCATCCGCACCGCACTCCGTAGCGCCGCCGAGACACAACAAGCAAGACACGAAGATGGCGGTCATCGATGAGTTGCCAGGCGTTGAGGTCACTGTCCAAGTCGACGGCGTCGCACTCAAGGAGTACGAGGATAGTGACGAGGAGGTATCCAATAAGACAGCCATTCGCTACATCGAGGCCCAGTCGGGCAAGGACTTCCTCATCAAGGTTAAGTTGGCTGGAGGTAGCAACTTTCCAGGCGACACGCTCACACTTCGCTTCTATGCGGATGGTTTCCTGGCTCTCTTCAGATATTTCAACACTTATGAGACTAGGAATGGCGGAGAGATGGAGTGTTTCGGCTACGACAACCGCCAGACCGTAACGAAGTTTCGCTTCAGCGAACTAGAAACCAGTGAGTCCTCACAAAGACCATTTGGAGCCAAGCAAATGCTGACCTATCCAGTCTCAGATGGGCGCAAGACCAGCGAGGAGTCTCGTAAGATCGAAGAAATGGGAGTCTTGAAGGTCGAGGTCTTCCACACGCAGCAGGGCCCACAAGTGAGACGCGAGATCTGGACAAGCAAGCCGTCCGAAACGGGATTGATGTCTGAGAAAGCGCTGAAGGGGCGAGCTCTGTCCCACAGTGTTGGGTAAGAGGTTCAAGTCCGATGAAAGTTGAAACCTTAGCTGACCATCATGGCAAGGCATGGAGCCACCGTCGCGAGCGGAGCCTCAACGAGCAGATCGATGACATACCTCGACGGTGGGCTACATCGCCCGGCGGCCACCTTCCTCTTCCGATATCGCTCGAATGGTAGGTACAGCCATGCTGTGCCTTCAGCACATCTCGCTAATCCCATTTCACAGAGGCCCTCAAAGCCATGCTCATCATCCCCCGTACCCCAGAGCCTGTCCCACTGGAGGAGAAAGATGCGGCCGATCTGACTCCCGAGGACATTCAAGAGCTCCTCCGTCGTGCCAGAGAGTCAAAGGTACGCTAGATTTCAATGTGTTTGCAACTCATCGTCTGACCAAATGTACACAGGAGGCCGAAGACACGAAGCGCAAGATCAAGCGTGAGCGCACCGATGACAACCCACGCCCACGCAAAGTCTCCCGTCCAAGCGCCGGCGACACTCAGCTGGAGATCGGCGAGGATGGCTCGTTCCGAGAGTCGTCCACAGCATCATTGGGTCGTGCTGAGGAGCCGGAGGTCATTGAGCTTGACTAGGAGGCTCGGACTGGGAAGGCGGCGATGGTGTCCTGGCTTCAGCGGTTCACATGATACATGCGACGGTGCTCTCCATTGCTGTGGGCTGGTCCGGGACATGAGGTTCCCACGAAAGTAGCCTAGCTTCATGCAGTCCAGTCATAGATTGGATACTTATTCAAAGGCGAGACTCTTCGAGATCTAGCAGCGTCAGGTCTCTCGAAGTCGAATATGGGCTCACAGTTGCCGTCCTTGACACACTCGAGCCTCAGTCTGATGATGTAAAGGAGGAACTCAGGTTTGGGCGGAGAAGCCAGAGGCCATCGAGCTGAACTACACTGGGAGTGGGAAGACGGCAACGGCCTCCTTGTCGGGTGGTGATGATGTCGCTTTCCGAATCTCGGGCGATTGAACGATCTCCACGAAATTGGTATGATTCCATGCATCGCAATCAGAGACTGGTCGTCCGGTGAGCAAGGAGAGTCGTGGAGATTTCGAAGTACCAAGCTCTCATGCTCATCAATCACTCGTAGCTGTGGTCCTTGATGGACTTCCTACTCACCCAAAAGACGTGAGGCGTCGAAGCAAGGCACAACTGAGCCGCGAAAGGAGGTTGAGATGACCTGAGAGGTCCCATACGAAGATTCATTCCGATCCTGAGTGGGCGAGCGATCTCCCTGAAAAAGCATGATTCCATGCCGTCCAGTTGGCCTTTCGTAGGTCGATGGACGATGAGGTTCTTTGGGATCCATCGTCTCGTAGCTTCCCTCATCAAGACGTTCTTTCCAGCGGGAGTAGCCGCCGTTTGCTCGCGATCCAGCTGCCTGCTCCCGCAGTTTCCTCTTGACTCCTCCTCCTGCGCACCTATCCCCGCCAGAACATCCATAATGGCGATAGCTATCTCGCTCCCCACTGTCTCAGTCACAGTGCGCGCCGGCGAGAGAGACCTTCCAGAATATCGTGACACGGAGACCCCAGACGCCACCGCCAACACCGTCACGCGCTACGTCGAGGCCCAATCTGGACAGACCTTCGAAATCTACATGGACGTCGGCAGAAAGACCCGCTATCTCGGCGACGCGCTAGGCTTCGATGTGACTGTCGATGGCAATGCCACTGACTCGCCTTTCGTCTGGAAGGTCGGCAAACGCAAAGCGTCATGGCACCATAGCCGAGGCGTCCTCCTTCCCGGTGGACAGATCCAGAAATACCAGTTCCGAACGCTGGACAAGCGAGAGGACATCAAGAGCAACAAGGAGCGCATGGCCCAGTTTCCTGATCTGGGCACCATCAAGATTGAGGCTTATCATGGAGTCAATTATGGCCAGAGCACCAGGTCGACGGGCACTCCACTCGAGCTCGGTGCCATCTCCGAGAAAGACGTGAAAGGCAAAGCAGTTTCGCACTCTGTTGGGTGGGTTGGATAATCGAAGTTTCGCGGAGACAGCACTGACAGGCAGACTAGCTTTGGCCCAGTGCAGGGCTGCAGGGAAGCCGACGAGCCTACCTTCGACATCCAACGCATAGACCCAAGACCGGTAGCGACGTACATCTTCCATTACCGCTCCAGGGAAGCCCTCCAAGCAGAATTGATCATCCCCCGCGCCCCGAGCCCACGGCCACTTGAAGAGCGTGACCTGAACACTCTCAACCGCGAGGAATTGGTGGAGCTTGCTCGCCGTTCTCAAGCTTCTCAGGTATGTTCCATGCCACTAAAGAGCTCGCCCAGCGTCGCTTACATCGATTTAGCAAGAGAGAGAGGCCAAGGTGAAGATCAAGCGCGAGGAGGATATCAACCTCGAAGATGGCGGCACCAAGCGCCGCAAGGCCCGCGTGAACAACGACATCGTCACCATCGAGCTGGACGATGAGGGCGAGGTGATTCGAGAGACGACCGCACCGCGCGCTCGCAACGGTCCCGAGGTGGAATTGGATGACTGAGTGATAGCCTGGGTGAGGATGTATCATTCCACGGGAGAAGTCGTTCGACAGGGCAGTATCTCTCCGTGAGTAGGTCTCGTCCAGGCCACTGGATAAACGATCGATGGAACATGCCAAAGTATGCATTACGGGGATTGCTCGCCCAGTCCAAACATCCGTATTGAGTTCCTCCAAGCATGTTCACACACCTCTTCCACACTGACTCCCTTCACTTTGGCCACACACCACGCCACATTCACAATCGCACACGGCTCATTCCTCCCCTTGACCATACACTCCGCATTCCACTTCTCCTTCTTGACCGCCTTCGGCAGCGGCGGCGCATCCTTCGTATACTGCGCACTCGCCTGACTCGGCCGCATCTCACACCAAGGCCCATCCGTCTCGATCTGCAACCTCTCCAGCGGCACCTCTTTCACCACGGCCAGATTCTCCTCCGTCTTGAGACTGCACCCATTGATCCCCACATCGAACCCCAATTCCACGATCCTCTTCATCTCCTCCATAGTCCCCGTGAAACTATGCACGACGCCCCTCTTCGGCAGCTTATCCAATCTTGCAGAAAGTATCGTCTCGAAATCCTCCGCCGCAGCCCGCGAGTGCAAGAATAAGGGGAGATCGAGCTCAACAGCAAGATCCAACTGCCACTCAAAAGTCTCAATCTGCGTCTCCTTATCCGCATGAAACAAGCGATCATAATCCAACCCAATCTCTCCAAAAGCAGCCACAAGTCCCTTCTCTTTCCCCTCCAGCGCCAACTGCCTCAGCTTTTTCAACAACGCCTCAGATCCATCTTTGTATTTTCCGAACGTCTTCGCCGAACACGGATGTACACCGACAGTCGCGTAGCAGAGGCCGGGGTATTCTTCTGCGAGGGCGATTGCGTTTTGGGATTCGGTGAGATCGGAGCCTGTGACGAGGAGTTTCTGGACGCCGGCGCTGCGGGCGCGGGAGATGATGTGTGGGAGGTCGTCTTCGTGGGCGCGTTTGCCGTGGTAGATGCCGCGGAAGATGGGGTCGGAGAGGTTTATGCCGATCTATTCCTGGATCTTTGACATTAGCTGGGTGGGTCAGCGAATGGGTGGGTTGGGCGAACTGACATCTGCGTAGCGGAGGGCGGGTTTCGAGTCGCCATTGGGTATGGCTGTGGAGGGTCCTGTTGAAGCCATTCTGATTCTTTGGAGGGTGATTCGATGAGGTGTTTGAAGTGATTGTTTTGTGAGAGTTGGAAGTGCTCTCAGACGGAGAGGAAGGCGGGTATTCATATGTTTGGTGATTTGGGGAAAGAGGTGAAGTCGGAGCTGGGAATTTGCTTGAGTCATGACGTCGAGTCATCAAATTTTGTTGTTTGGGCGGCGATTTGATTCACGACACCGGCGGCGATATGAGTGCACGGTGTATCATTGTATACGAGTTCTATTCTATAACTTAGCTTTTGCGGTGTAGCTCTCCAACCTCCTGCCAGTTGCGTATGGATGGCGCTCGCCTCTCGAGACGAGATGGTCGAGATCCAGCGTGCTCACGAGACCTGGCTCGCATTGCTTCAGGTCTGTGATTCCGATCAGAGCCATTGCCGTGGCGAGCTCAGTTTTGAGGATGTCGATCAGATGCTCAACGCCTTCTTCTCCGTAGTGAGCTGCGAAGAGAAATGGTCGTCCGAGTCCGACTGCTGTGGCGCCCAAGCAGAGACATTTGAGGACATCAGAGCCTCTGCGGATTCCACTGTCGACGAGCACTTCGAGTTGGGAGAAGATCGAGGGGCAGTTCATCTGGCACTCTAGGAGGGTCATGATGGCTGGTGGAGATCTGTCTGGCAGTCAGCATGAGAAAATGAAGCAAGAGGGGAGTGAACTCACGTATCAAGATTCCTTCCACCATGATTCGACAACAAAACACCATCCAACCCAGCATCGGCACACATCTTCGCATCCTGCCAGCTCTGGACACCCTTGGCGACAATCTTCCCGTCCCAATGCTGCCGCAACCACTTGAACTCATCCCAAGTAAAATCTGGCGCAATATACCCTCCCATCAACCTCCCAATCCCACCACCTCTCCGATCATTGCTCCCCTTCATCCCACTCATCGGCGTACTCAAACTCTCATCCATCTTCACCCTCTCATCCGCCTCTCTCTTCCCAGGCATCGGAGCATCCACCGTGACCAAAACAGTATCGATCCCCAAACTCCTCACATGCTTCAACAACTCCTCGCTTTTCTTGCGATCCTTATTCACATAAAGCTGGAAGAAGAACGCATGCCCTCCGCCGGGTATACTCTGCACGATCTCCTCAACAGGGAAACTAGCATTCGTCGATATCCCCTGTGGCACCCTATCTTTGATACAACCCTTCGCAATGGCCTTCTCCCCCTGAGGATGAATCATCTTGACCATCGCGGCAGGCGCAACAAAAATCGGCAGGCCGACTTCATGACCCAGTATCCTCGTCGCAGTACTCACATTCTTGACATCCCGCAGCAACCTCGGTCGAAACCAAATCCTGCCAAAGTAATCTTTATTCCGATCTCTTGTCAGGCAATTCGTATCCGCCGACGAATAGAATGCCCACGTCTTCTTGCTGACGGTCTTCTCGGCGATGTCTTCGAAATCTTGCGCGTTGATGACGGCGGAGAGGGGAGGTTTCTCGTTGAGCTGCAGTTCGGGTGTCGCGGTTGGTGGGGGTTTCTGCCATTCCTCGGTGATGGTACGTTTGTCGAGCTGGCCGATGTATTTTGAGGGGTCGAGGTTCTTGGGGAGGAGGGAGGGTGGGTGGATGGTGGAGTAGGTGGTTGTTGCGTCGCAGCCGGCGTGTTTCCAGATTACTGGGACGATTAGTTGCTGTATGGTATGGACATGATAGATTGACTTACTATCTGGAGCCCCCGGATGCTCAGGAGCGAACTCAGTCATGTCCCAGACATTGCCGTCGACGACTATCCAGCAGTCCTCGGGCGTGTTGTGTTTGGAGATCTCTTCCACGGAGAGGAGCTTGGGAGTGCTCATGTTTGCGTAGAGATGTGAGAGAAGGGAACAGAAAGTCTTGCCACTTACATCCGGTCTACATAGACATCGGCGCCGTGTCCGTAGTTTTGAAGTCAGAAGTTGGCCGTCGGCATCTGGCAGGTGAGGTGCAAGGCCAATCGCCTTCGGTGCAGCGTTCGCCGAGTGTGAAATCTCGGAGATGTGCTTCCGATGTCTCGCAAGGGCCTCTCCGGTCCATGACATAGGTAAGCAGGTTGGCCGCACTCAGGAAACCATCATGCATGTGTTGAGATCATCGTTTCTGCAGTCGAGGCTCTTCTCCGCCATCTCGAAATCTCTCATCCATCCGCTTATACCTGCCATGGTGCATTGAAGCCGTCGGGAAAGCCTTGCAACCATGGCAGATCGTTGAAAAGGTCATCGATGGCAATGTTCTCCAAAGGCGTTTGAAAGCTGGTCGCCGCGGTGTGCGGAGCGAAGATGCTCCTTGCGACTCTGTTGATCTTTCCGGAGACTTCTCGAACTTGCGGCCAAACCATTGCCATGTTCTTCATCACCCCAGTCATCAGGGCCACTCGATCGCGGTAAACAACCAGATCACTACCGGACTTCCCAGTGCAGGCTGCAAGTTGGACAACGCACGCAAAGCACAAGATTGGAACAAAAAAGGCCGAGTGTTTCGATATGGGCAATGCGGCCAGGTCGGCGATGTCCTTCGATGCATCCAATGCCTTGCTTGCATGTAGAGCCGTGGCAGAAGACGCAGGGGTCATGCGCGCAGCGCAAGCAATCGATGCCGCAGACGGTTGCATGGCTGGGAGCTCGCTTCGGGGAAAGTGCAGGATGATACTGGCCATGTGCACAATACCGTGAGCCTGCAAAAGCATATAGTCGACCGCGCCAGAGCTGGAGAAAATTTCTGTCTTTGAAGGCGGAAGGTGGATCTTCCATGCTGCCATGGCGTTGTCGACCGCTCTGATGTCGGTACGTGTATCTTTGTCTGCATTGATGCACGCATAGACACGACCCATCAGTCGAGCGGCTTCGATACGGTAGCAGGCCGAAGAGAGTGGCTGCTCTTCGTCCGCGAAGAATCTTCCATCCAGTTGATCCAGATTTGCAGCTGTTGGGGGTGGCATTTCGTCCAAGTATGCATCCTCCTCGCAGGAAAGTCCTGCAGTAGTCTCGACTGTATTGCATCGAAAAGTGCCTACTCGATGGACCGTGGACAAGAAGGCATCCATGATGTAGAGTTCCCACCACGTCCGACGGCAACTTTCTTGCATTACTGGATCGCCGGCGCCGTGCGTCGAGGCCGAATGTTCTTGGTGCAAGCCAAGCTCGATAGCCATCTCGATAGCCTTGGATAGATTGGTGGCCACCTCTTCCTGCTTGTCTTGTGCGTACAGAAAGAATGCGTACAGCAGCAAGCTTTGAACCTTGAACAAAGACGGCTCGTCATTGTTCAGCGAAGCTGTGAAGTCCATCTCAATAAGTCCCGCCGAGGCACCCGCATTGTACTGGCTTCCTAGAAGCTGCGTCGCGAGCTTGAGACTCTCAGGATATGCCCGCATGGCATGACTAGACCGTGGGAGTAGGAAAGGATGGAGATGATGGAAGTGCAAATAGTACAGGCCCACGAGAAGGTCTTCGTCCGGTCTCTTCGAGAAGTCGTTCAGCTCGTGCTCGACGCTGTGTCCAGTCTGCGCTTGTATGGATGCTGATCCCGGCGTGAGCAACGTCAAGGCTGCAGTGTCGATTTCAGGGCTAGGAGTGGTCTGAAGGTGATGAGAGTTGGCCTTGCGACGTCCTCGCCGCGACGGCAGGACCTGGCATCGGAGGCCCCTTCGAGCGCATCTCGCGCATGGCGTGGTCGTGGCATCGCATTTGATGTGCTTTCTGCGGCACTCGATGCATGCCAGGATCGATGGCGAGGAATTGGGTGGCATGGCATCGCATGAATGTGAAGTTTGAAGAGACTACTCACCAGAGTTTGAATCCCGGCTTTCGGGGACTTGGTCGGACCGACCCCATGATCGCATGGCGGCCCAGCCTTGTCAATATTGAGCCAACATACACATCATTCTTGGACATAATGGCCCATCAAGATTCATGTCTCATCTACTTGATGTCACTAGTCTTTACCACCGTCCCGAACATGTCGTTGAGCTCCGCCATTGCAACCCTCTTCACCTCTCCTGCTTCGACACCTTGCAGATCTCGCTGGCCGACAGCATCCTCAGCGACAATCACATCGTAACCAAGACTGTGCGCCTCCCTCGCAGTACTCGAAACACATCCATGAGCCATATATCCCGTCAAAACCAGCTTCTGCAACCCGAAGTCTCGAAGTACCGACTGCAAATTCGTTTCGTGAAAGCTGCCCGCGAACTTCTTGCTGACGATCGGCTCTCCTGCTATCGCCTGGACCTCATCCATCTCCTTGCTGAGCTTGCCATTGGGACTGAAGATTGGTGCTTGTTCAATGCCGGAGTTGTGGACGACGTGGACGATCTTGCCGTTGTTCTTGCGATAGTGCCACAGGAGCCTCGAAAGAGCGTCGTTGACCCGATGGTATTCTTTGGCTGCCATGGGCCCGAACTTGTACTCGTCTTGAGCGTCGATGATTACTAGGACGGAGTCGGAGGTGGATGCAGCAGAGTCGGGCACCCCAACGACTTCTCGTAGTGATGGCATTTTGAAGGATTGAAAGTCGTGGTTTCTTGTTCGATGGGTGAGTTTCGGGGCTGCTCTTTGAGAGAATGATGGTGAGTCTCGATTCTAGACTGTGCTCTCTTATATCAAGAGTCGACTGAGATTTGTCAGAAAGTGAAGAATCAAAGAGCCCGGGATCCCGCGAAGAAGGCTTCGCCAAGGCCAGGTCGAGTACGGGGACCACGGGCTTCATGGGCTCTTCATCGTCAGTCGAAGGCCCAACTAATTGACTCCAGCCATATATGCTTCGAGCAATCCCTCGGTCAGGTAATTACTTTCAAGTCATTTCAACGTCGCAGAGTCGTTTTCTTGAGTTCCCGCAAACCGTCACTCGTTCCCCCCAGTACCTCCTACTCGAGATTTCGCCATGCCGTCCATACCAGCATCCCTGCACTTAATAGCAGCCGCTATCTTCACCCTCACCATGCCGAAACACACCTCGGTTGGTTTGATAAAAGTTACTGAAGCCACCAGAGCAATCCCCAATGAGCCGCGCTTTGCTGTAGTGCGGCATCTGATTGCCCCGACTTGGCTGAGCGACAATACATATCTAGGCATCGCAGGTAGGTGGTTGGATGCCATCATGAGAGTTCATAGAGCTGACTGCAGTAGCACTGCTCAACATCAAATGGGCGAGGTTCGGCGGTCCTGATACCCCGGAGGAAAAGCTGATTGTCTGGATGCAATTGGTGTCCGGGATCGCTTTGGGCATCACTTACTACAGGACCGGCATGTACGCCGGCTTGCCTGTTCTATTTGGTGCGAATATGTTGGCTTTCGTGGCGATGTTGCTGGAGTGAAAGGGGCGAACGTCTCCTTGTGAGCTGTCCCGGGGTTCAAGTAGAACGAGGCCGAGCACTTCGACCCTTCAAAACTAAACAATTTGGCGGAGGGCTTTGATGTAATGCTCGATTAATCAATTCAATCATCGGAGTGGTGTTCATTGAGAAGAGGCCATGCAAGCTCAGGAAAAGCAGGCGGATGCAGATGACTCCAAGCTCCTTCCGGACACCGCCGTTCCTTCCAGACAACCTACATATTCGCCAAAAAAATGTCGACCTTCAGGGAAGTAGCCGGATCAAATCAAGCAGATTGCTCCACTGCCCTCCGCCACTCTTCCCTTTTGCCGTTCTGCCATCCGTAGGCTCAGAGTTCGATTCCCTCTCCTCTCATTCTTTTTCGGCAAGTCCTCATCAACTCGCATCACTCACACCATCTTCAATGCCACTCATCCCCTCCATCCTCACAGCCACCCACCTCCCCTCGTCCTCATCAAAAGCAAACTCCATCACAAACACACTCGTCCTCACGACTCCCGGCGGTGCTCCTCTCACTTCGGCATTCGCATACACATCCGCTCTCGTCCCTTTTTGCCGCACATGAGTGTTCAGATCCGTCAAAGTAACATGGTACTCTGGGCATGCTTGAGTGAGATGCTTGTACGTCTCGAGGAATTCATTTCGTCCTTGGACATGGTTGAAGGCATTGCTGACGATCGCAGAGTGTGACCAGGCAGCTTTGAGGTCCGTGGCGGAAAAATGGTCCCAGGTTGATGGAGAAGGTAGGTCGAAGTCTCGAGCGTTGACGGCGATTTCGCAGTTTCGCAGGATTTGTTCAAGGTGTCGAGCAAGTGGGCCTTTGGGTTCGTACTCTCGCGTTGGAGCAGCCGCTTGATCGCCGAAGAGAGCCTGCATCTCTGCGCAAGGCTGTAGTAACTCGTATCCGGGGCAATGATGGTGCTCCCAGTGTCTGGATGAAAGCTGCAGAATACAGAAGGTTCTCCTCAGCTATGCCATGCGAGCCCTTGCTAGCTCGTGCCAAAGGATCCATGACTGCATACACTACTGGATCGCTTACAGGGGTCAACATTACTTCCTTCGACGTCTTTACAACATCGAGGAGAAGTCGAGTTCGAAATAGAAAAATTCAACTAGGGTTGCACGATGAAGAACAATCGATTGAAAGGCAAATTTACGTGCCTGCTCGTACTTGCCATCGTCAAGATCAAGTCGTTCAAAAGAACTGTGGGAAACGTTTGGAAAATGTCCGCGTTCGGGGCAAGGAAAGTGTACGTCTATCTATCAAGTCTTTCTGCCTCCCATTTGCAATTTGGTAAGTTACGCACGACACGAAAACAATCTGAGGTGTCTTTTGCGCACTTTCAGTCTTCATCAAACTCTCTCAATTTGGAGTCCCTCAGTCAATCAACAAGCATCAATCAATTCGTAGATGGCGGTGGGTCGATGAACTTCCACTGCACAGCATCCCGACGGGCCTGGCAGATCTGCTGCTCGTCCTCCGTCGAGTGTCGATGATAAAGACACCATCTCGCCTTTGACAGATCCCCTGCCAATCCCGCATGCCGATGTGCATTCGGACAGGGCCTGCCATCACCGCCTTGGCGACAATGAGCACAGGCTTGGGCATCGGCCCAGCGCAGCGAGAAGTCGAGACACGATGCGACGAACTCTGGAGGGTCCTGGCCGAGCAATCTCGTGTGCTTCTCTTCGCTCAAATTGCACATCTGGTATTCCGTGACGTAGCCATCGACGAGGATGCGTCGCAGCGGTGAAGATGCTGGCGTATGGCTGTACAACTTCGTCAGGACCTTGCCAGTGGGAAACGTGTAATGAGTCGGAGTCCTCATCGACAGCTTCGTCTGGATGGCTTCAACGAGGAGGTGCTGGAATAGTGGAGTGAGGTACTTCTCGGCGAAGATGTAGCAATCGATGAGATAATGCGACTCCCATTCTGTCGGGTTGTCGTCGTTTGGCGAGAGCTCTCTGAGGTAGAGGAAGTCGATGAAGGTGGTGAAGATACCGGGATGCACGTCGGTGATGGTGGTCTTCTTCTGCTCAGCCTCGACGAAGTTGCCCTCAAAGGTGGCACGGAAGTACTCCGAGTTGCGGCAGATCAGCTCGCATGGCACAGTGAAGACACGCTCGTGGAACTGATGCTTGTTGTCGTCGGAGTCGTTGACGGTGATGGTCACCGTGGCTGGGTCGTAGAGTCTGCTGGTGTTGAAGTTGGGGGGTTGGTAGCTGATGCTACGGTGCTGTTGAGGGTTTTGGCCCTCCATTGCGGTTGATGGGTGCTGTGGAATGCTGTGCTGTGTTGCTGGTGTCGGTTGTCGAAACTTTTGTTGTCTCTGGGTTGAAGGTTTCGACGACAGATAGGGTGCTGGAATTGTCTCTTGGAGAAAGATGTCGAGATGGAGGTCCAGAGTAACATCGTGAGGACGAAGGGTATATAATCGTCTCGAGCAACACACAACACTCGTGTCACAATTGCGTTGTGCGTTGCGACTTCGAAAACCCAATGAATGTCGTATAGTCATTTACGTTTGTAATCGTATACAGTGCCATTGTCAAAGACTAGAACAAGGGGAAGAACAGGAAGGCGAAGGTGAGAAGTTGAGAGATGGGTTGGTTCCAGGAACTTTGGGCAGAGGTCGTTCTTGCGAAGTCTCATAACCCATAGTTCTTTGCCGTGTCAGAATGACATGCATGCATTTGATGTCAAAGTGCTATGCATGTCTCTCGAGGCATCTTCCACAATGTCTTTGTCTCGTAAATCTGCTCGTTGTTTGAATCCAGAACAAAGAGAAGCCTGTTGACGATCCACGTCTGCAGTCTGGTGATTGGAAGTAATCTTGATTTCCAGCCGGTGTGGAAGGAAGACCACGAAAGGGCTCCGGCTCGTGCAGATGGAGGTGACACAGACCAATATAGTGCATGCCAGGCTAGCAGGCCACCCATGCAAGCGCCAGGCACCTGTGGGTCTTCTTCCTGCAGTGAAAGTTGATCAACTTGTCGGAATGGTCCCTCTTTTGCTTTCTTTCATCCGTGAACTCTTGTCTCTTAATCGTATCGAAAGCATTCTTCATCCAACTACGCCAGCATGCCCGACTTTTATCGAATCAAAGAGTCACCAGGAAAAGGTCGAGGCGTGTTCGCCAGACGAGACATCGACACCGGGACATTGATCATGGCGGATCGATCCGTGCTTCATTTCGACAAGCCATCCGCGAAGGTCACAGAAGCCGATGTGCTTGAAGCCGTGGCAAGGCTAAGCAGAGCGGACCAAAAGCAATTCATGAGGCTCCACGAAGGAATTCGTCCTTACGAATCGAAGGCTTTCCGAATCTACAAAGCGAACACTTTCGGAGGCAGCAAGTCTGGTGCGGATTTGTACTTGACTGTATCGTTGATCAATCACTCGTGCGACCCGAACGCTGCCATGCAGTGCAGTGACGATGGCCGCGAGGCTGGAGTGCGTGCACTGAGGCCGATCAGGAAGGGAGAAGAGATCTTCATCTCGTACAACAGTCGATTTCACCATTTGAGCAAAGAGCATCGGAATGTTGTTACTCGTGTGTACTTTGACTTCGAGTGCAGCTGCCCAGTATGCACACTCGACCCGCGAGAACAGGCGCTGAGCGATGCTAGGAGGCAGATATTGAACGTGTTGACGTCCTATCTCCGTGGCTTCTATCCTGCTCCGCTTGCTTACTGGGATTTCATTGGGTCGCTCGACAGTCGGCAGATTGAGCGACCAGGAATGTTGGAGGGCTTTGCGCAGCCACGACTGCGCAAGGTCCTGACTCTGCAACAGGAAACGGCGTACAGTCTGTTGACGGCGCGATTGTTAGAGGCGGAGGGCATTTCGAACCAAGAGGTCGCTCTGTTGTATGCAAGGGCAGCAGTGAAGATGGAGAACCAGATTTCCGGGATCATGGATCGATATGAGGGACTCGTCGTAGTACCGATGGCGGAGGCTGCATTCGCTTGGATGGAGACAGCGGTGAAAGTTCTTGAGTATGTTGGCAGCATGGCGTCGATAGAATGGTTCCAGGCGATGGAAGCTCTGGGGCGCTTCAAAGGGCCTGGACCGATCATGGTGGCAAAGCAAATGGTAAGACTTGCAAGTACGTGCGCAATCCAACGCTGACATTTTGTGCTATAGAAGGCACTCTCGTGGCATGATACTTTTGCGGTGAGGCGCGAAGGTTCCAAGGAACACTCCTTAATACGTGAGTACTCGAAGGAAGAGTGCAGGAGAATACTCTCCGGGTTGAATGTCGATACCGTGGAGACAATGCCGCAAAACTTCATTGTTCATCGACGTCGTGTCCAAAGATCGCATCACATCTTCCGCAAGAATGGTCGAAACCATGCGCGCTTTCAAAACCGATGCATTCCAGTTGCTCTTGGTGTTCGACATGCGAGCGAGGCAACTCCCAATCCTCCATCAGACGGCCCTTTCCTCGACATTGATATGGATTGAAACGCCCCGTGCAGCAAGGCTGCTGAAGCTCGGAGGTATCAAAAGCACGTCCCCTGGGGATTTGCATCGATGCCACACCGACACATCCCGTAATCCGCTCCTTTCCCGCTCGCCTTGAAGCAGCAGATGTCGCCGCCCTTGCCGTCGCTAGAAGGATGATTAGGATTCTCGGGACAGCTAAAGTCCTGGAGCTGGCAGTCGATGGTGGTGCAGCAGGAATCCTTTGGCCAGAAGAGGAGAGTGTTGTTCTTCAGGTTGTCGAGGCGAATGTTCTTGACGACTTCGACGGTGCAGAGAGTGTCGGCTTCGAAGCCGGGGTCTGGCTGGCGGGTGTTGGCGAGTGTGAGAGGTATGGCTAGCGAAAGCAGTGCTATGAGGAGATTGGCGTAGTACATCTTGATGCTTTTGGTGTGGTCAGATGCGGTCGATGTCACAGGTGCTCTTAGTGGAGGCTGGTGACCACGGGAGGGTAGGCGTGAAGGATTTGCGAGATGGATGAATGTCGAACAGTAAAAAAGGTGCGCCTGGAGACAGGACAACCCGTATATATACCAACTCTGAACACTCCTCATCGGATACGTTGGCGCCCGAGGACGCCATGACGTGCAGATCCGCGCCAAATGCGAGGTTGGCCGGAATGTGCAGGTGGTGTTCTTGGCACCGAGAGAAGGTGCATCTACTCAATTCAGGCTGGTAGTGCGCGCAACATGTCGTAGTGATTGGGTTGATGGGAGATTCACGCCGATATTGATGGAGGGGAAGGAGGCGTGTTGTTGACGACTCGGCCGGCCACGAGGTCAAGGATGTTAAGGTTGCGGGATCAGCCGAGCTGCATTAGCGCATCCGCGGTTGACGGAGCTCGACTTCGCACCTTCCTCCCAATCCTCCCTTTCATATCGACAACCACACCTCACCACGCGACAACCACGAGCCCGTCACGCCACAACTGCCACACGACTACCATCCAGGAAGACGCCAGTGCCAGTGCCGGTGCCGTGTCCTTGCCAGACACCGCCGCTGCCGCCGTGTCTTGCTGCCGTTCAAGTCGTGATCGCGACGTGCAGCGCAGTAATTAACGTCTTCAATAGTACATACATCCACGTGACATCCACATCAACCATGGCCGACCAGCCAGAGAAGCGTCTGACGCTCTACGAGAATCTGCTTAGCGAGCAGGACCTCGCCGAGCGCGACGCCCGCGAGGCCGCCAAGAAGGCCGAAGAGGCGCAGAAGAAGAAAGACGGTAGAGTTACTTGGAGCGTCTTCTTACCGTAGGATTGCTTTGCTCACTTTCCTTGTCAAGCTTCTCTCATGTTCAAGCCCTCCAATGTGGGAAAGAAGAACAACAACAACAAGTCGGCGCAGAAGCCGAAGCCGGCCTTTGCGTCCTCCGCCCACCAGCCGTCGTCCAGCATTTCCACCATGGCTGCGTACCCCGCCAGCTCGCCAGACAGGCTCGCCCAGCACATGTCCAGCACTCCCGACCCCGCTTTCCGCCAGCTATCCAGCACGCCGCAGTGGCCGCAGCAGCAGCCGCAGAAGCGCAGCTACCGAGACTGGCTCGCCAACGAGGACGAAGAGCAGGAGATCTACGAGCGCGAGCGCCAGCGCAAGCGCCATCCTTCCAGGAAAGAGAAGAAGCAGATGGCTAAGGCGAACAACAACTTCTCCTGGCACGATCCCTATGACCCTTCCGTGCCAACGCCATTCGAACAGTACCGCGGCTCTGCGGACTACCAGGACATGAACTACGCCTGGAAGGAGTATCTGTCTGGCGCCCGTGATGCTCGCCAAGGTAGCATATAATGCCCAGCCTTAAATACACGTTTCGCGCTGACACTTTCAGGTCCTCCACCAGGTGTGCCATCTGGCAGCTTGCCCCCAGGAGTGAGCGAGCCAACCGCCAACACCTTCTTCCGCGGCGGCGACTTCGCTCCGCCAGCATTCGACCTTGCGCCCCCGAAGCCACCTGCCGTTCCGAACATGGACGAGTCTGGTGACGAGGTGTTTGCTCGCCGCCTGGCCATGAGCCAACAGCAGCAACAGCCATCTGTTGCGATGAGCTCAAGCTCCCAGTTCACTCCAGTCCCTACCAACTCGTCGTCCCCGCCGTTGGCGTCGAGCGACATCGAGGCGAAGAGAGCCAAGGTTCAAGCTCAGATCGCTGCCATGAAGGCCAGACATGCTGGTACCCCGGGCGCCAACTCAGGAAACGCACCGTCAACCATTCCACCTCCCCCAGCGGATCCTCAGCCCGCAGCGACCCAAGCACGCCCATATTCCAGTGTCATCACGGGCGCACCAACCATCAACCCGGAGTGGCTCGCCATGAAAGCTCAGCAGGAGGCAGCCGAGGCCGAGAAGGCAGCTGCAGAGATGGCGCCAGACGTAGATGCTCCTCGCTCCAAGGCACCAGGCCAGGCCGGCTTTGCAGAGCGCATGATGAAGAAGCAGGGATGGGAGAAGGGAATGGGACTCGGCGCCAGCGGAGAGGGCATCCAGACGGCCCTTCGCGTCCAGCCGGAGAAGCGCAAGAAGAAGCCGGATGCCCAAGGCGGCGGTTACATCTCGGCCGCAAAGGGCAAGATTGTCGGTGGCAAGAAGAGCAAGACTGCCGACGATAACGGACCTCATGGCAAGGTCTCGCTTGTTGTCAAGCTTCAAGGCATGCTCGAGGGAATGGACGTCCAGAAGGCAATCGCAGAGGAAGACCTTCTCCAGGAGATTGGCGAGGAGATGGGTAAATATGGAATGGTCGAGAGACTCAAGATCTGGGAGCCCCGTGATGGCGGCAACAACGAGGTGTTCGTCAAGTACACCAGCCAGGTCAGCGCACTCGAGGCCGCCAAGGGAATGGATGGAAATGAGTTTGCGGACAACGTCATCAAGGCCAGCTTTTGGGATGAGGACAAGTTCGAGGCTGGAGAGTATGCCTGAGCGGCAAAAACCATCATGAGAAGGAAGGAAAGCGACGATGTTGATGAGAAGGTGAAGACCGGGAAAAAGATGCCCGAGGATGGACCAAGTCCACCTGTTTCACAAAGAGCACGCAGCACTGGTGACTGTAACAGTCTACCAACGGCATGGCTGCCCGGTCCTCCCACGAAGAGATACCCCCCAACCACTTGAATCGAATCGAATTGAATTACTTGTGACCAGCTTTGACCACCTTACCGATCGACTCGTTCCGACCAATCGATTACTGACGATGCGAAGGTGCGAGCCGTGAGGAGAGCATCAAGGCTCGGGTGGTGTGATGTTGGAATGCATTGGCTGGACCGAGCAGACCTGGAGCTGGCGGTTGGATGCAAGGACGGCAGTGAAGATTAAGACGATCAGAACGCAGAGTATTCTGCTCTCTCCTCGGGTTTCGATTTTCATCAACGCGTGGATCTCCTCGATGGCCGCAAGTCGAGAGTGCCAGCAGAGATGGACGATGGCAATGACCGATCCTCCAGGCCTGCGCCTTCCTGTCTCCAATCGATCGTGTTCTTGCGGGTTCCACTGGCTTTCGATGTTGCCCAGCTGGTGAGGGGAAACCAAAAGCTCCAGCCACTTCTCTTCATGGATTCACGGCTTGTTCCTGGTCTGTCAGCATCAATCGGGCAACTGTCTCTAAAGCTTAACCTCGATGGAGCATGTGGGTGCCTGGTCGAGTGAGGCTTTCGCCGGCAGAGCTAGCTTGGGCTTGCTTGTTCCTGGCTTGGCAATCAAAGCCAAAGTCGACGACATGTCAACGGCGATGGACGAGTGGTCTGCAGATGGATTTTCTCGAGGAGAGTATCAGCGATTACACACTTGTCGCTCTCGGCAGCGTTCATGCGGCGCAGACGAACGAAATCGATCTCCACGGGAACGACCTTCACCGAGCTGTCGAACTGCTGCAGCGTGGTCGAGCTTCTCGAGAGGTACGTTGGGGAAGCAACATCATCCCTGCAGACTCTGGATCTGTGCTTTCTTTATCTCACCGGCCATGCTACAAGACCACTTTCGGGGAAATCGCACGGATGTCGTTCGCCGGCCAGCCAGCCAGCCCCTCACGAACGGACTGGTATAAGGCTCTCGCCTGCCTTCTTTCCGGGCTCGAGTCCTTTGCAACTCTTCCTCGCTCGCTCGACTGCAGACAGATCCATCGCTTGATCGGAAACTCCTTCGCTCGCTAAGCCCCAGACCACTCGGAGAACAGACACCACAATGCAGTTCAAGCTGCTGGCTCTCGCGACGGCCGTTGCTGCAGCACCGGTCGATACGGCTATCGATGAGACGCAGTTGCCTTGCTTCCCCAATTGTACGTTCCTAATGCTTTGCTCGGATGATCTTGATGCTAACGGCTACCTTCTGAACATCCAGGCCCAGTATGTACATGAAGCCTCAGAGCCTGTCGAATTCGCTGACACCTCCGTCGCCTCATCCACCACCACCGCCCTGCTTCTTGCCACTGCTCTGTCCAGTAAGTGTCGTTCGATAGCTGGCGAATGGGCAAAGTCTCGACTAACACCCATGTTTCAACAGCCTCCTCCAGTAAGCATTCGGCAACGTCCAACTCGCCTCTTGAACCTTCTGACGTCGAGATAGCCTCCATGTGCTACTTGCGGCCCTTGCGGTAAGACCATACACCTGCCTTATCATCGCCGACGGACATTTTGCTAACTCTGGTCTGCAGGCCTGCCAACTTGGTAAGATATGTACTTCCAGACACCTCATACGCTCGCTAAGATCCAAAAATTCCCCCACCTGGACCTCCGCCATGCAGTAAGTCATCAACCGCCTTTGGGAGACTTTGCGGCCTCCGGTCTGACTCGATAATAGCCCACTTCTGCGGTGCACCCCAATTTCTGTGCAACTACTGGGGAGGTTTCCCGTTCTGTTAGACAAGCCAAGCAACAGCTGGAAGGGGAGGCAAGGTAAGATACATCGTCGCCTGCTCGGAGAAAGTCAAAGGAGATACTAACGCACTTCAAGAATGCTGACCCAAGTCTACATGGGAGAGGTTGATGTGTATGAAAAGACTACTGTAATGTTGGATGTGAGGGGGGAGTAATAATGGTGCGAAGAGGATGTGCCATGGGAGAGAGAGCCAACAGCAGTATATATTATACCTACAGTTCAACGGGGCGCTGTCGACGTTGTGAACCCTCGTTACGTGGCGGGATATGTTAATGGCAACGCGGTTAATTACTGAGCTTCGTTCCCGATGTTTCCTCTGGTTCACATCGTCAGCTTTGAGCTCGCAGTGTGTCATGCAGCAAGCTGTGAGATACATGTATCGAGCAAACGGTGCACTTTCTCAACTTCTTAGACCGCACTGTGCTCGTCACCATCTCAAGATCGCCCGAACATGGAAGCAATCCTAGTGCCTGTCGGTCTTGCTGACCAGCGTCACTATTCGTCACCTGATATCCACCTCGTATCCTCGTATCACCATTGTACAGCCTTTGCTCACTGGATGGATGCATGAGGCATTTGCGGGAACGAAAGCGAGAAGGGGTATCTAGGAACAAACACCGGTAATGGAGAAGAGAATACAGCGGGAAGTGCTTTCACTGATCTACTGATCTACTCTCTGGTTCTTCCTCAAGCTGGGCAACCACCAGCATACTTTCCAACAGCAGCCTCACCACACCACTTGGCTCTATCCACCCAAGCCTTCTGACTCTCCTCAAGGTTCCCCTGAGCCCAAGCTTTCATGGCGGCGCTCTGCAACGCACGGCCGTACGAGAATGTCAACGCCCATGGGGCTGCGTTTGTATTCTGCTGCTTGCGCTTGTTGATGGCATTCAAGTACTGAATCGAATCCGCATCGCTGAAGCCGCCCGACAGGAAGACAACCGTTGGGACTTGTGGCGGTACAGTCTTGCTGAGCATGTGGACGGTGGCTTCCGCGACTTCGTCTGGAGAGGACTTGGAATGCTTCTCGCCGGCTGTCACCATCGATGCTTTGAGGATCAGACCGGCGAAGTCGACTTTGTGCAGAGCCAGGCGTTCGAAAATGGCAGAGTAGGCTGCGATGTGTGCTTCGAGGGAACGCTCGATGGGTTGGTCGTGCGTCATGAGGACTTCTGGCTCGACGATTGGGACCAAGCCTGCTTGTTGGGAGATTGCGGCGTAGCGGGCTAGGACTTCGGCGTTGTCCATGATGGCAAGTGGAGATGGGGTTGTTGGCGAGACGATGTAAGTGGATCGCCATTTGCTGAAGCGTGCACCTCGCTCGTAGTATTGCTTGCATCGCTCAAGCAGACCGTCAAGGCCTTGCGTGGTGGTTTCCTCTGGTGAAGTACGTGGAAGCGCAATGGTGCCCTTATCAACCTTGATACCCGGCACGATCCCTCTCGCCTTGAGAACCTCAACGAACGACTTGCCCTTGTACTTGGAATCCAAGGTGGCGTCATGCTTCATCAAGGTGTCTTCGAAGGTGATGACGCCGGAGATATGCTGTTCGAAGGGAGCAGCTGCGGTGAAGAGGACGTCTCGCCATTCGCGGCGGTTGTCCTCGTTGTTTTCTTTGCCGACGCTTTCGAGACGCTTTTTGATGCTGCCGGTGCTCTCGTCGGCTGCGAGGAGGCCTTTGCCTGCTTCGCCGAGCTTGCGAGCTGTTTCGTGGAGCTCTTTCTCGTGCTCGAGGCGGATGGGAGCTTCGATGTGAGACATGTTCGTTGTTTGAAGATTGAGAAAAAGATAGCTTTTGCAATGGAGGGTTTCAAAGAGAACAGACTTCAACAGATCTTCTTCACGAGCATATAAGTGACTTTGAGAGGAATGACTTCATACCTTGATGAATGTACCTTTTGAACGAACCTTGATGGAGGACATGAAGACCCTCGGTTGGGAGCCATTGTTGAGAGCTAGGTTCTGCTTGAAATCGGACCGATGACGTTCTCACATCCACCAAGCAGTTCATAATGCCGGCAGAGATGGATGGATGGCATTGTGTGGGATAATGATGGAGAGAAAAAGGAAGAGAGTGTGTCCGCTGAGGTGGGGATATCCCCACCTCACGTGACTTGGCGGCGCGAACGTCCCGCCCCTTCCTTTCTTCCCGCTCTCCCGACGCGACGACGCGACGAGGACGGCAGGAAGCAAACATCCACTCCCGCAACATGACAAGCCCATCAAGTACACCAACGCCGTCTGACGAGCGCGAACGAGCGATGAACAGCGGGCTACCGACTTGACCGCAGCAATGCCAGGCTTGGCTGGGAACAAGAAACTCGGCCAGAAAGTCGACATCGACTTCACCCTTCGCAAGGTCTTCCAGCGAGACTCCTTCCGTCCCGTCCAGCGAGAAGTAGTCACGGCAGCGCTCGATGGCCACGATGTCTTCCTTCAAGCCGCCACCGGCTTCGGCAAGTCTCTCTGTTTCCAGCTACCTGCCGTCGTCGACTTCGGCATCACCGTCGTCATCTCGCCGCTGCTGGCGTTGATGAACAACCAGATCAACTCGCTGCGGGCGGCCAACATTCGCGTCGAGACCATCAACAGTACAACTCCAGTCTCTGTCAAAAACACCATCCTCAACGATCTCAAGAGTGGCCATCCGTTGACGAGGCTGCTGTACGTCACTCCCGAATACTGCGCCATGGACCACTTCCGCAGGCATCTTCGTATCGTCCACGAGCAGAAGGAACTGGCTCGCATCGCCGTTGATGAAGCGCACTGCATCTCGGAATGGGGCCATGACTTTCGGCCTGCCTTCAAGGATTTGAGGTTCTTCAAGGAGGAATTTCCAGACGTACCCATGATCTGTTGCACAGCGACTGCCACTGCGGAGGTTCGAAACGATGTCATCAGCATCCTTGGGCTCGATGAGTCGAAGCTGAAGAGGTTCACCATGACCACAAGCCGGCCCAATCTGCACTACGAAGTACGATTCAAGTCTGACGAGGAAGACCACTTTGACGACTTTGTGGCTTGGCTCAAATCCGTGCACAAGCGCAGAGCAGAGAATACCGCTCGTTCTCAAGAACTCGACCAACGCAAAGAGCGATCCACAAATGTGCCTGGCATCATCTATACCTGGTACCGCAAAGACACCGAAGCGCTTGCTGCACGACTGCAAGATAGTGGAATCGGTGCGAAAGCTTACCACGCCGGCATGTCTACGGAGATGAAAGACGACCACCTTGATGGATGGGTCAAGAACAAGGAAGGCTACGATGTCATTGTGGCCACCACTGCGTTTGGCATGGGCATCGATAAGGAGAATGTTCGCTTCGTTGCTCACTGGCAGATTCCCAAGTCTTTCGAAGGGTATTATCAGGAAGCCGGACGAGCTGGTCGAGATGGCAAGGCGTCAGTCTGTATCCTCTACTACAGCCGGGAAGACCGCGATCGTGCTGCGTACGTTCAAATGCGAGAAGTTGAGAAGGCACAGAACGCCAAAGGCCAGAATCGTCAAGCAGTGATCAACCGGGGGAAGAGCTTGCAGGCTCTGGTCAGCTACTGCGAGAGCGTCACCGCCTGTCGACACCGCTTAATTGCGAAATACTTCGGCGACGAAGGAACTCCTCCCTGCGAATGGGCGTGTGATTGGCATAAGGATGCAAGCAAGCTGGCAAAGCGGAAGGACCGAGATCTGGCGAGCGAGGAATGGATTGCAACGCAGAGACAGGCCGGAACGTACAATCAGGATGCATTTGATTGATGTAAACGAAGAAGACGATCCCATCCTGCAACGTGAACGGTGTTCGCGGAGGTATCAGTGAGTATTGGACCGCTTTGGACTCGAGGCTGTTGCTAATTGTATCAGACAGCCCATGAGACCAAAGCTCAGAAATGACGTGCGAATAGACAGCACCGGAGAAGACTGCACTGCATGGGTGTCGCAACGTTGTCAATCGTCTTCGGTCGGATTCGTCCGTACGGACGAGATATCCCGAACAGACATCAAGAAGTCAGATTGTAGTAAGCCTGACCGTTGCTGAGTCCTGGTCGGTGCTTTCGTGCTCTCTCAAGCAACGAATTCGAGGATGTGGAATCACGCCCTTGCATGCTTTGCAATCGCATCTGCTGGTCCAACTTCCACGGCAGCTGAATGAGGAATCAGATGACGTCCAGGACGCTCAAGTCTCCCTCGCCGGGCAGATGTTCGGAACCGAGAGAGCAACTGTTCGACAAGCGTGCCTGAAATACCGTTCGAATTTGGAAGCAGGACTGGGAGACAGGTACCTAGGTATATATAGAGAATGCCAGCCAGCCAAGAAAATCACATTCCTCCTCTATCAGCTACTACTAGACGTCCCAATTCCACCTCCTCACCATGCCTTCACCAGTCGAGCAGCTCGAAAACCTCCGCAGCAACAGCGACTTCATCTTTCTCGTCTGTATGTACATCACCAAGTCCACCCCTCTCCCGCTCTTCCACCTTACTAAACCTTCCAGTCTACCGTGGCCACTGGTGTCCCTTCTGCCTCAACTACATCAAATCCTTCACTTCCATAACCCCCTCCATCAAAGCCGCCGGCGGCCAGCCCGTCATCGTGACCGCAGAAGAGAACCCCGAGTTCTTAAGCATCGTACGAAACAAGACCGGGTACAAAGATGCCGCGATCCAAGATCCTCAGAATGCGATTGCGGCCGACTTGAAGAAGCGCGGTCTGCTGGAGGTGGCTATTACGAGTAAGGGAGGGTATGAGAATGGTATGGCCCAGCCGGCGGTTTTGGTCATGGATAAGTCGGGCAAGGTTTGGCATTCTTGGGCTATCAAGCCGAGTTTGGTGAGTGATGAGATTGAGGTTGGAGGAGTGGGTGCTGACTGTGTGCAGAGCAATATCGGTGGAGCGAAGGACCGGCCTTCGTTGGTGCAGATTTGGGATGATGTTCAGGCGGAGATGCAGGGGAGGAAGAGTGTGCATGGAGGAATGTACAGCAAGCAGACCTTCTTCCAGGGCATTTCGACCAAGCTCTTTGGATGAGGGGATGAGGGTTGTCTACGGGCCAGATGAGGAGCACAGTCGAGGACATCGAATGGAGGGATAGCTGCAGAGTCTGAGTTGTTCAAGCGTAATGCTAATTTACTGCCACTCCAAGTGCAACAGCACATTCTCAAAATAATGATTGACTCTCGAAAAGCTCAGCCAGATATCCTTCCCATTTCCACCACCCAGACTCATTCCCGGATGCGCCTGCCAGCTATACCCATACCCGCCAGCACTCCCATCTGTCCCTGGCGTAGCAGTGTACAGATGCTGGAAATCCTCCCATGGACCCCATGGCTCCGGGGCCGTCGTAAGAAAGAACTCAGATCCTTTTCCCTCTTGGCCTCCAATCCAGAGGTACTTCTGGAAGTAGGCAGAGTAGTAAAACGTTCCCTGCTGCCCGCTGCCGGCGTTGGGGATCACACGGTCGCTTTCGTAGAAACCAGGGAGGGTGCAGTTGGCAAAGCCGAATGAGACATTCGGAGTGAAGTAGCAATAGGCTGATTTGTCTTCGATCTTCTTGGGGTCCACTCGTGCGAGAACGGCGCCGGAGCTGGTGTAGCCGTAGAGGTAGGCAAAGCCGTCAGTCGGACTGATGACCCAGCCGCCGTTACCGAAGGGGATGCCGTCTTGAGGCCAGAAGGCGTAGTCGACAGTCCTCACTGGAGGGAGGATGTCGCTACCGGAGCCGTCGTAATCGGAGCGATAAAGGACTGTTGGAGGATTGCCGTTGTCGACGACGTTGTTCTTGTTGCTGTGAATGTTTCGAGTCCAACTGTACAGCTTGACTTGGCCGTTGCCTGCATCGACGGGAAGGGGAGGAGTGTCTGGCCAGTTGATCCAGCGTTCTGGGAAGGGGCCGAAGCCGTTTGGTGGGAATTGATCGGATGAGGTGGGAAAATATGAGGTGCCGTGGTTGTCTCCGTACGTGGTCAGATTACCGTTGGAGTCCAGCTGAGGCGAGCCATCAGAGGTCAGATTCGTCCAGGAGGCTGCGCTTGCGACTGAGCGGAGGGTTAGCTGTCTGCTTGGCTGAATATGCGGAAGAGATGAGCTGACTGATGAAGAAGGGCTGGTCTTGAAAGTTGGTGGCGTCGCGAGAGATCCAAAGGTAGCGATCTCCCACTCGAGTGCCGACCATGGAGTCCCGGTTGAGGGTTGGGAAGCTGGCGATGAAGCCGACTTCAGTGGCGCTCTTCACAGTTGGCGTGGCAGCCCGGCGGTCGAGGGGGCTGCCATGGGCCAACGCCACAATCGAGGCGAGTATGGTGGTTGATACAAAGCCGCTGAGCATGGTGCAGGAAGTTGTAAGGTAGAGCTTGGTCGACTCGCAACAAGGACGCTGCTGCTGTGGCCATCTCATATACCCTCAGCTCGGCCATCTGGAAGTCGACTTCTATCCAGACCAGGAAGGTGTCTTCGAAAGAGGCCGCTTAAAGCTTTTTCATCGCAGCGTGGCATTCCCAAGTAGCATTCTTCGTGACCGAATCAGGCTCATGTTCACCTTTCTAGGTGGAGGCCTTCCCAGAATCTGCCGAAAGAGGACACTGCTCGGTGAAGTCGTCGGTGCTGATTGCTCGTCAGCCAAACACTCGCCTGCGCTAGGAGATGTTCCGATAATTGCACTGCAGATGACCATAGCCGAGCGTCTTGGTGCAGCAGACTAAGGTGCAGGTCTGGGACAGAGGCATGAAAACGCACGTGGAGCTGAAAATCGCCGGCAGTGCGCCAAATGAATTGATCACCACTCAAGAACAGTCTTTTATGGACATGAAGGAAAGTAAGAAGGTCAAGATCAAGATGGAAGAAGGCCCAGTTGCTCGAGTTGAAAGATGCTCACTATGGTGAGGACCGAAGAGGCCCTGGAGAGAGGATGACCACTGAGGATACACCAGGGCGCTGTGCATTGCCATTTCTTGAGCATACAGGCAGATGCGCTCCAACACTTGCGAGCAGATACATGCTACGGCACTGTGCAACTGCTGGAGGAGCAAATCAAGCAAACTTCCTCAGCGCTCGTCTCTTTCCATTACGCCCGCACGAGGCCTTCTGCAAGCAGCACGGACAGCATACCGCTACCACCGCGCAGACTGTATGCTGCCCAGGCTCTCGTGACGGCGATGCTGGCTTCTTGGTTGAAGGCGCGCTGCCATCGTCTCCAAGTGCCGCGGCGTGTACCCAGACATGCTCCCCACCACCAGCGTCGCCACAAATGCGAGGTACAAGTATATGATAACGCCGTGATCCAACATCTCTTCTACAAGTATCTCCTTCTCGTACGAATGTTCTCGAATAGGCGGGACTCGATCGGGATTGTGCGCCAGAAGCGAACCCACCGCACCACTGGCACCGGAGTGCTTCAAAGGCAGCGGCAGGATTAGAAAGGCGTTGAATGGTTGGTCTCGGCCACACAGGAATATGCAATTGGTGAATGGGGAACGTCACCACACAAGGGTATAGGGGCCATGGTTATCAACTTGAAGAAGAAAGAAGAAGAGAAGAAAGAGAGCAATTTCGATGGATGTGGTTGCTTCCGCACTAGCGTGGGGTGACTAAGCGGATTGAGCTCGCTTTCGGGTTGGGCAAGTTGGGATCTGACAACAACAACAGCTTCTTCTTCTTCTCTCTCACACCCTCACATCTACCTTGTGACGGCTGGTATCCTGGATACGGTCGAGCATTGAATGCTCAGCATGTCGAAATGACGAGAATCTGCCATCGCTGCATCCTGCCGTTCGGGGAAGGTCCAGGCGATGTCTGGCTCCCATGCCCGCCTCGTAGGGCGTGAAAAGTCTGGAGCCATTCTGGAGCCCATCCTGTCTTTCATGATATAAGGCTGCTCTGAGAAAAACTTCAGGGGACTTGTTCATCATAGACTCACTGTTCTCCAGCCATGTGGGACGCCTCCAAGCTGAAAGCCTTCCTCGATGGAGCTCACATCGCCCCGGAGGTCTTCACTCTTCGACCAGACTACCGATGCTTGTTAATCGCTCTGGACAAGGTACACACTGGACCCAGCAACGAGAACAGCGAAGCCTTGCTGCAAGAAGCCGAATCTTCCGCCAAGGCATCGCTCGCCAAAACACCCGTCACCGAAATCCCTCACATCGCATCCTGGAGAGAAGCCTACAAGAAGTTCGGCTCCAAGCCCACCAAGTTCCGCAACAGCCTCGAGGCTCTCACTCGGCGTGTGGGGGCCGGTCTTCCCAGAGTCAATTATCTTACGGATACGTACAACGCCATCAGCGTGAAGCATCAAATTCCACTTGGCGGAGAGAATCTTTCCAAGTACAACGGTCCTCCTTTCTTGAAGCGAGCCACTGGAGAGGAAGCCTTTGATACCAAAGATGGAGGGAGCCGGTCACGGAGCATCCTGAGGCGGGAGAGGTGGTCTGGTGTGATGCTTCTGGTGTCTCTTGTCGACGGTGGAACTGGCGGCAAGGTACAAGGACGGCCTTGACGCCTGAGACGACGAGTGTGTTGATCATCATGGATGCATTGGATCCATTCCCCGACGATGCATTGAATGCTGCCGCCGACGAGCTGGTCTCTACTCTCTCGAAAGGCTCGCCGGATGTTGTGGTTGCCAGAAGAATGATGGGCACGGCATGATGAGATCGAGACGTATGAAACGATGTGGTACGCTTCAACTCGCACTTTTCATCTACTACTGAGTCAGCCAGGACCTGAATGATATCTAGCACTAAACTTCTAGCTTCTGAGGCTGAATCCGTGAGGCCGCCGATCGTCGCCTTGGCGTGCCTCACGATCATCGTGCAAGGCGCAGCTCGATTCTAGCGTGCCACACTCGCAATGAAGCCATCTCATTCCTTCATATTGGACACAACGGCAGCATGAGCAGTGTACAGATCGGTCGACGCTTTTAACAAACACAAGTCAGCATTCGCAATCTTCTTCAAGAATACCAAGATGTCAGAACTTGCCCGACCTCCAACATATGCGACGACAGATCCTCGCGCCAGCGACTCCGCCCTCAACGACTCGAACTCCGACGAACTGCGCACACTTGAACTTCATCGTGCGCAGGACTTTGCTCGCAGTTCTGGGATCCACATCAAAACCGACGGCAATACCCTCTACTACGTCAGCCATCATCAAGGGAAAGACGACAGCACCTCTGACATCGTCTTGCACGGTGGATACGACTCGAATGGCCCATGGCTAGCTCAATCCTCCTTCCCTTTCTTCAGCAAAGGCTTCAAAGTCTACGTCGGCGACCAAAGGACTCCATCGAACGACGACTGGGACCAAGTTCGGTTTTCAGACGATGGCATGTTCAGCGCTCCATCATTCCGATTTGAAGTCCGAGCAGGAGCAGAGAGGAGTAGGCTGCATTGGAAGAAGACTCATGACAGCAAGCTTGGGGCTTCTCGATTGTCGCCGCGGGACTACAAGCTCGTCGACGAGGCTAATGATGAGGTTGTGGCGGTCTATGTCGAGAAACACATGGGCGCCGGGCCGATCAGAGGAGCGATTAACTTCCGGCGCCAGATCCACCAGAGAGTCGAGCTGGCGGCTTTGATGGTTCTTTTGTCTTTGTTGGAGAGGTCGAAGAGATACATGCAGCATGTCGCGAGGACGTTTCCGAATACCAGCAGCTACTGAGAGTCGAGGAAAGAAGGAAGAGGATTGCGTCAACTTCATGGTGCTTCGGACATCTCCTCTCGAAATCCAGAACGTTTTCGAAATAGCCTTCTCCGGAAGGAACTGGCCGACCATGCAACGCAGGTACGTTGAGCAGTGTCAGAATCAGGTTACTGTTCAACAGTAGCTCGGCGAATAGGAAGTCTTTTCTCGACCAGCGCTTCACGCTTTCGTCCGTCAAAGCCTCTCAGCTTTCAGCTTTGGGGGCTACAAACGTCGCCACGCAATCTGCGGTCTTCGCAGTTCGGAGATTTATACCGACAGACTGCTTCCAGAACCTCCTTCTCGATTCTCTGGCACGCCCATTGTAACGTCACTTGATACACGGGACATCATGTCCAACCTTTCAACGACCTCGACTCTACCCATAACTACCTTTCCCGCGTCCGTCACAAGTCAACTGTTCTATTTGCCGTCTGGATATCCTGTACAATGGTCGTCCAACATCCACAATACCGAGCTCCTGGATCACGCAAAAAGCTGTTGGACCGCATACACAGAATGGTTTAGCTCGTTCGAGACTTATACATCTTCGATATCAGCACACAATGTCTCGGTCCAGACTCGCAATGTCACCACAAGCACTGGCTACAACTTCACAGTCAGCAGTACCATTTATCCGACAGATGTCAGCATATTCACCGAATGCGATGGCTCGCCGCGGGTAACAGATGCGCCAAGGACGACGACTTTCGTCAGCACTTCCAGCTATACATATCCGAACATCCTGACCGTCTCGCCCTCGTTTGCGCCTCGAGCTTGCTCGATGAACCCCGACGACTGCGCCATCGCTTGGTTTGGCTCCAATCTCGGTCACTTCGCAGATGATTCGTGGATCAACAGTCGGCTTGCCGGTGCTTGTGGCGAGCCTCACGATCTTTATCAGCCATGTGTCATTCAAGGCGGTCCTGCTCGACTGTATTACTTCCCGGTTCCAACGACCGAAGGCTGTGCGGCCAATGCCACCAGTGCCACTACGATGGGCCCAACGAATACCACGGCTGTTCCCCTCACGACGCTCGGAAACACATTCATGCCCAACTCGGCATACATCTCGTTTGAAACGCTGTATGCCGCATATCGTAGCTATCAATCAGCGGGCGGGACTGCGATTCAACTAGGCCCGACTTTCTCGAATACGGTCATTGCCTTCCGCTCGGATGAGATATCGACGAATTGCTATGGGCGTATTGGCACTCAGACCACCACGGCTGGTTGGGGTATGGGCACGCAGATGAACTACGCCGACCTCAACCTGCCTGTGCCCGCGAGTGCTTATTCCTGTGCCGATCAATGCCTTGGCTATATAACTTCAATGCGGACGGGCTCCGATACCCTTGTAACAGTCGATACGACATCCCTCACGCCGAATCCTTGCGAGACGATTTGGGATAACTTCAACCCACTCCTGGCTGTTCCCACGAGGCTGCGAACAATGGTGCCTGAATGGTCGACTTGCTCGTTCTACAACGATTGGATTGCGAATGTTGTCTTTGATCCTCCGCTTGCGTTGCAGGAGGTTACTGCGGAGGCGGCGCCGACTTTGCCTGGTGCTTCACAGACTCAGACGAGCGATGACAGCAGTCCCACCACACCGGCAAGTCCTGCGTCGACTGCTTCGCCGGCTGGTCCAACTCAGACTGAGCTCACGCTGCCGAATGATCAACCGACGACGGGACCGCCGTCACCAGCTTCGCAGAGCCCCAGTACTCCCACAAATGATCCAGCAACGGTGCCAGCGTTGCCTGAGTCGACTGCGCAAGATACTCCGTCTCCGTCGCGGCAGAGTCAGGAAGATACTACTCCAGCATCTCCGGCTCCTCAACCTCAGAGTCAGCAAGAGACTCCACAACCCGCAAGTCAGACGACCGGGCAAGAGACCAACGGCCCCGTTGACTCGCCAGCTCAGTCGCAGCAGAACGGGCAATCCGTACAAGCATCAAAGACAATCCAGTTCACCACGCTCGAGGACAGCCCATCTTCTGGCCAAAATGAGCCAGCATCGCAGGGTCTGAAAACGCAAATCCCGGTCGCAGTCTTCACAGTGGGAAGCAATACACTCACGGCACAGGAAGCTCCTGGAAACAGCATCGCTATTGGCGACACCACTGTGCCAATTGGTCAAGCTCTGTCAGTTTCGGGGGCGGTTGTCTCAGCAGCCTCGTCAGGAGTCGTTGTGCAAGCGTCGAACGCAGAGCCGTCTGAATCGCCGGTCTTCGTTGCAGGAAGCATTACGGCTTCTCCGGTCGCTGGTACATCGAATGCTGCGGTCATCAATGGTGTGACTCTGGCTCAAGGACAGTCTGCCATCTCATCAAACGGACAAGTCATCAGCTTTGGCTCCTCTGGCCTGCAAGTCGTCAGCGGAGATCAGACGCAGATGTTCAGCGTTGTCAACAACCCCTCGCAGACTGGCAATGTGTTGATGGCTGGTAGCCTCACTGCCTCTCCAGTCGAAGGAAGTGCTAGTGCTGCTGTGCTGAATGGATATACACTGTCGGCAGGAGGCTCTGCCATCACCATGGATGGACAAACCGTCACATATGGCTCCTCCGGCTTGCAAGCGATCAGCGCTGGTCAAACGCAAGCCTTCTCTGCCATGAGCCAGGAAACAGCAATCGTCTTACCAACCAACGCCGCCGGCAGCTCGGCCATTCCCCTCATAACGCTTGATGGCAATGTCTATAGCGGCAGTCCCATCATCGTTGACGGAACACAGGCCTGGAAGATTGGCTCGCAGACTTTGCTGCCTGGCTCTCAAGTGACTCTTTCGAATGGCGATGTCGCTACCATCTCCGGATCTTCCATGCTGGTTGAGAAGCCCGACACCAGCTCTGATAACATTGGAGGCATCATTGCCAGCGGGCTCGGTATGACTTCGTCATCGTCGAGCATGACTGGGAGGAGTAGCACGAGAACGACGAGTTCAGCTTCGAATGTGCGGCCGGCGGCGTCAAGTACATCGACGAGTGCTGGTGCTGCTGATGTGAAAGTGAGGCCTTGGCATCTCGGCGTAGGACTTGCTTGCGGTATCGCTGCGTTAGTTCCTGTGTAATGAGTAAACGTTCGAACCCTGTCGGCTTCAGATTCGTAATGTAATTACCAGAAGATGTATGCTGTGTACGGCATGAAATAAGATGGGCATGAGGTGCTTCCGTAGGGCGACATCCACTGCATTTCAACCATTCATCTGCGACCTTGGGAGCGAATGTCGCTCGATCATGGCACGGGACGATGATATATTGAAGTTTGCAAGTGGAAATGTGCGCTATTCTTTGTTCCTAAAGACTGCCGCCTGAGAGTGGTTTGGTTTCTATCAGCACCACTGCGCTGAGGTCTCCTGGATCGAGGAAAGGGTGAATGCCTTCAATGGATCGATTGAATGGAATACACCGAATGCAACATCCGAACTTGTACGCACTTTTGTCCGACGGCTGAACTTGATCACTGCATGTCTATACCTGATGTTGGCCGCATGCGGACGGTCGGGCGGAATGTGATATGGATCGGACTTCGAAGCAACAAAGACCAGCCGACGGCCGCATCATGACGGTATTGCACGCTCGGGTGTTTAAATCGCAGTCACAACTGCCCGTCGGCGATGATGCCAGTAACACGATCGAAAGGCCGGGCGGAGAATCAAAAGGCATCGTCAGCCGACCTGCACACAACTCAACGCAAGCTACCATCGCCCAAGACCACCAGCGTGAAAGGCCGTGGAGCAGGGACAGGGCGAGAACATCTCCATGATCTGGTGAACATTCAGGATGAGAGCGACGAAGAAGACGAGGGGGCCGCTGACACGAGTCCGCACTCAGCTCGATGGTCATGGCAATGGATCGTCGCCCTGATATTGTTCCTACTCCTGTGCCCATCCCTGGACGTCTTCACTCAGGATCGCGATTCCAGCACCAACACCAACACCAGCAGCAGCCTGGACACTCTTTGCAATAGCGAAGGTCTTCCGCCAATCCCCGTTGCTCTGCATCCGATTCTCCAATCCCTCGTCGCAGTTCTTCCCGCCAAGCTAGACGAGGCGTTTGGGAACAATGTATGGCTGACTCGGCTTCCTTTTCCGCGCTTTCGCAGAGCGTGGATGTCCGGGATCTATGATCTGTACGAGAGCATAGATTCATTCACTAGTTGGCCATCGGTTCAAGATGACCTACTCCAAATGGTTGAGGCGGCCAAGCAAGACAGGCGTTCTGCGACGAAGTTGCACGAGAAGATCAACAGCCAAAGCAGTAGCCTGGTAGTGAAGGCTTTGCAAGTCCAGGCTGGTCTACAAGCCTCGTCCGCTTGGCCCAATTGGCTCAAGTCGCATCAGCGAGAAGACCTGATTTTGGCCGCAGGAAGCCTGGAGATTGTTTCATTGTGGAGCTCGGAGCTGTTAGCGTACGAGACGAGGCTCGCAAATCGATTGAGACAACTACAGGAGGTCAAAGAACAGCATCTTTACCCGATGTTACAGCTCTTGAGTAAGGCAGTCGAAAATGTCGAGGGGGTATCTGGTGGAGTGATCACTCCCCAGGACGATGTCGACTCCAAAGAGCGATGGCTCCAACACGCCGCTCTCCATCTATATCTCCTCGAGGCCGCTTTGTCAACGTTCACGACCGAGCTCGAAGCTACTGCTTGGGGCGTTTCTATCATCGGCGGCTACATTGTCGAAAGCGGTCTGCAACCTCTGCCGGCAGGAAACAATGTCTTCGAGGGTTTGTTCCACCGAGCCGTGTGGGTGCTGTCTGGTTTTCTCAGCCGTGACACACGATCCAGAGACCGCGAAGAACGGCAGCAGCAGATCGATGCCGAGCGTCGTAACTTCGAACAAACGTTCGATCTTTCGCACAAAGTCTGGCCTCTGCTGCTGATCCGACTGCGAAGAGATGTCCTGGGCAAGGTTGCATACCTGAGCAAACGAAACTGGGCGGCAAAACGAGCATCCCTGGATCCAAGTTGCAACCAAGCGCTCGAGCGACTCTCGCCCTTTCAACGTCGCTGGTTGAATATGACCGAGTATGAAGCAGGTGTACGTGAGACGATGCTACGACCTGATCTACCGGCATGGCCAGGGGTGTTTGATCGAAGACGTGGAGGTGACGGGGCAAAGAAGAGCCGCCGACGTCAATGCAGGGACTACGGAGAAGACCTCTTCGATGAGGGTGTGGAGCGAGAGAAGCATATATTCTGCGTGGGATGATTTGGCAGGAGGGATTTATGCTACCTTGACTCTGTTCTTCTTGAAAGATGTGATTCATGCAAGCCAACGACAGGGTGGAGATGAGCCGAAGATGGTACAAGGGAGTAAGATCTGGAGGACTGAGTTAACGTGCGACAGTCTTGCCTGTTCGCGCGAGAGGTGCTGGGGAACGAGGCTGAGAACTCTCGTGCTGGGCTATCAGAAGCCGCCTTGATGCAGAGACTGCGACCATGTCAGACATGGGGTTTAGGCGACCATGAGCGTCAACATCAGGCTGACGTACACGAGATCGCAAGATCTCTCCGAGCAAAGAACGCAATTCGCCGTGAAGAAAGTGACGAAGCAAAGGCTTTGCGTAGATCCTTTCAGGCTAAACGCAAAGCTGCGATAGCGGAAGATCGCGACAGATGCAAGGTATAAAGATGGATTTGGGAGTCTTCGTCAGATCTTTCTTCGGCTCTGAGCGTTGGAAGCATTGCTGAATTCCAACAATGATTCTTTCCATATCCTCGATCAGAATCCCCGCTTCTCCACACATTGAGACTCTGAAATAGCTTCCACGTCGCAGTCCTCAGTCAATGGGGCGCAGACGATACTTGATCTTGTCGAACTCAGCTTCCTTTCGCCTGTGAGGTGACTTTGATTTGGCGAGAGGCTTCGCTGAACAGCGTCGGAAAGCCAACTTATTCCCAGTACCGTGGTGGAGGAGCAATCCAGGCACAATGACCATAGATCCGGAAGCCAAGATATCGTTCCATTGCTTGACATTCACAAGCACTCCGCAGTCCGCGGTGGCCGAAGACCCGAAGTTCTGAGGTAATGTTAGCGGTGATGGTGGTACAAGGTCTTACCTTGTTCACCAGCTCGTGCTTTAGGCAACGTGATAGCAGTAATACTCGGATCAATGCGGCTCAGCAAAAAGTTTCCAAGTTGTGAAGGAGGCTGAGCGCAAGCATCGTACAGCGAGGCGCTGCATGTCATGGCGCGCGGACTCCGCTCGTAGAGTCCACCCATTTCGGGCTGGCACTAAGCCTGTTCCTGATACCGAGTCAGCCTTGCTTTCTTGCTACGACTCTTCCAGCAGGGCTTGCGTACGAATCCGAGGTACTTCGGCACGGGAGCTTCAGGCAGAGACATTCTGATCAATGGTACGGATGATGTACTGGCCATCTAAACGCAAGGCAAGCGACTGCAATTTTCGCTTCTCACAATGACGATTGGCGACGCTACGAATCAGGTGAAGGCCACGCATGCTCTTGATACACTCTGGTTCTGAGGCGCGGAATGCGCGATCGTTGGTATAAGTCTCATGCCTCGCCGCATACGTTGCGTTGCAGGTACTGCTATCGAAAAAGATGGATCCTACGAAGATGTCCACCGAAACCCTCGTCAATTCCGAATACCACTCCATCTCAACCCGGGGCTTGAAGCAGGAGAAGCGCAAAAGGAGAGCAGCAACGCAGGCTGTCCAGCAATACACATCGTGTGAAAAATTGAAGATATCGCCATCATCCACATTCTTGAATTGGGCCTGTCCGATCTCAAACGATAGGCCTTTACAAAGGAACAGCTCTTCATCGTCCCTGTCTTCGAGGAGAAAGTCGACGGGAACCTCGTCACCACTAGCACATGGTGGTAGCTACACGATCCTCGATGCCGACGCCACGAGCCTGGACACGTTCGAATCACTTCTGCTGCAGTACGGCACAGCGTCTCACATGGGAGCAAGAGACCACAGCTACAGGTTCTACATCAACAGCGGTCGGACTGGCGCACTTGTCTACAAGAAGCTGGATAACGTAGCTGTCATATCTGGAGATCCACTATGCGAGCCAGACCAGCACCTCAGCCTACTCCAAGGCTTTCAAAAGCATTGCAAGAGGCATGGAATGGGAATCGCAATGATCGCCGCCAGCGACTTAATGAGCTACGTTGCTCGCCAGCAAAAATGGATGTCTATACGTTTTGGCACCGAGAAGAATCTCAATCCGACGACGAGCGAAATGCTCCTTGGACGCAGCGGCAAGAGGACTGTCGCAAAATGCAGGCAGCTTGTTAAGCAAGGGACTTCGGTTGATCTGTACTGCCCGGCCTACGATTACGACGCTGCGATCGAGAAGCAATTGGCGACAATCTACGAAGACTGGTGTTTAGCACGCAATCAAGAGCTTGGAACACAACAGGCGTTCATGACGGTGTATGATATTTTGGCGCTGCCTCGTCTCATGGCCTTTGTCTACTCAAAAGACGCGGACGGCGAGATCAATGGTTTTGCGGCTTTGCGGAAGCTGGGAGAAGGCTATCACATCGACCCTTTCATCGCCACTGCGAACGCCCCGAAAGGCACCTCCGATCTTCTTCTCTACAAAAGCATGGTTCTGGCCGAAGAGGTCGGCATCACGAAACTCAGCCTGGGTTTTGAAGTGGTGTCAGATCTCGAAGACATGTACGGGGTTCCTAACATCCTCCACGGGCTGATTGGAAAGACACATCGACGGATCTTTGAGCAGCTACACCTTGGAGGGAAGAAGATATTCTTCAATCGCTTTCATCCGGACGAGAGACAAGATTCTGGGCTGTGGATTTTATATCCTGAACGACCGAGCCTGAAGCATCTGCTTGCAACGATGCATTTTGCGAACATTCGCATGCGGAGTGTGATGAAGTAACGCGATGCCGCTTCATGTAAGACCTCTTCCGTATAGAACGCTGAAGCCGCCTCGCAGGGCTACTATTCATGTGATATTCTCTCCCGATATGAAGACTACAATGGCGAATCTGAGAAGGTTTGGGCACCTGCTGAGCCTTTCGACTGTCGCCACCGTGGACGAAGTAGGTTGTCAACGTGGCTACTGCCTCCGTTTCACCAGAGCTGCAAGTGCCTTGCGAACAGTCGAAAGCAGTTGCATACCTGGTCATTCATCCATCTCCGGTGGGAAGCATTGATGAGGAGGATGCATTAGAGGACGAAATCTTCAGGACTCGCCAGCAGGATCGATAGAACCTCGCCGAATGCTCGGATTAGGGATAGGGGCATGCTGATTCCTGGGCTAGGAAGAGGTGGTGCGGAGTGGAGCAATAGATCCTGTGCCTGGTCATAGGATGGGCGGGATGAGCATGTAATGGTTTTGAGGATTTATGACTGAACAGAGGCCGTCAAAAGCCTCGTGTGGAAGTAGATTATCCCTTGTCCAGGGCCATCGACGAGAGCCGGACGTCAGCTACATGGTCTTCTTCGGTTATTGCAATGCCACGTCCATCAAAATGCTCCTCTGGCCGTACCATCACGGTATGCAAGTCCCAGTCCCACTGTCAACGGTGTCTTCGGAGCATCCCCTAGCGCAAGGACTTTGTGGGCGTTTTGGTCGTGGACTCGTGCGGTAAAACCTCTCCTGCCGAAGGCTATGCGTTGGCATCGAGGACTGCACTTCGGTGCCATTTCGACGACCTATGACAGCCAACATCCTAGCCTTCGATCTGTGCTCCATCATGCCGCCGTTGCACGAGGAGGCAATGCCAGAATGAGTCCAGAAGCCACGTGAATGCGGAGTGACGTCGCAGTTGGCATACGAGAACGTGGTAACCCAGCTTCGTCTACTTTGCGGAATGTATGGAGTGCGTTCGCCCTCTGAGGGATGTGATGAGGAGAGGACTGGGCACTGGGCGATGGGCATGTGCAGATTTGAGATGATGCGAGTGGTCTTGTGGCACAGATATCACAATCTTCAGCTCAACTCCACAGACGGTGTCGAACCTAACCCGTCTGAGCCGGAGGATGTCAAAGGCCTTGACGGTCACCATCGTGTGTCGAGAGCGAATTACACCCCAATCGGAAATCCCTTTCCAGCGAGCACTTCCTAGGGAAAGCCAAGCGGTTGGGTGAGCGTCTGCGAACAAGCGCGATGTCCATGACGAAAGCCATTGAAGAGCCTGTGCTTGGCTGACCACGATTTCGCGGCGCCTCCACGACGAGCTTTCAAGATGCTGTGCAGGTGAATGGTGGTGTTGAACGACTCACCCAGCGCGGAGGTGGATGGATGAAGCAGAGTCGCAAGAGGCCTCTCTCCGATGGCAGTGAAGATCTACCATGGAGGCAAGATCGATGGATCGGAAGCAGGCATTGATGGTGTTTTGTTCAAGGTGACACACGCGGGGGAGTGCAGAGGCATCCACAGCGCAGAGGCATTCCCAGATTTGACGCCAGCTGTTGGCTGCGCTGTGTACGGCCGGCCTCCGCAGTGAAGAAGTTGTATCGCATTGGCGATAAGGCGGAACGAATGAGTCGGGGGAGGATGATTGAATGCTCTCGTTTCCCTTGCGCCATGGACGAACATAAGGTTGATCGTGCCGAAGGAAGCCGTTCGACGCATTTCACTCCCAAGACTGCTTGCCCAAAGCCGCGGAAGATAATGGATGGTATCTTGCACGTTGTCCTCGCTACAAGACATCCTGCTGTCCTGAGGCGATGGTTCCGAGTTTGGTATACGCCCGTTAGTATCCGATCTCTCTTCCTCTCTACGCGGTCTACTTATGCTAATCCTCCTACGGACGACCGAGCCTAGCACCCTTATCGTTTACTGTCTATCTCGCTAGCTCTAGCTACTTATAAGTTCGGCGAATAGCGACTCCTAGCTTACATAGCTTTAGAAGTATTCGTAGAGCCTAATCTTCTATTACTTATAGAAGCTCCTCTATAATTAATATTATATCCGCGGCCCGTTAAATCCTACTTTGCCTATACTAGAGTAGCCGTCTCTTACGATTAAATATATTTATCCCGCCTATCCTTACTTCTTTCCTAATAATCGCTTTAGCGCTACTAGCGCGTATCGTTATAGGTAGAGTTAGCGTTATATAGGTAGGCGGTAGAAAGCGAAAGTAGGCGTATAGTTAGTAGTCGTTTACTAACGTCTCCCTCGCGTAGGTCGTAGCTAGTAGTACTATTCGTATACTAAGAGTATATATCGCCTAGCCGAGTAGAGTAATAATAGGGTCTAGTAGATATAGGCGTCGCTCGAGTAGTAGAGAGGTAGTCGTATAGCTAGTAGTTACTTTATAGCTCCTAAATATTATAGAATACTTCTTAAGTTATTATAGAGCGTACGGTTCCTATAAAAGTAGATATAGTAAAGCTATCTATTTTATAAAGGTATTATTATCGCTCGAGTTATAGGGAATCTATATAGCGCCTTTAGGCTTTAGGTTAATACCTATCTATAGGCGCGTAGCTACGAAATAGATATATATCGACTTATCGTCGCTTAGCGAGTTATACTATATAAATACTTTATCTATTATATATTATATTATAGAGAAATTTAATATAGAAGTTCGCTATTCTACTAGTTAGATTATAATAAGTATAATACTTTATAGCTAAGTTTAGTTTAGCGCGCTTTCCTCTACTAAGAGTATAATACTTTTAGGCTTAAAGTAGCTTAGCTAGCTTTCTCGCGCTAAGAGTATAATACCTTTTAGCTAGAAGTAGTCTAGTATTTTTATCTAGCCTATTCTTTATAGTATAATAGTAAAAAGTCCTTTCTTATATTTTTCTTATACTTTAATAAGAATATTATAAAGTAGACTCTATCTTCTTATTATATATTAAAGAAAGTATACTACTAACTATTAGTATAAAGTAACTAAATACCTACTTTATTATACTAGTATTTCTACTTAGTATAAGTAGAATTTTATAGCTAATTAGCTTAGAAATTACTTAAATATTAAAATATAGAAACTACTAGTTAGTAGTAATTATTATTCTAATATTATCTAGAGTATATTTACTAATATTCTTTAATACTTCTATAAGCTTAAGTAATTCTATATTTTTTAGTATATTAAGAATTCTACTTATAGTTTCTCTATATTTATTATAAAAATAGATACTTTTCTAGATATTATCTAGTATTATTTATAGGCGCTATAAATAACCTAAGAAAAATAGGCTATAATATAATAGTTTTAAACTTTCTATTTCTACTAGTAAATCTATACTAGACTTATTATTATACTTTTACTAACTAAATACTAAATAGCTTTAAGTAGTCTTTAAATCTACTTTAATCTTTAGTTTATATCTTTTCTAGTAGTTTATAATTAGTATCTATAAGGCTTAGAGACTCTTTAACTTTAAATATTCTTTATAGAACTTAAGGAAAAAATATTTATATATATAGTAGCTATACTAAGAATCTTATTTAACTATATTACTTATAGTAATATCCTAGGCTATTAGATATAGTATTTTAAAGTCTATTCTATTTTTCTCTATTCTTTTATCTAGATCTAGTTAATACTTATAAATAGTATCTTATACTTTAGCTATCTTTACTAGTATAATATCTCTTTTATAAGTTACTATAATTTAATAAAGTAGTCTTTTTAGAGTAGTCTTAATATTAGTAAGCGCTAGATATAAGTAGACTAGTAGGTTATTAATCTAGTTAGAATTCTATACTTTCTTAATAATATTAATATAAAGATATAGAAGTAGAAAATAGTAATATAAGTAAGTAGTATAAATATCTAATTAAGTATTATTTAAGGAGTAAAAAAGAAAAAGTAGAAACCTTCTAAAAAGTAGTATAGATATAAAGCTTCTAGTTAGATACTAGTATAGCTTTAAAGTATTAGTAAAAAGGCTATAAATTACTACTTTAAGCTCTTTTAGCTTAAATATCTTTATATTATCCTTCTCTTCTTTAATACCTATCCTTAAGTTATATTATTAATTTAAGTAAGTTTGCTATCTAATTTAGATTAAGTTAGTACTATTAAAGTAATAGAATTACTTTAGTATATATATAAGACGCTATTAGTAAGCTAAGTATATAACTCTAGCTATTAGTAAATATTCCTTTTATAAAAGAGAGTAGAGTAGGCTTATAAAGAGTATATAGTAGTAGCGCTATTAGGCTTATACTACTATTAGTATAAAAGTTTACTTCTTTTTCTATTTCCTTCTTCTCTTTACTACTACTAACTATTAACTATCTATCTATTATACTTCCTTTTAATATTAGGTTAGAATACTATTAATAGATAGAATAATAATAATAATAATAATAATAATAATAATAATAATAATAATAATAATAATAATAATAATAATAATAATAATAATAATAATAATAATAATAATAATTTAAGAGATAAAATTTAGGTTATAGTTTAGGCTTAGATCTTAATATAAATCTCTTAAAATTTTTCTATAGACTCTTTAGCTTATTTTCTACTACTTTCTTATATAAACTTTCTATATATCTACTATAGGTAAAGAGATATTACTATCTTAAAATACTTAAATTAAGGTTTAGCTTTAAAACTTATCTATAGTTTTCGAATTTATAATATCTACCCCTATAGGCTAAAATAATCTATAATAAAATAGATTTTAGTTCTATATACTAGGAAGCTAAATAAAAGTATTTAAAATAATATTACTAGAATATTCTTAAAGATTTAAATTCCTTAATTTAGCCTTACTTCTATAATTTATAGAAAGACTATATATTAGAGTAAAATCTAAGATTAAGTAATAGGTTACTATATAATTATCTTATACTTTTCTTTTACTTTTTTTACTAGCTCTTACTATAATTTTCCTTTAAACTAACGCTAGAATAAGAAAGTAGAGGCGTATTAGTATTAAGAAAGCTTAATCTTTACCTATAGGCTATAGGGCTATATTCTTAACGTCCTCTAAAATACCTATTAATACTAGCTTCTATAATATATACTTATTAAGCTAATACTTATTCTAGTAAAAACCTTTTTATTATAGTCTTTCTTTAATATACTTATCCTAACCTTAGCTTACTTTATAGACTAAGTACTCTATAATACTCTACTATAAGATCTTATATAGAGATAAAATAATAGAGAATAGTAAATTAATTATTAATATAATAGTAGTAGGAATATCTTACCTACTATAACTATTTAATTAGTAAGTTAGCTTAGACTTCTAGTTAGTATTAATATAACGACCTAAGTATATAGCTTAGCTTATAGGACTATAGATCTATATTATTACGCGCGAATATCTATATTAAAGCCTACTAGTCTTATATATAATTTCCCTCTAAAACTACTTACTTATAAAGTAGAGAAAGAGTACCTAATAAGAAGCTAGGCTCTATATAGTATTAGCTAACGTCTCTACTAAAAGTAGGAGGTATAAATAGACCTTATTATAGAGCTCTTATAGTAGTTTACTAAAAAAGAAGTTACTAGTCTATAGTATTCTATTAATACTACTACTATACTTAGCCTTATTATTATTTATAGTACTACTATCTATTAAGCTTTAATTATAGCTAGCTATCGTTATAGAAGGCGCTTCTACTATATTTAACGACTAAAGGCCTATACTATTAGATTTAAAGTTTACTACTTTAGAAAAGGTCTAGTTATAATAGATATAGCTTTTATAAGCGTCTTTATCTATAACTACTCTCTTAACTATATAGTAAAGCTATTATTATATCTTTCTCTACCTATCCTTTATTAATTACTATTTATTAGCCTTAGTTATTCTTATCTTAACTTTAATAGCTATTTCTTATAGTAAAACTTACTAAGAGGCGAGCGTATTAAATAAAGGTATAGTTATAAAGTATAGCTAGAGAACTAGCGATCTAGTAGGTAAGGTCTAAAGCGATAAATCTAACCTTTTATAGCTCTAGCTAGTATAGTAAGAGTATTAATAGAAGAGTACTATAAGAAGGTCTTTAATAAGAGTAGGTAGTATATCTTATATATAGGTTATAAAGTAATAATAGGATACTATAAGTATATTTTATAGGCCCTAGATTATAAGACGTAGTTTATAGACTATTATTTTAGCCCTTATAAAGCAGACCTAGTAGTTTAGAGTCTTTAGTATCTAGATAGCTAGTATTTACTAAGGCTAAGTATAGAGTTAGTCGTAAGAGAGCTATATCTAAGTATAATAGAGATTATTAAAGTAGGTTAAGGTTTTTAAGCCTATTCTATTATAGATAATAAGTAGCTCTTATTAAGAGCTAACTAAAGATATTATAAGCTTAAAAAGTAAGTATAATTTATTACTATAACTAATATTTATAGTAAGTAAAATAGCTATTAGGGATTTCCTAAACTCTAACTATATACTAAGTATAGAAGCTAGTATTTTCTTTTCTTTTATTCTATTTTTAGGCGTACTAGTACCTAGTATATAGCTTTATAACGTAAGTATATAGTATATTAATACTACCTTTATCCTATACTCTAATAAGAATAAGCTATAGTAAGTAGTACTATAAGTAGCTAGCTAGCTATATTACTTAGTTTATATATATATAGTAATACCTCTCTATAATATAGGTACTAAAAGTTATTTAAAAATTACTAAGACTAGCGTAATACTCGCCTAGTATTATAAATTCTTTTATATAGACTATATTAGACTCCTTTATAGCTAGGACTAATACCTTTATACTTATTTATAGAGATATAGAGACTTACGTATAGGAAAACTTTAAATATAAGTAAGAGGTTCTACTTATTATCTAGGTAAAATATATAGGCTATATTACTATATATACTACCTAAGTATTACTTAAAGCGTTATAAGTTAGAGTAGAATCTTAATAGACTTAGAGTAGTAAAAAGATTAGGTATAATAAAATAATTTATATCTCTACTCTAACTTATTATCTATAAAGTTCTATATAAAGAGGCTACTTAACTATAAGAATACCTTTATTAAATACCTTCTAAAATAAGAGACCTTAAGGCTACGTTAAGCGTAGCTACGACTTTAACTAGTCTTTAACCTTCTCGACTAACTTATTTAACTACTTTTAAATAGCTTTCGCCTTATCTTTATATATTAGAGTTTTCTAGCCTAGGCTAAGGATATTAATACTAGCTAATAGGTCCTTTTTTCTATTACTAATTACTCTAAAGACCTTACGTATATTAATATAGAAGGCTCTAGCGACGTCTTAAGAGCCTTTCTAGGTAGTAGCTACTTTAGTCTTAATATAAAGTATCTTTATATCTACTACTTTAATAAGAAAGTTTATTATAGTCTAAGCTATTATCTTATAGTAGACTTAAATAGAGACGTAGTAGAAGCGAGCTCTTATAAAGTTAGGAATTTAAGTATAGAAGTTAATAATCTATATTATACTAGTAAAATATAGCTTATAATTATAAAAGACTTTAGTCGCCTTCTTAAAGATTATCTTATTCGCTATAAGTAAAGCGACTTAATACTTTAAGCTATCTATATATATCTTAGTATAGAGCTCTTTAGTTAAAGATTAATTCCTATTAAGTAGTACCTTTACCTCTATATTATCTTTATAAGTAAAATAGTACTAATAAACTATATAGTATAACTACTCGAGTAGCTATTCGAACTAAAAGAGTTTTATTAGTTATATAAGGACTACCTACTATATCTTTTACTCTATTATTATAATAAGCTTTAAGGTAGAGTTAATACATAAAAGCGTAGGAGATAATAGCTATAAAGTATAGATATAATTACTACTTATATTATATATAGAACTATTATTTTAGGGCTATATAATTCGAATAGTAACTAGAACTATAAGAGTATCTATACTAGCTATCGTAGAGCTAGTAGTAAAGATACTATTATATCCTATTAATAGATTAATATATAGCGCTTTAGATTCGTTAGCTATATTACTTACTATCTATAGTAATAGTCCTTATTCGCTTATAGCTATACGCTTATCTATACTCGTATTACTTATATTACTATACTTCTAAGTTATTAATACTTTAGCTATAGCTTAGCTCTTTAAAGGTAGAATATAGTTAGAGAAGTTAGGTACTTAGACCTTAAGGTAATTCGAATTATTTATAAAGGGGAGAGTTAAAAGAGTTAGATAGCCTATATTAGTACTACTTTATACTACTAGTAGTATCTTACTCGCTAGAGCTATATATATAATCTCTTCTTATTAATATTAAAGAGTATCTAAGTATAACTTTAGTTACTATTATAAGTAACTCTTTTATCTATTCGCTTTTAAAGTAAGGTATATTTAAGAATAAGAGGATATTAATTTTAAGGTAAGAGTTAATAAGTCTTAAATAGCTAGATATCTTTTAAGCTATTACTTATATAGTACTAGTCTCTACTACTACTATAATTACTTAAATATACCTAGTCTTATTAGTATTAATATAACTCCTATAATAGAGTAGAAAGATTAACTTATATACTCTATAATATAGGTAAGAAGCTTATAAAAAGTAGAGCCGCGTTTATTACTACCTTACTTATAATAAGTACTACTATTAGAGTAAGTAGTAGATTAAAATATAAATTATATACCTACCTTTACGTAACTATACTACTCGCTAATATACCTATAGTAGTAAAGAAGATATATTTAGACTATAAAGTTAATTTTACTAAAGAGAGTTATTACTTAGACGTACTTACTATATACTATTTACTAACTAACTAGAAACGGCCTAGGGATATTATATATACTATATATATACTAAAGTTAGAGTATAGTCTAAAACTATTTTATAGGATTTCTAAATAGTTTATATAACTATATCCCTAAATTCTAATATTATTAAATAAACTCTATATTTAATTACTATACTACTATTAGTTTTATAATATCTATAAGGGCTCGCTATTCTAACTTAATAAATAGAACCCGCTTATATAGTAATAATAGGTTATATAAGAGTTAGTCTACCTTAGTATTCTACTTTTCTTAAATATACTTATAGAACTTCTCTAAGTCTAGATCTTCTACTAGTCCCTCTTTTTCTTATCTATTATAGAATATAAAAGTCGAGTTCTTTAACGTATAGGCTATGCTATATATAGTATAATAGTAGGTCTTCTTATATAGAAATATTACTTTAAGCCTTCTATAAAACTCTTTAGAAGCTAATCTTTTCTTAATAGTAGAGTTATTATAGTACTATATATTTAAGTAGAGCCTCTTAACCCTAGCTTTATATAACGCTATATCTATATTAAACGCCCTATTTATATCTTTAAGGATAAGAAACTATAGGGAATCTAGTCCTATATAATAGATTCTTCTTAGATAGTATAAGTAGATAATAGAGGTTATAGTAAAGTATCTTATACCTAGGAAGATTCGAATAGCTACTAAGATACTCTTAGACTTTAGAATAAGTAGTAGGAAGCTTATAGTAGTAGTAGGGTTACTCTACTAGATATACTTAGTAATAGGTATTCTATTATTAAATATATAGTAGTCCTTCTAGTAGTATATAACTACTTTAGTATACTAGCCTAGTTATAGTATCTCCTTTATAAATAGCTTCTAGAGATTAAGAATATTAATAAAACTACTACGCGCTCTACCTTATTACTAGTAGACTATATTAATAATAATATCTTATTACTTCTATAGCGCTTTAGTCTCTATTATATTCTAGTCTTCTTAAACTAGCTTTAGAGTTTCGTAAATAACTAGTTCTTATAGATTAATTAATTAGTCTTAGTCTAATATTCTAACCTCTATAAAGCGTAGTATATATAGTACTAAATCTACTATATATAAGTTTAAGCTCTATTTTAGTCTAAGTCTTTAAGTCTTCCTTATACTTTACTTACTAACTACTATAGCTAGACTTCTACTATCGCTCTATATAGATAGGAGAAGAAAAGTTAAATATTATTATATAAGTCGTTAGAGAGGAGATAGCTAGACGCGCGAAGATAGAAAAGCTATTTATTAACTAGAAGAAGCGAGGTAATACTAGTAGGGTTAGGGTTAGGGTTAGGGTTAGGGTTAGGGTTAGGGTTAGGGTTAGGGTTAGGGTTAGGGTTAGGGTTAGGGTTAGGGTTAGGGTTAGGGTTAGGGTTAGGGTTAGGGTTAGG
>NHNW01000065.1:0-214847 GCA_002786025.1 Zasmidium citrigriseum | reverse complement strand
TTATTAATAGAGTCTTAGAGAAGATATAGTCGAATAAGTATATAGTATATCGAGTCGAATCGTATCTTAATATCTTAGATAAGTCGAAGCTTCTAAAATATATCCTATATCTATCTTTTATTCTAGGCTATCGCGGCTTTAGTTATAATAGGTTTCTTATTTACTTCGACCTAAATACGTTTAAAAGCCTCTATCTGTAGTAAGTTCTAATTAATATAGATTACTATTTATCGAATCTATAGATTATTAATTAGAGATATCTATTACTAGCTACGCGTACTAGCTATAGCCAAGTCTAAAACTTACTTTAAAAAGGACTAGGGGAATATTATCTACGTTATTCCTAGCTTTAATCTTTTTAAGTTCCTTACGAGAGGTAGTATTATTAATCGTCTTCTCTAGGTCGTTATTCTCTAGCTCTAGCTTTAGCTCTAAGAATAGAGCCTAAATCGCTAACTATACAATATACGTAAAGTATAGAAAGTAATATATCTTCGGACTATCCGCGTTTAGATTATAAACCTACTCGTTAGACTCTATTTCGTTCTCTATACTTACGGCCTTAACCTATATTTCTAGTCTCGTAAGCTAGGTAAGGTTAGTAGAACGAGATAGCTTCTAAACTACCTTTAGACTATAATTCGTTAGAACGTTTAGCGCTTTATATCTTTATAGTACGTATATAGCGCGATATAGGGTCCTATTATTACTAGCGTTATTAGTCGTTAAGGCGGTTAGTTTTATATTATATCTATAGGTAGTTATCGCCTTCTTAACTAGTTTCGCTATATTCTCTCTAGTATATTAGCTATAAATAGTAGGGAAATCGAGTAGCTCCTTATAGTATATCTAAGTAGGATTAATCTAATAGCCCTTAATACTAAGGAACGACGCCTATATTAACCTAGTAGACTACGTATTAATAGTAAAAGCGACTACGTTACACTTATTAATTTATCCTTATAGTTACTATATTACCTACTTCTCGCGTTCTCGAATCTATACTCGTTAAGTTATTAAGGAGTAGAACTATAGTTCCTTATAAAAACAAAGGTACGTTCGTTATACTAAATCTTACTCGAAGAAATCTAATAGTAACCTATTAGTAATAATTATATTAGTCTATAGTATTATAAAGTCGTTTAGACTTAGCGATTCTCCTTTAAATCCTAAACGCTTTTTCTATATCTATTCTTTATTAGTATTGTACGCGTTACTAGTATACGTAGCTAGTAGATCTAGGTATTCGTATAAGACGTACTATAAGCTCTTTAGCCTTCGTAGCTTTAGTATCGTTACGTCCTTATACTACGACTACTCTTAGATAGCCTCTTAAAGATAAATGTCGATCTATAGTTATCGTCCCTATATTAAGGCCTAGATATACTAATCGTACCCTATAGATCTAATAAAGAATATAGGGTTTACCCTCCTTAGAAACGCCCTTATAGTAGAATTACTATACGTACGAGCTCGACCTCCTACTACTAAACTCGAATAGTAACTATCCTCGTATTTTAACGAGCTTCTTATATAGGCTATATTATAATACTTTATCCTACTACGAATAGTAGTATTTAGTTAGCGCTTTTTTATATTTATCCTTATAAATATATATATCCTTAATCTTACGGAACTATAAGGTATTAATCTAATTCTAGGTAGATAGAGGTAAGCTTCGTATCTAGGTAGGAGAAGAATAAGTTTAATAAGAGGATCCTAGGCTATTTATTATTTAGAAAAGTCGCCGCCTTAGGAGAGGATTACTAGCTACTAGCGATATAGAGGTTACTTCTATCTCTCGAGTACGCCTAATTAGTAATACTATATATTCCCTAAAGCGCTTATTAGACTATAATACCCTAGATTAAAGTACTTAGCTATATTATTATTCGCTTTCTCGTATTATTAATTATAGAGATCGTAGGGGGACTTATAAGCTATTTAGTATCGTACTACTAAGGCGAGGTATAATAACGTAGAGTAGGAGATAGAGATATAGATAAAGAGAAGAGAGTTATATTAAGGGCCTAAAGCCTCCTTAAGTATATTAATATACTAGTTACTATAGTAACTCTAGTCGAGATCTATTTTATCGTCTCTAAAGTCTACTAGGGTATCGTCCTATATCTAGTTATCGTCTAAAACGTCGCTATTACCTTATATAGGCTCTACGTCTAGTATAACTAGACCTAGTCTCTTCCTATTTAGATCCGTTAGTAGTATAGTAAGCTTAAACTCCTCCTCTCCTATACCCTCTACTATCGCCTAGTTAACTAGCTTATTAGCTATATTAAGCTAGCTACGGCTACTAGCTACGCTAGCGGACTCGTTAAGACTAGCCTTATTAAAATTAAAACTAGCCTTATTAAAGTTAAAGCTAGCCTTATTAAAGTCGAAGCTAGCCTTATTAAAGTTAAGACTAGCCTTATTAAAGTTAGGACTAGCCTCCTCGAAGTTAATATTAGCCTCTATAAAGTATAGGGGCTCTCTACTCTTAATTCGCGTATTAGCTATTTAAAGATCCTATAAGATCTACCGCGTCTTATCGTTATTAAGTAGAGTAAGGTCTTTAAGGCTAACTAGCTCTATAAATATAGGCTTAATTCTAAAGACGGCTAGTATACGCTCTTAGATTATAACCTTAGTAAAGACGCTAACCTCTAGATAAAGGGCTTTAGTATCTTAAACGAAGATATTATATATCTTCTTAGCCGCGGTAGCCGTTTAAATTAGCGGGTCGTCTAGAAATCCGTATATAACTAGGTCGTATCCGCGTAGATCTATCTAAGCCTATAAAGATATAATCGTCTTGTCCTAGGTTATATAGTTTCTAATAACTACGCGCTCCGTTTCGTTAAAGAGGTAGTATAGCTTATAGGTACTACCCTCTACTAATATATCCTATCTATCGTTAGTAAAGTACTCTTATACTAGCTATATATACTAGCTACGGCTAAGTAATATACGATTAGCTTATTACTAAAGAAGAGCTTAGCGTTAGTCTTAAGGAAGTATCCTATACGGCTAATACGCTTAAGGCGGTCTAGCTTCTTTATCGTCTTATAAATAGCCTTATACTAGTATTTCTAGACTAACTACTACTAGAGCTCCTCGTTTACTATCGCTTTATAGATCTAGGATCTCTCGCGCTATACGTTATCCTTAGTATTAGTACTAGGTAGCTTAGGTAAGTAAAGATATATACCTGTCCGCCTTATACGCTCGCTATTCTCGTCGTAAATCTACTCCTTATCCTCGATCTCTACTATAGTCTACGCCTCCTATTAATAGGTACTAGGAATCGTATTACTAGGAACGAGTATACTAGATACGGTATTATTAGTAGCTATATTATTAGCTTCCTCTACTATATATATAGTATTCTCGTCGCTAGCTATCTCTATCGATATTACCCTATATAAGAGTTAGTACTACTAGCTACGTCTACTAGCTATAGTTAACTTACTACTTAAGTTCCTACTAAGCCTATAGGATATCTCGTTTTACCTTCTTCTACTACTTACTTAAGCCCTTTAGTTTAGCTAGTTCTACGTTCTTCTTTATCTATCTTCTAAAGGCCGTATTCTTTCTCTTATACTCTCTATTCTCCTCTACCCTATCCTTACTTATCTTCTACTTACGTATATAGTCGTACTAAGTATTCTTATTAAGCGAGAGGTCCTTATCCGCCTTTCTACGCTTTCCTCTTAATAAAGGCGTTATTTTTGGCGGTTCGTCGGCTAGTAGCGATAGGGATAGATTATACTTTATTATATTCGCTTACGTAGCTAGTAGGCGTAGTTAGTAGATATCTCGTAATGTTTTTTCGATATCGCGTAGTCGATTTTTATTACTCTAGCGTAAAAATTAGTAGTATTAAAGGAAGGATTAAATTGCGACGAGAGCTTAGCTTTAAAGCTAAGCTTTTAGCTACTCTCGTCGCTTTACGATTACGTTATTAGGTGTACGATAGTTATATCTTTATAGTTAATATATATAGCTAGCTCGTTTTTTAACTTATAGAGTATCTATATCTCGCGTTTATATATACGTAGTAAACTACTTATATAAAGTAGTCTCTCGTATTATTTTAGTATTCTTACTAGGCTAAAGTAGGCTAAGGTAGGCCCTATCTAGGCTTTAGCCTAGCTTTAACCTAGTCTACTAGGCCTTACCTCCTTAGCCTAGCCTACTTTAACTACTAGGCTTAAGCCTAGCCTACTTCGTTATCTATTTTTCTACTACTTAGCCTATAGTAAGGCTATCGCTTTCTTAAAGGTGTAAGGAATAACGACGTTATTAGCGTTAGTCTATCTAACTATAGCTATAAACGTAATATATATCTTATAAGTAAGATATCTATTAGTATTAGTTACTATCGTTATAGTATCTACTACTACTACTATAGCTTACTTTACTATCTTCGTAGCTATACGCTTCTACTTAATAGACTCTAACTTAGCTTTCTCTTTCTTATAAAGGAGCTACTATACGATACTACGCTTAGTCTACTTAATATTACGAGTAGAGCGTAATTCTAGTAGTAGCGTTAATAAAGGTATTACGAAGTCGTCGTTAGGCTTAGGTTTAGACTCTAGCTCTAGTTCTTAATTATAGCTAAGCTCTAGAAGTAGCGTATTAATATCGTTATTATTAATTATAGCTACTACCTCGTTATCTATAATAACTACTAGCTCTTTAATCTCCTTACCCCCTAAAGGGGTAGTAGTTAGAGCCGTTAGTATTAGAAAGATCTTAGTATCTAGCCCTACTCTCTCTTCCTTAATATCTTACTTAATATCTAAGTAGTCTTTATTAAACGTAACGTTAACGCTATAGACTACCTTTCTTAAAGAAGGTATATAGATATAGTAGATAGTATAAGAGCCTAGCTTATATCTAATAAGCTTCCCCTTTAGCGCTTATAGCTTAAACTTATTACTACGCTTAACCTTATAGTTAAGTATAAAAGCGAGGTACCTATAGGTACGAAGGTTCGAAAGGTTTAGCTATAATAGCTAGTCTATATTACTAGTAGTATACTACTACTCGGTAAGGTAGGTATAGGGTAATTTAAAGCCTAGACTCTACGAAGGCGTAATATTAAGTAAATAGGTCGCTACTTAGACTACCTCTAGCTATAACTACTTACTTAACTTACTAGTAATTATTAACTTACGAGTAAGTACCGTAACTAAATAATTCGTAACTTTAGTACGACTATTCTACTCTAAGTTATAAGGAGTAGTATAACGTTACTATATACCCTTCTTCTTTAGAAACTCTTTAAAGGAAGTACTACCTATAGCTAACTTATTATCTATACGAAGTATCTTAATATTAACGCTAAGCTAGACTTTAATGTAGATAATATAGTTACGTACGAAGGTTCTAGCTCTATCTTTAGTACTATAGCTCTTTATGTAATAGTATAAAGTCGTAGAGTCTATAGCTATAGTAATATACCTATAGCTACTAATACTAGTTATTATAGGCGTAATAATATCGACGCTAAGTTCCTTATATACTTAAGATAGACGCTTAGTCTTAACTCTTAAGAACTATCGCTTAGAGAGGCTAGCGGTATAAGCGTAATAGTAAGATAGCTTAATATCGCCCTTAACGACGATACCTTAGTACTACTAGACGGCCTAACGAAGAGCTTCTTCCTTAAGGTAGCTATAACGGAGATACTATTAGTCTATAGTAGCCTTTAAGGGGTAGATTACCTTTAAGGAAGTAAGAGCTACCTTAGTATCTATATCGCTCTACTAAGCGACTTCTTCGTACTAGATAAGGTATAGTAGGCTATTAATCTTAGTAAGGGTTCTAAGCTCCTTATCCTTCGTAAATAATACTTAGGTATCGTTATAGTAGAAGAGACCCTTCTTCTTTAACTTCTAGCTAGATAGAAGGTTATAGACTATATCTAGAACTAGTAGGTAGTTACTAATCTTAATTAAGTATAGTAATCCGTTTAGAGCTACTAAGGTTCGCTTAATCTTACTAATACGAGTTACTCTTAACGTCGTATTATCGCCTATACGTATAAGCTAATTATAGGCTTAGCTATTAATAAAGTGCTTAATATTATTAATATAGTAGGCTAAGGCGCTAGTATCGAATACCTACTTATTACGAGTAGAGTAGCTAGCGCGATAAACCGTTAGAGTAATAGACTTAGAGCTAGCGGTATTAACGAGGAAACTAGTATAATACTTAATCTTAGGCTTCTTCTTATTATCGTTAGAAGCGTTAGTATCCTTCTTAGACTTCTTCTTAGGCTTAAGCTCTAGATAAAGCTTCTAATACTTCTCCTTAGTATAACTATCGCGATCGTAGTAGTTATAGTAAGAGCGTAGCTTCTACTAAGAACTACTACTATTATTATTATTACTACCCTACTATTACTAGTAGCTTCTACCTTTATTACTACCTTAATAAGTAAACTTAGCGGTTTCTAAGGACTAAGCGCTATCTTCTTATAGTAAGCTCTTAATAATATCCTTAAGCGATAGTATATTATCCTTACTCTTTAATATATAGATAGACTCGCGCTTAATCTTAGCCTAGGTATTATAGTATTTTAATACTCGAGTAATAAAAGCGTAGACTTAGAGTTCCTTATTAAACTTAATACCTAAGGCGTTAAACTCTCTTAGAACTACTTAATACTTAATATAATATTCCTCGAGGTACTTACCTTTAAAGTATAGAGAGTCCTACTTCTTAAAGGTCGATATCTAGTATATAGTACCTAATAGTCGATATTAGTACTCTAGATACTACTATATCTCTTTAGCTAACTTAAAACCTAATATAGCTTCTTAAATAGACGCTATATAGTTAACTATAATAAAGGCGCCTACCTTAGCGTTAGTAATTTCCTATAGGCCTAGTTTCTTAGTATTAAACTACTATATACGAGTCTAATATACCTAGTTATCTTCGCTATTACTCTTTAGTATAGATATAGGCTTATCTAATAAGAAGGAGTCTAGATTAATATATACCTACTTACTTCGACCCTTTAAAGAGCGAAGTATAATAGTACTCTATAGCTTATAGTTCTCCTTACTATAGAGCTTAAGTATCTTATTACTACCCTTATCTACTATATCGTTAATAGTAACCTCGAGGTATAGAAGGAAAGGTTAAGGAAAGACTAAATAGAATAGTATACTTCCTACTACTATAAGAGCTATATAAACCTAAGATCTAGGGGCTTACTATATAACTAGCGGAATACCTAAATTAATAGTAATAAAGGTAATAGACTATCTAGGTATATACGTAAAACCTAGGCTTATAACTACTTAATATAGTAGGTAGACAGTTCTATAGAGAGGACCATCTAGAAGGAAGGAATCGATCTATCTAATAGGAGTGTGTGCCAAGTCCCGATTGCGGGAGCACCCGAGTTGATGCCTCAGGCACCGGAATCCTTCAACTTTTTGCTCTGGTCACTTGCGACGTTTGGGAAGCGTGACGATATCTTGACATCTATGGCTTTATTTTGTGCAGACTGAATCTAGAGAAGCGGATGGAGAGTGTATATATATGTGGAGACGAGCACTCATTCTTTACGCACGAAGCTTACAAACAAATGCGAGAGAACGAAAACGAAACTCCACGTCGTTAGTATCCACCCAAGCCTGTAAGCACTCTCCTCGTGGCCGTAGTCACATCCAGACGCACGCTGATCATCCTGTTCTACCGTTGAAACATGCTAAACTGTTTTTCAGCCAGGTTGAGATACTTCCCAAGGCTAGACTCTGCCCAAGAGCACAGAGCAGGCTATGTCGCAGCTTCGTATCAAGGCTTTCACACCGAAACACTTCGTCTGGCATGTTCAACCGGCTGTAAAGAATTTGGCGAGAGAAGCGGACAAGCTTTCATAGCCGTGGGGACACTTATGACGCCCTTGATGTAGCTTCGGAGTATATCATGGGACGTTCCGAGTCAGATATAAGATTCTACGCTCCTGTGAAAGTCCGACCGCCTTTCCTTCTTCGATCGTGCAATCGGACATGTGGCGAGGTCACTAAATGTCTAGATCTACGCAACCGGCCCTCGCGACCAATAGCACGCAGCACTTGTGCGGTCCGCTTCCAATCCTGTTAAATCTGATTTGCAGAGACTCTGCAGATTTGAGGGACTGACGGACGTGCTTGGCCACCCACGCACCATTTTTCTCCCCTTCTAGCTTTCACATGCGCCCTCTTTTCTCTCAGTTATTCAGCCTCTCTTCCATATGCGTCTGCAATTGTTGTATGATCGCCTTCAGCCGAGCGTGCTCGTCAGGCAGTCTTTTGAGCACGTCTTGAGCCACATCCACAAAGCCTGACGGAGCACAGCCTTTCTCCTCCTCGCCCTCTACCCTCGGAGTCAGCTCCGCCATGCCGTTCAGACATCCTGCTGCTCGTGGACCTGCGAGACTATTGCCACCATCCAATCGCAGACATCGACCAAGGCGATTCACGAGATGCATGATCAGTTGCAAGACCATGACGAACTGTGCGCACGAAGCTCCATCGCCATGGACCGTAGCCGGTTGCTGCTGCTCGCTTTCGGATACTTTGAATCCCACGGATCGTTGAATAGAGACACAGATAGCCTTGAACAGTGCAAGGACGTGCTGATGAGAGGCAAGGGCCAGAAGTATCAGACCACAGCCGGTGGTCAGGTTGGGGTCGGTCTGGCTCTGAGACACCTGCGTTGGTGGACCTGGCTTTGGATCCTGCGGGATGCTGTTGACGATTTGCACCAGGGAGTTGGCCACTTCAAAGGCGTCATTGATCTCCGGCGAGCTGACCATCAACGGACTGCCAGCATTGGATCCGCGGTCCAGTTGGCGTGTGGCACGGGCGGCCCGAGTGCTCACGGCCATTACTTGCCCGATCAAGTCCTCGACGGTGCCTTCGCCATCCTTTCCTGTGGGTTTCGAGCTGTCGCTTGAGGGCCTTTGAGGTCCAATCTCGTAGCTCCCAATTGGATCTGCCAAAGTGGCCGACATCGAGGATGGTGTGGGGTTGGTATTGTCCCAGCCATAAAAGTCGCTCTCCTCAAAGCCAGGCATGTTCATCTCGGGCATATCGAGGAACGGCATCGTCAAGTCACCAATAGAGCCTCCACCATCGCCACCGACTGACCAAAGGCCAGCTAGATCTTGTGCGAAGGGCATGCTTCGCGTGAGCGTCGAGTCTCTCCTCAGACGATGAGAATTGGCTCGCCCCTTCTTCTGGCGCGCTACCTCGTGTCAACTCATTCGTTCCAACATAGCGGCTCATGTATGATTGCGGCACGTACAGCTGTAGACACAAGGGACTTCCGCCTTCGCACATCGCTCGCACGTTTCGCCATTACCACGTTGGTCCGCGCCTCCTGGTAGCTGCAACTCCCCGCTAATCTTCAGGCACCGGACTTTATGCTGACGGCAACGATCGCATGAATATCGCTGAGAAGACATGTCGCACTCGAAAACTCAAGGAGTAGTACTACAGAGATGGAATGAAAATAGAGTCTGCCGATTGTATGACACGTGTTGTGGGCAACAGGCAACTCAGCAATACCTCTCGGTCAGAAGGGCGTCCTCGTCTTGCCGTCGGCCTCCGTATCTCAAGAGCCTGCTCTGGCTGAGCTGCATTGGCATGTTTCATGGTCGGCTAACGACTTGAAGCGGACAAGTTCCCTCTATTCACTTCCTTCGTCGACAGACCGGCTCGCCGTAGTCTCACCGTGTTGACAGGCCTTGTAGCGAAGTCGTCAGCTGAAGATCGGCCGGGGTATCGATTGGACGATGTGCGCACGTTCGGCAGCCACGCTTTCGTGGACATCAAAATCATGCGCTTCTGGGGGATGAGGTGAGGTTGGGATGGCCGCCCGTTGGCTCCAGTGCTCCACTCTCTTCTTGGCTCTTCGGCGATTCAGCCAGCGCTCTTTCGGCCCTGACATGGAGCCTTGCCCTGCCCTCGCCGGGTTAGCGCCCTCAACCGGGACGGCCTGATCTCCAGCCCGGTACCCCCTACATTACAAATATATGTACTGGTACATTTTGCATATCCAGCAAGTACAATCAAGGCAATCACGTTCTTGCAGGCCAAGGTCTCGATGTCGACCTTTCTTGGGATCGCTTGCTCACGTGCGTGGAGGTGGAGTGCTTCCTTTTCCAGGAACAATCTGGCCCTAGTTCAGGGACAGCGAGCCCCTTGATTATTGAAGAACCGAATCCGAGCCTCCGGAGCCTACGCCCGCACTCAAACTCACATGCTTAGGGCCACGCCTGCATGCATCGCTGGGTGACTAAGAGCGGTGAGGCGGTCCGCCAGCGATGGCTCGACATGGTCATCTCCAACCTTGCCTGTCGAAGTTTAGCCGCACGAGACCATGACAAGCAGTCACAAGCTATTCCATGTCAAGACAGCTTGGCACAAGCGCGTTGCAGCTAATCGTCAACGACAATACGGCGTGCAACAGAAACAAACTCTGACCCTACCCTCGGTGTTCTGGCTCAAGTGGGGGACGCCTCTAGCAATCCCCAATAAAAGTTAGGTAGGGTGTAGCAAGGCATCTTATAGCATCTTGTAGCTTAGACTCGCGTGCTCTTGTGGAGAGAGCTTATCTGCTGGTTTGAGCAGCAGAAGGAGGGTAAGGGCAGGCGGGGATCCCGTGTTACATTGCCGAATGTGGCAGTCACAGTCCGCTGGGTCTTAGCTGAATGCTGAAGCGACGAACTGTTCCTATCATCAATCACACGGTAGCATTGGAGACCATCATCTGCAAAGCAGACCAATGGCACTCATGGTTTCGTAATGAATATCAGCGAATCACAAGTCAACTCATCGTACTTCCGAATCTGCTGGACTTTTAGTCCGACTTGTCGCTCCACGAGATCCCTCCACATTGATTCAGAGCGTTCTTGCGCAGCTGGCATCGCCATCATGACCATGTCGTAAGCTGCGACTTGCACGGCTACGTCCACATCTGGAACAATCGCCTCGTCGATGATCAGAAGCGAATCATCGGCCATGGCATCGCGAATGTTGCCGAGAACGATGGAATTCTTGTCGTCGTTCCAGTCGTGCAGCACCTAATTGGCAAGTTAGCAGACTTCCAACACATCAAGCACGATTGTGCTTACGTTTCGAATGTAGAATATCTTGGCTCCTCGTGCTTCCGGTGTCTCTGGCGTCATGAAATCGTGGTCTTGAACGGTAATCCCAAGCTCAGCCATACGAGGATTCTTTCGTCCAAGATCGGCAATGAACGGCAGGTCTTGTAGAATCACGGGCCCCTTGAGCTCAGGGTGCGTCTCTCGGAACAGGATGCATTGATGTCCGACCGCACCACCAACATCCACAAATTGTGCTCTTCCCTTGGCAAGATCTTGTTGAGACAAAGCAATGTCAAAGCCTTGCAAGAACTGTGGTCTCGTCATCCATGGTTCTTGCCCAATTCTCTGGACGCCCATGAAGGACATGACCTTGAGAACACAATGTCAGTCTCTGTTCGACAAATTGGAGTGTTCGCCTTACCTTATCGGACCATTCTTTGTTCTCAGCGAACCACTCGAATATGTCTTTCGTTGTGTTGTAAGCCATGTGGAAAGGGGTATTAGAAGTGTCGCAGGGGTTCTTGTATTCAACTTTTTTTAGATATTCCGGCAACGCAGTCATCATCGGTCCGCTGAACTGGGTCTGGACCTGAGCCGCTCCTTCGGCTAGAGGTGTCGTGAGTGCTATGGTGTTGTTCGTAGCCTGGAATGTATTGAGACCGACATGACCAACGTAGCCCCAGGCAGCCAAAGTCCTAAGCAGTCGTAGAAGCAGAAGCGGCTCGGCTCCAGTAGTCTTTGCCAGCTCGTCGACATGGTACGTACGACTCGGATCCTGTGCCAGTATCTTGAAAAGCCCAAGGTCAACAGCAGTCACTCCCGCCGCTGCTACACCGTTCGACCAGAACTTGGACCTTTCATCAGCCTTGAAATGTCAATTGTAACCCAATCTGTTCATACTTACAAGACGAAATCCAGTCTCGCGAGGTGGTTCGGCGCGAAACATCAGCTCCTTCGCTGCTCGATAGATTTCAAGTCTTTGGCCAGCATCTTCGGGAAGGCTCTTCGCCAGCTGGCGAATCGATTCTGCGCTCATTTTGGGTTCTTCTCTACACTCCGCATAGACTTGCTATCATGCGACAGTTCTTGTATAGCGCCATGACTATATAGATGCAAGTATTCGGAGGCCTGCCACCGTCCGGAGTAGTAGCAGCAAGAAAAGGCCGAGGTCGATACCGACTCCGATCTCAAGATCCGACAGCTTTCGACACTTTCTCAAGGGTCGCCACACTTTCTTTCTCAGGGGTCGGGCAGGTTAGTCAGAGCTCGATTTCAATCTCACATTGTCGGAGAACTAACCTGATCTTTGAGCCAAAAGTAAAACCGGAGTCAACATGATGGCAATTGAAACGCTGTGTCTATTGCGCGAGGTCTAGATCTGCCTTACTTAAGACGGGATGGCTTGCCGTTCTCGATTGATCAGACGACGCTGACATGCCCAGCCTTTCCGACCGAAATCCATGATAGGCTTCCGATGTACACAGGGAGTATCCTTGTATCTACCAGCTCACGCAGTTACCCGATATCCAGGCCGGCGGGCCACACTTCCCGGAACGTAAGACCTAAAAGACAATACTTCTACCTCCTACTTCCTTCGGCTAGATCTTCTTGGCTATCATCACAGCTTGCCCAGCGCCAGTGAAAATCCTCACTTCCTTCAGCTCAAGCCCTGCCCGCTTCATGAGGTCGCCATAGTCGTAACGGTCGCGGCCTTTGCTTTCGTGGCAGGCATATGCAGCAATGGCGGTCGATGGAGTCCACAGGTCTGGATGGTTGGGTTCACCCTTGGTCTCCCATCTGTGACTTTGTACAAAGTCTACCACAATCAACGTACTATCGGGACCCATGGCCGGGACCTGCGAGGCAAGTATTTTCACGCATTCTTCCTCGCCCCAGTTGAGCAGGACGAACTGAATGAAGTAGACCTTGGCTCCTTTGATGGGCTGCTCGGTGAAGAAATCGTAAGGCTGACATTCGACGCCAGCCTCGCGGGCATTCGTAGCCTTCTCAATGACAGCCGGTCGATCCTGCAAGACCATTCTGCCGCCGAGCTTGTGAGCTTTCTTGGCCTCAATCGACTGACCGCCATCGCCACCGCCAATGTCCACAAAAACGATTTCGCCCTCTTTCGCGCCTTGCACGAACTCTTCGTCGAGGTTTACCACGTCAGTCCATTTTGCTGTCACCGAGTGATTCGCGGCCATGTACCCGTAGAAGATTGAGTGTTTCTCTGGATGCGATTCGAGAAAGTCGTAGAAAGTATCCTTGGTGCGGTGGGCGACTTGGAAAGCTGTCTTCTGACCAGGCTCTTCAGGACCGTACTTTAGTACATTCCGAAGTGCACAGTACGCTGGTCCCACGACTTCGTGCCAGCAGGTGGTGGTGATGTCGACCTTGGGATCCAGCAGGCTATGGGTCAGCCTAGTTGGCACGTAGGCCCCTCGCTTAGGTTCGTTCGCCGCACCCTGGTAGACGTGATAGTCCATGACGGCTCTGACCAGACTTCTATGGAGGCTGCTGGCTGCCGCCAGCTCGTCGAGTGTCACGGGCTTCGAGTCGGTCGCTTTGGCCAAAGTCGCGAAAAGGTTGAAGTCGTTGCTGATCTTCGTCGTTACCAAGGGCAAGTAGGCGAACATTGTCCGATGCATGGACTCCTGCGGTGTCTCCAACGACACAGATACCTCGCGTGTCAGGCGCTGAATCTCCAGTCGATGCTCTTCATTGTCCAGGATGAGTTCAGGATTGTTCTTGAGCGCCTTGAGCTGCTCAATGAGCTTTTTTGCGTCGACTGCAGATGACGCCATGATTTCTGTGGAAAGTATGCTGTCGGTCGCGAAACTAGATAGCGTGGCAATCAATGAGCTGTCAAAGACACCGTGCGTTAGAGACAACGAGTAGGAAATTCGAGGCCCGTGTTCAAAGTGCGTTCGTAGAGAGCTTCGTTTCGACCACAGTGATGCTGGCCGGCAGTTCAAGCATTCCGTGTCTTCGTGCACAAGCAGTGAATGCTGCTGTTGTGCTGCTGTGCTCCGATCGTACGTCCGATGGTGCATGTCACGCCGCCGACAGCCTGGTTCGGTGCACCGACTCCGATCCGAAGATATTGGGCCATTGACAACTGGCCTCTGTTCGGATGTCACCATGGCGGAGGCAGTCAGAGCTCTCGAATTCAGCCAAGCTCGAACTCTCCGTGTTTTGTGGAGAGCTACCTTGGATCCACGGGTCTTACGCCTCCCCAGAGGTCTTTTCTGCAAGGCTGCGAGCTTGAGCTTCCTTGCCTTTCGTCACGACTATCTCAATATCTCAACTGCATTCAAAACGGTGCACAGTCCCCAAAGCCGCTGTTAGCAAGATACGTGAGTAGCTTGAAATTCGAAATGGCAGGAGAGCGGAGCGAGGTGGAATTCAAGACCATCGATGGCCTGACGCTGAGAGGCTGCATCTTCAAAGGACCAAAGGGTGGTCCTGCTGTGATTGTGAATGGTGCAGTAAGGTCTTTCCAAGCTCTCTTTGCGATTCGATGTAAATTATACTGACCTCAGCTACCCTTACTATCAGTTCAACTGCCCAAAAGAGATCTTCGTCGCTGGAATAGCAGAGTGGTTTGGGCGTCACGGAGTGACCGCACTAGCATACGACTACCGTGGAATTGGCACAAGCGATGGAACGCCTCGCAATCAACTCGATCCACAACAATATGCCGAAGATCTTCATGATGCCGTGACTGTAAGGTTGATTCCCTTGCCCAATATACACGTGCTGAAAGCTTGCGCAGTTTCTGCAAGACCAAGGCTGGTGCGATCCTACCAAGATCAGCCTCTGGGGATTCTTCTACAGCTCAATGATCGTCATCGAGGCCGCAGCCTTCGATAACCGAGTATCAGCTGTGATCGCGCAAGGCCTGATGCCCGAATGGTATCTCAACCCGCCCGACCAGCCAGCGATTCTCGCTCAAGCGATTGAAGATCGAGCGAACCAACTGCGCGGCAAACCACCGACCTACATTCCCCTCTTGAATGAAAAGGGCGAACACTTGCTGCATTTCAAGTACCTCTCGGAGATGACCACGGAGCAGCAGAACAACCTACCCAAGTGGGTGCACTCAGCCAAGGAGCATGCTCCGACTTTCGTGGACAAGATGACCATACAGAGTTTCTACAACCATGCGAAGTGGAAGCCTCTCAACCTGCTCGATGCGCTTGCCACGCCTGTCATGATGCTTACCCCTGAGCATGACGAAATCGTTCCGCCCGAGTATCAAAAGAAGATCTTTGACAGCATCAAGTCGGAGATCAAGAGACATGAGATTGTGAAGGATCGGGGACACATGAACTTCTTGTCGGTCAACTTGGACGATCTGTTGCAGCCCCAATTGGAGTTCTTGAAGGAGGTCATGAAGTTCTGAACATACGAGATTTTGCATATAGGGGCATGACAACTTGTGGGTCAAACTCAAGTCTTAGGACGAGGTGCATACGATGATAAATGAAGTTAACACATTGATGCAACGACTGCATCAAAATTACCAAGTTTTGGCCAATGTGAAACAATTTCGCCCTTTTGTCTTCGTTCTCTAAACAATCACTCAGGAAATGGGGGACAAGACATTGCACACATCACGAGTCCCCCGTAACGTCGCCATGAGCTGCGGAATTCGAGACGATGGTAGTAGCTGATGACACAAGATGCAAAAATGAAAGATCTATTACAATGATCTACGTCTATGCCCGATGAGGCTTACACTCTCAATCATGCTGGAGGCCATTCTCGTATCCTTCAAACATCCTTCTTTTTCCTCGATCCATTCCGATCCAATTTTCACAACAATACAAAGGAGAAGAGAAGTCAACTCGGCCGTTGTCCGTATCAAAGAATGTCTCATGCCGCGCCACCAGTCAAGGCAGCAGTGTTGATCTTTTGCCAGTGGCTCAGCAGACTGACCAAGACAGACAAGCCGAGGGCAGCAATCACAATGGCGTAAGTGACTTGAATGCCATCAATATAGGCTCGTAGAATGCCGTCCAACACGTCGATCGAAAAGACTTCACGTAACTCAGTAGCGCCAGTTGCCACGACAAGAGCGCTGTCGACTGTGGGAGCCGTGCTCGCAAGCCTGGTGACGAGCTCGTTGACGAAGCCGGCCTGTGCAGCTGCGAGGAGGAAAGCACCGCCAATCGTTTGGAAGACTAGTGACGAGATTAGCGTCCGGTCTCTTGTGAAGTGCTGACAGCTGCTACTCACAAAGTATGACTGCCGTACCAGAGGCCAAGTCGAGAGGAGGCAGCTTGCTCTGGCAGACAATCATCGGCACTTGAAAGGAGATTCCATATGCGATACCAATCAAGATCTGGTATCCGATCCATTCGCCAGAGCCGCTTCCAATGTCCAAGGTGTACAGCAGACCAGCGCCAACGGTTGCGAGGACTGCACCGACCGGCAGGAGAGGAGTAGCAATGCCAGTCTTCGAGATGAATCCACCGGAGAGAATAGTAACGATACTGAACGCGATGATCAGAGGCAAGTTACGAATGCCCGACTGGGTCGGAGTCACATCGTCGATGCTCTGGAAGTAGATCGGCAGGTAGTAGAGGGGAACGAAGTATGAGCCAGCAAATAGGAAACCGTACACGCCGTTGACCCAGACGTTTCTGTTTCGCATGAGCCGGAACGTAAGCATAGAGCGCTCGCCCTGTCGCCATTCCAGAACGATGAAGGCGATGAGCATGAGGACGAAGCCGACGAGCAGTCCAATGACGACGCTGGAGTCCCAGGGCCTAGTTGCGCCTCCGTACTGCATCGCCAGAATGAAGGCAGTGATAGCTCCCATGATCAGTACAGTGCCGAGCGGGTCCATTTGGAGGAACTTCTCCTTCAGTGTGGCCTCGGCTGGTTTAGCCGCTGGAGGAGTCTGAAAGAAGAGGATGATGATGGCGGCTGAAACTCCACCGAGCGGCAGATTGATGTAGAAGCACCTGCAAATGTCAGAACCGGCTCTTTCATCAATTGCTCCAATTCACACTCACCATCGCCAGGACACCTTATCAGTGAACACGCCTCCGAGTAAGGGTCCGGCCACAGCGGCCACACCATACGATGCGCCAATGAAGCCCGTAAACATAGGCCTCATCTGAGGTTTGGCGGCAAAAGCAACAATAGTGTAAGATCCAGATCCAATTCCAGCCGCGCCAACTCCAGCAATGGCACGGCCGACGATCAAAGCCGTGGAGTTCGGGGCGACAGCGCAGATCAAACTGCCCACTTCGAAGATGAAGATGGCTATCAGGAAGCTGATCTTGAGAGGAAAGTACTTGTACATCTTGCCCCACATGGATTGGAAGCCTCCAAGCGTCATGAAGAACGCCGAGCCATACCAGGAGATGTCGTCTAGGGAGTTGAACTCGTCGGTGATTTTGGGAATGGCTGTTGCGACGATAGTCTGACGACGGTTAGTACGACTGCTTTAGAGAGATCGAACTGGGTACCTACCTGGTCCAACGAGAAGAAGAAGACACTGAGAATGAGTGCAAGCACGATGAATGCCAGCTTCAATCCGGTAGGAAGATCAGGATCGTCCGCTTCTGGTAATGCATCCGCAGCGATGGAGTCTTCATCGTTACTCGTCGCTGTAGCGGTGCCTCCCTCCTTGGTGAGTGTCCCATCGGTCTCTTCTGTCGACGCGCCTGTCGACGAAGGCGACGTTTTGGGCTCGACATACGCAGTGGCTTCAGCGCACTTCTCTGGCTCTCCGGGAGCTGTCGAGGGCGGCATCGTGACAGTCATCGTAAACCCGTATACTTTCGGCTTTGGGGACGAGACTTCCAGACCGAATGACTTGAAATGCGTTTAAGTTCAGCCTGGGGAAAGACGACCCATGCAGCCTGATCATCTGCGCCCGGATGTACCCGCCCCGGGGTCATGTCGGGTTGCGCACCATCGGACTCGGAGGACAGGGGTTGGCCTCAACCTACGAGTGCCTTGGTATACGCAGGCCGTCCAAGACCCGGAGTTTGCACCTTGCGACCGTTTTATCGCCGCAGTCGTGCAGAGCAGGGGCAGTGTTCATTTTGCACGTCAGGGGTTTTGGGGACGGGCAGGGGGTTTCGCAGCGCCACGGCTCACCTCCGGGTGTGAGAAAGCTGAGCTTCGTCGATTTTTTTCCTGTATTCACCGAGCGAAGCTCTCACAACAATCAGCTACAACGACCACAACAGCTCGTCGTCCCCCATGCCTTTCCTTTTTCCTTCGGTGAGCGCGCTCAGCGCGACGTTTGGCAGTCACGTGCCGGTCAAGGACGTGTCGTCCGCACCAGCTAAGCGCTCTCCATACGCGGTGCAAGAGAGCCTCTACCAGTCCTGGAATGTCGCCGGCGATGCCCAAGGCAAGGGATCAGAGTTGAGCGATGCCGCCGCCAAGGAGATCAAGAAGGCCTCTCAGGCAGCGCAGGCCAAGTCTGGCAAGATTGAGCTCTTCTCGCCTGCCTACTACGCAGCGTGAGCATACGTGATTTCCGCCGGTGGTTGAGGTATGCTGCTAACAGTCGTGACCCAGATGTACCTTCGGTGGTATGATGGCCTGCGGTCTCACCCACTGGGCTGTCACTCCTCTGGATCTCGTCAAGTGCCGCCGACAAGTCGACTCCAAGCTATACAAGGGCAACTTCGACGGATGGCGTAAGATCATTGCGGCCGAGGGTGTGAAGGGCCTGTACACCGGTGGAGGTCCAACCTTGGTGGGATACTCGGTCCAGGGCGCTCTCAAGTATGGCTGCTACGAATTCTTCAAGAAGTTCTACTCGGATCTCGCTGGCCCCGAAAACGCTGCCAAGTTCAAGACTGGCATCTACGTCCTTGGTTCTGCTTCTGCTGAGTTCATCGCTGATACCGGTCTGTGCGCCTTCGAGGCCGTGAAGATTCGTACGCAAACCACGATGCCGCCTTTCGCTAAGGGTACTCTGGATGGTATTAGCAAGATCACTGCGGCTGAAGGTACTGCTGGTCTCTTCAAGGGTCTCTACCCTCTCTGGGGCAGACAGATTCCATACACCATCATGAAGTAAGTCTTCGCTGGGTAAACAGTTGTCATGGAGTTGCTGACGCAGTCGTAGGTTCGCATCCTTCGAGACGATTGTCGAGATGATCTACGACCGTTTGCCGGGCAAGAAGTCGGACTACGGCGGCGGCGCCCAAACCGCTGTCGCTTTCTCTGGTGGTTATTTGGCCGGTATCCTTTGCGCTGTTGTTTCTCACCCTGCCGATGTCATGGTCAGCAAGCTCAATGCCAGCCGCCAACCTGGTGAGGCCTTCGGCGCCGCTCTCGGAAGAATCTACAAAGACATCGGTTTCTCTGGTCTCTGGGCGGGTCTACCTGTTCGTATCGTGATGGTTGGTGAGTAATTCGCGTGTTAGTATTGATGATGTGTTCGTTACTAACCTTGCGGCAGGTACCCTCACTGGCCTGCAATGGATGATTTACGAGTAAGTTGTCCGAATATCCGGAAACGCATTGCTTTTCTGAGAATCCGCTAACTTTGCGTGTAGCTCTTTCAAGATCTTCATGGGTCTGCCATCCACCGGCGGAGCTCCTCCACCAACAGAAGAGAAGAAGGCATAGATGACGCACATCCCGTGGCATGTCTTGATTCAGTCATCTCTCCATTCGTCAGCGATGCAGCACCTCGGTTTGTGTATTCCATAGAAGTAAAGCACATGTAACATTGGCCATAGACAATACAATGGATAGAAAGTCCCGGGACAATCATCGAGATTTGTACGAGCGAAACGGCTCGATGCATTCCGTTCTTCCCTGGTGCCAAAGAGCTATTCATCGCGAAGGGTCCGGCCAGTCGAGCCTCGATCTCATGCAACGACAATGACTTCCGAGGATTCTTCGTCCACAGTGCCGATCAGAGTGCGCCTGTCGTGTCGCGATAGTTCTACAAAATGGCGAGACGATCGCTGTGAGTGCATGCAAAAGGGCTCGGTCGACGAGATTTGCATTCGAGCAAATTCTGTGGCCAGTGGTGACGATGAGTCTTGTCCAGATTGCCAGAGTGGGCTGTGACCGGGAGATATAGGAGCAGAAGCGGACTGCAATTGTTCTCAACTGGTATGTCGGTCGGCCCGGCAGCAACACAAACACTTGGTATGATGTTGATTGTCATGAACTTGCTGATGATGTTCGCAAGAGAACCCTTTTTCTGAAGCTCCACCACGGACGCTAGCCGCCTTTCGTGTCCAGGGATTGCTGATTGGATGCTGGGTCCACCAGAATGTTGATCAACGGAACCTGTAACGTCACTGCACAACCAAACTTTTGAAGAAGAGACCACTTGAAATGGTAGAGATAAATAGAGGAAAGCAATTCCACAGCTTGCACAGAAGCCATTGACTCTCTCCAGGACCTGAAGATCTTTCCCCTCGGATCAGGGAAAAAACACGGCAACCAAACACAGCAGAAACGAAATCGACAGAATTGACTTACAGCGCAAGTCCACAATGACCACACATCTCGCCGCCGTCGCAGTCGCGCAAGGAGAGCCCTTTCAGGTGCAAAGCCGTCCTACTCCGAAGCCTGGGCCCGGCGAGCTTCTGATCGAGGTCAAATCGGTGGCCATCAATCCAGCGGACGGCATCATGCGCAATCTCGGCCTCCTCATTTCCAGCTACCCAACGGTCCTGGGATTCGACATCTCTGGGCGAGTCTTAGAGGTTGGAGACCACGTCTCCACAAACACGCCTCATGGAGGTGGTGGCCCTGTATTCCGACCGGGTGTCACTAGAGTCGCCGCCTACGCTGCAGCGGTTTGGCATCCCGGCAACCTCGACTACGGAGCTTTTCAACAGCGGTGTCTGGTTCCCTGGCAGCATGCTGTACCTCTCCCTGATGACAGCATTTCTTGGAATCAAGCAGCGACTTTGCCCGTGTCTGTGCAGGTACCCCTCAGCGTATGGGACGCATTGCAGATCCCGCGTACGATTCCTGCCGCCGATCAGACCACGGGAAAGCAGAAGAAAGAGGCCTTGTTGGTCTGGGGCGCATCCTCCAGCGTGGGTACGATGGGTGTACAAAGTGCGCGACTGCTGAAGGAATATCCCACGTCTTCTTTCGCAGCTGTGTACGCTACCGCCGGCACGGCTAACCTCGAGTACGTGAAGTCCTTGGGAGCCGATCGCGTGTTCGATTACAAAGAGCCTCAGGTGGCGGAAAGTATTGTGTTGGCGGCACGAGAGGACGATGTTGTAATTCGACACTGTTTTCTGGCCATGGGAGAGCTGAGCAAGTGTCAAGCAGTTCTTAAGCCATTCCTCAGCGATGCAAGTGGGCAGATGGCAAGCATCGGGTCGGCGCCGCCAGTTCCAGCAGATGCTGAACAGATCGATGGCATGGAAACGCTGTTCGTGCAGCCGTCGATGGCGGACGAAGGGAAGAGACTGGCGCAGTTCCGATACTGGTTCGGAACATGGCTGAAGGAGCAGTTGGAGAAGAAGACCATCAAGCCCAGTCCGCAGCCGAAAGTGGTGGGAAGAGGATTGGAAGCAGTCAACGTGGCGTGCGATGAGATCATGAAGGGCGTGAGTTGTGCCAAGTTGGTCGTTGAGGTGGGCGAGTGAGACGAGAAATAGAGTTAAAGCTAGACTGTACGAAGTTAGACCTTGCACGGCTCGGCACGTAGCGATGTCCCCGCTTCTCCGCTCACTCGCGTTTCGCGCTCGCCGCTTGTGACAACCTCAGCTCATCAGCAAACTTGACCAGCATCTACAAGATTCGCCCTGAGGACTGTCGAGAAGGCGCATCTATCTTCTGAGCAATCTGAAGACAGGACTCAATTACCGCCAGCCACTGAGCGCACCCCTCGATTGGGCCTCGTTGGGCCCCGTAGTCGTCCACTATGGCGGACAACAAGAACGCGAAGTACCGGACGGAGATCCAGCAGATGATGTTCGTCTCCGGCGAGACCGGCGATGTATCCCCAGAGACCACCAGCATGATCGAGAGCATAGTCCAGCAGCAAGTCATGGAAATGCTCAAGCGCGCGACCGAGCTGGCCGCACGACGTGGAGTCCGGACCATCTCCACAGACGATCTCATCTTCCTCATCCGACACGACAAAGCCAAGGTCTCCCGGTTACGTACATTCCTGTCCTGGAAAGATGTCCGAAAGAGCGCCAAAGACAGCGACGACAAGGGTGGGGGTGGTGGCGATGCCGGCGGCGTTGATGACTTTGACCTGGCAGCGAATGACCCGACTCTCGGCACCGGACCCAGCGTCGGCACACGTAATAGCAAGAACAAGAAGGCGAAAGTCGGTCTTCCGTGGGATGTATCGAGTTTCTACAGCGAGCAGGTTCCTGAGCGTGAAGACGAAGAAGACGAGGAGGAAGAGGAGATGAACGCTGCGACTCTGCAGCGCCTCAAGCAAGCCGACGAACGCACCAAGGGGATGAATGCCGAAGAGTACCTGCACTTCTCCGAATGTCGGCAAGCTTCGTTCACCTTCCGCAAAGGCAAGCGATTCCGCGAGTGGGCTGGCTTTGGCGTTGTCACGGACTCGAAGCCGAACGATGACATTGTCGACATTCTGGGCTTCTTGACGTACGAGATTGTCACGCTGCTGACCGAAGAAGCGCTCAAGGTCAAGGCAGCCGAGGATGCCTTGAAGCGGGAGAGCGGGGGAGACGAAGAGAAGCGCGGGCGCAAGCGTAGGAGGGAACCCGGTCTGTTTGACCCCCCGGAGGAAGCGAGGACGCCGGTCGGACCCAAGCATATCCAGGAAGCTTTTCGGCGGCTACAGAAGCCTGAGTTAAAGGCCAGATACATGAAGCATGTGCCGAAGGGCAACTTTCAGCGGCCATTGAAGTTGATTTAAGTGTCTTGTTTTGGGGGGGATATGGACGGACGAGCATACAGGGTGGCTCAAGGATATCACATTACCATAAGCGAAGGCGCTGGGAGGAGTTGTCTGCATTGTTTGGTTGTCGCTTGAATAGTACGCTGTCACGAAGTCGGTTCACTCTTGCAATTCTATTGTCGGACTTCGTTGATCAATGCCACTGTTCCATGCGAATCACAATGATACGAAGACTCCGAGTTTCTTCCTGACGGTGACTCCAGACGAATGTCGGGCTGAATTCAAGCCAGTGTGTTGACGTCTTTTTGGATTTCACATGTTTCGTGGAATCGTGAAAAGGGTCCAATCCTGATATCAGGTCATCAAAGTTCAAGAAGAGCTCGAAGGCGCCTAAAAATCAAACAGAATAACAAAAGCGTCTCATAGCATGACAGGAATATTGAACCGGGCTCACTTGGCCATCGTGTCGTTGTCGTCGACGGCCATTGTTTAACCCCAAGTAACCCTAAGACTTCGCGCCAACCCTAGGCTGACCAGATTTGGCAGTGCCGACGTCGAACTTGCTCCTGCTCCGACAAGTTCGCGACATCCATGTCTTTCTCAAAGCACAGAAGCGTGACTTCTTCTACAAAACCCATCCTCCGCAGCTCGAGAAGCGATGGAATGTGCGAGTAAGAGATGGCACGCGATACTGCTGATTTACGTCCCCCCGCCTACGAACGACAGGAGGCTCCGCTAGATCATCACGAACACCACGAGTCTTCGCAGACATGAGTCCACAGACTTTCAAGACCGACTTCACAAGTGCTTTGGAGCGCCTCATCCAGTCTCTTCCCATCCTGCGTTTGCTTAACAGCCCTACGCCCCAAGACGATAGCACGGCTGCACGGCTCTCTCCGATGTCAGACAAGACTCCTTCGAAGCATCCAACGGATGGTATAGAAGATGCAGTACGAGGTGGAGCATGGACTGAAGTACACACAGGGCGCTTCCATTTGGTAGCGGAGTCTGCGATAAGCCGTGTCAGTCCACATTGTCCGAGCCCAGAATCACCTTGCTGCCATAGGGCGGTCGGTGTATGTGTTGCCCTCCCTCACAGCTACAACATTCAATGTGAATGGATCATGACCAGGTCATCTCCCAAGTATCTGCGTACAGTAAGAGCATTGAATCGAGGATCAACGGCGCAGTTCTTGACAATAAGACGGAGACAAGTAGTACGAAACAACAGGTGCAGTATTTTCATCGGGCAAACTCATGGCTAACCCAAACGCCGACGCCAGTAAACATAAGTCCACACAGACAGCCGCCAACACCAACGCTAAGACAGCAAACAGTCGCAAGGGCCTTTGGCGAGACCATAGCGCGAGCATGTGGCCGTCCCAAACGCCGCCGAGAGAACCGCCAACACCAGCGCTGGAACAAAGTCCCACGCAAACACCTCCCCCTAACTCAATCCCGTCCACGAGGAGCCTGTCGGACGATCGTCAGCATAGATGCTCATGAGATATCGGGATTGGATTGAACTCACCTTCTTGCCCCTCAAGCGGGAAATCCCATTCCTCCCGCAGGCGGAGGCGGTGGAGGTGGAGGAGAACGGTTAGGCTTGGGCCGTTTGTTCTCGCCCTCACCTTCATCCTTCGGCCGCCGACCACGCTTCTTCATGCCATTGTACACCCTATAAGCATTCCTCTCCTCTCCCGTGTCGCCCTGAGCGCCGTCACTTCTCCCCTTCTCGTAATCTTTCACCTTCGGAGCAGAAGAAGAAGGGCGAGTGGCCGGCGGGGTCGGAAGTGAGGGCTGTTGCGGCGCCTGAGGAGCTGCGGGGAGAGAGGCCACCCACTCGGCGCGCTGATCATCGATGGCCGCGTGAACTTCCCAACGTCGATGCGCCTCGTTCCATTTGTAATAGATGCTGTCGACCATGTCAGCGGGTGGACTTGGCTGTGAGCTTTGGGGGATCTGGTCACTCACGGTTCAAAACGACCTATCTGTCTGGGCTCCTCCCCACAGGGAGCGCCCGCGTCGTTGAGCACCCTCAACATGCGTTCCCAGGTCGTGGCGCGGACGGGCCTCACATGGAGGGCGAGATCGTGGATGGTCGCGAACTTCGGGCGCCCCTCGCAGTCGCGGAGGTACTCATAGCGCTCGGTGTCGCTAAACCACACGTAGCTACGACTATGTCAGCTCCATGAAGATGGGAGAGGGTGAGGAGCTCTACGTACCCAAAGTCGGGTGCCGACATGCTGGCCTGGTCGCCGTGAGGTCAGTAGTCAACGTGAGGCTGATCAACTGGCAACACTCACAGTATATCCCCGAGGATCGATCGAAGGTCTATGCTGTCGAAGAGCTGTTCAAGAGGATGGAGATGTGCTGAGAAGATTGGGGATTGGATCAAGATCTTTGATGAAGAGTTGGTTTACGTTCTCAGATGCTGGAGGGGCGACAGGGCGGCAGGTGGTTGATAAGTGAAAGCTACTGCGGGCGCGCACTTCACAAATTCCCAAGAGGGAATATGGGTCATGAGCGTACCGCTGGAGCGCATCCGCGCAGCAAGAGAGCCATGTCCGGCTTTTCTGGGTGTTGGAGGTCTTCCACGAACCGCCTGCCGAGTGATGTTGTTACCACTGTCGAGCAGGGACATCTCACAACTGCATCACTCCTACAAATCGTCTCTGCGTCCTGCACAGATCGACTGTGGTAGCAGCATCGCACTCAACTGTTCAGCATCCTGAACATGGGAGATGGGAATCAAGTCAGATGTGAACTTTTCTTAGGGCAGTCCGTTCCACTGCGACTCCCCTTGGCATGCGCGCTGAGAGTTCTTTCTTTGCTGTGCATTTCTCTGCTTCGACTGCAACTTGCTCCCAACATTGAAAAGACATCAACAACAAAGCGTCACAGCTACGACTGTCGTTGATATGCATGCATCGTGATTGGTCGTTCCTGCCAAGCCCCACGTGGGAAGCTCTGCAGGGATGTTGATCGGGTAGATCCGTGTGGGGCTTCCGAGCCTCCAATTCGCCCCCAAAAATCGAGAATTTCCAAGAACCGCTTCATACCAACGCACTACTCTACAACTTCCACGTCCCGACTACCAGGATGCTGTACGTCATCGGCCTTGGGCTTGCTGACGAGCGCGACGTCTCGACCAAAGGACTCGAGATCGTTCGTCGCGCCGACCGCGTCTATTTGGAGTCGTACACGGCCGTCCTGCTCGTCGACCAGCAGCAACTGGTACGGTCCCATCCGCCCCTCCTCGCTGCTATCTAGCACTCACGCGCCTCGCTGCAGTAGGAAGGCTACTATGGCCGCTCAGTCATCCTGGCCGACCGCGAAATGGTCGAATCGCGCTCCGACGAGATTTTGGCCGACGCCGACAAGGTCGATGTGGCCTTTCTTGTAGTCGGCGACCCCTTCAGTGCGACGACACACACCGATCTGGCGCTGCGATGCCGACAGCACGAGCCTCCCATCCCGACCCGCACCCTGCCGAACGCCTCGATCCTGACTGCTGTGGGCGCGACTGGTCTGAGTCTCTACAACTTTGGCCAGACGGTGTCTATGGTCTTCTTCACTGACGACTGGAAGCCCGACAGTTTCTACGATCGCATCGCTGAGAACGCAACGCTTGGTCTACATACGCTGGTCCTGCTGGACATCAAAGTCAAAGAGCCGGATCTCAAAGCTCTGGCAAGAGGCAAGATCATCTACGAGTCCCCGCGCTTCATGTCAGTCGCCCAGTGTGCCAGTCAGATGGTCGAAGTTGAAGAGACGCGGCAGAAGGGAGTGTGCGGCAAAGAGAAGCTGGCTATCGGAGTGGCTCGGCTGGGTAGCGAGGGAGAGCGCATCGTCGCTGGCACACTCCAGGAGCTCACTGAGGCCGATCTGGGGCCTCCGCTGCACAGCTTGGTGCTTTGTGGTAAGAGGATGCATGAGATGGAGTGGGAGTATGCGCGGGAGTTCGCCATCGACAAAGAGGCATTCGACAAGATCTGGAAGCGCGATTACAGCAGGTAGGAGTTTTATGCTGGAGTGGAGGTGTGAATATGAGGTACGAGACCGCGAGATATGCGAGACGGCCTGACTGGACCGTCAGACGTGCAACATGACATCACAATCCCTTTCCCTTCATCATTGCTCCAAGACGGGCCCTCCTATGACTACTATAATTTCGACAGACTGCACTTACTTTACAGAACTCGATTCCACAGCGTCTTGTTGACGATCGCGAGGAAGACAGGACGTCCGATTTAAGTGTCTGGAACCATCATGCATTGCCGCAAGCAGCACTACTCACCCACGCGACATCCTCCCGTTATGTACCAGGGTTGGCTATACCGACACCAAGGACGGGACCGAAGTCCACACATCACCATCTACGATGTCTGTACTCTAGCTTTTTCGGGTTCTGAGGACTGGTCATGCTCACGGCTTTGCGCGATTCTCCGTTGCTATCGGCCCCGAATCGAGACACAACTCGAATATCAGTGGCTCAAGCAACGTTCTCACCGAAGAAGTACAATGGGGGTATCTCCCTTGCTGCGAAGTGTAGTACTGAGTCATCAGGTGGTTCGCTGACTCGCAGAATCCCAACTCGCCGGATCGCATGGTACACTAATGGATGTCCAAATGCACGACCTGGTATCGCAAGTGTGGAATGCATGTTACCATCTTCCTTATGTCAACGTCACGCCGTTCGCGCCCTCAAGCGCAGACATCAGCATACTTGGAGATTGAGGGGTATTTGGAAATGCATGCAGATCTGGCCGCCTCGTTGCCACAGTGGAGGCTCTGGACCTTCCGCCGCGTGGCCGCCACAAACCAGGACCTTGGGCCCTTGCAGCACGTCTGAAGATCGAAGCTGGGCTATCAAGCCATCCTGATCGAACGCCATTCTATGAGTCGAGCCAGCGACTCGCGTCGGTCCAAGGGGTCAACCGTCGATAGTGAGGACATCCGGAGGCCATGCTCACTCACTGGAGCCACCGCGATACAGACACCTCGGTATTCGCGGCAAATGGAAAGCCAACAAGTTATCTATTGCTACAGGGAACACCAGCGCTTCTCTGTGCTCGCCTCGAGGACAGTCGCTGGACTTGCCTACCCCGCCTTCGACCCAGCCTTCCAGGTTTCCAGGTGCCCGTGCTTGAAGCTCCGCCTGAACGGATTGCTCCCATCCTCTAGCCCTGCCGTCGTTATTACCGTCCTGCATCTGGAGACTATTGCTCAGTTCAGGAAAGTAAGCCAGCGAATAGACTGAGGAAGACCTCACGCCATGTCTAGACCGACGAATAGAGCGCTTCGAGGACCTAGAATTGAACTCAAGATGGCGCCTGCACCCCACACATATCCCCGCATCGTCAGGCGATTAGCTTCTGATGTTCCGTGGGGCAAAGCAGCTCGCAGCGCATGTGAGCTCCCAACGAGACTACGAGACTAGTCCCTTCGGCAAGACTAATCTGCGGATGAAGGGATGGACGCTGCCACCTAGGGCTCTTAAGGCAGCGAGGTCGCGCTGTTGAGGGTGAGTTGTGTCCATTTGCTCTTCACTTTTAGATCTCTCGTACTCGGTTTCGTATATCTTGACAGCGAACAACATGGGCAGCATTGGCGATCCACCCCAGCCAGAGAAGATTCTCAAGACTGACCTCTGGCAATATGGCAAGAGACTGAGAAATGATGGACCTTACGCGGACAATCTCGATCTCGACGTGCTGGTCGTTGGAGCAGGATTCGGCGGTGCCAAAGCTTTGTACGACCTGAGACAGCAAGGCCTTAAAGTCGTGCTCTACGATGCTGGCACAGGGTTTGGAGGCACTTGGAGATGGGTGGGTGCCACTGAAGCAGCCAACGAAATGAAGATAGCTGACGAGATTCGTTGCAGAACATCTACCCAGGCGCCCGCGTCGACAGCCCCGTCCCAATCTACGAGCTCGCCATCCCAGAAGTCTACGAAGACTGGCATTGGTCGACCAACTATCCCGACTGGCATGAGCTGCAGGCATACTTCGACCATGTAGATAAGAAGTTGGGTCTTAGCAAAGACTGTGCGTTCAATACTGTGGTCACCAGTGGAGAGTGGGATGATAAGGAGTCCAAGTGGGTTGTTAAGACCCAGGACGGCCGGACGGTGAAGGCTCGATTCTTGGTCATCGCTGCAGGTTTTGCGGCCAAGCGCTGTGCGTCTGTCCCTGTGGGAGACGGCTATGATAGTTATTGACAAGCCTCGCAGATATCCCTGACGTTCCCGGCCTCGACACATTCAAGGGCGAGATTCACCATTCTTCTTTCTGGCCTGAAGAAGGCGTTGACTACGTCGGCAAGAAGGTCGCCGTCATCGGTACAGGAGCCAGCGGCGTCCAAATGATCCAAGAGATGGGCCCTGTCGCAGAACACCTCACCGTCTACCAACGTACTCCAAATCTTGCTTTGCCAATGGGCCGTCGCGAACTCACCAAGATGGAGCAAGACCACCGCAAGCCAGACTACCGCTACATCCACGAACTCCGCGAAATGACCTTCGCCGGCTTCCACTACGACCTATGCGAGCGCAACACCTTCGACGACACTGAGGAAGAGCGCCAGGCCTTCTTCGACCAGCTTTGGAAGCAGCAAGGTTTCGGACTCTGGCTCGGGGGCTACAAAGACTACCTCTTCGACGAGAAGTGCAATCGCGAAGCGTACAACTACTGGCGCAAGCAGCAGTCGAAGCGCGTGCGCAGTGAGGAGAAGAAGAAGGTCCTGTTCCCTGAGGAGCCACCGCACCCGTTCGGTGTCAAGAGGCCGTGTTTGGAGCAGAATTACTACGAGGTTCTGGACCGGGAGAATGTGGACATTGTCAATATCAATGAGCAGAATGGGACGCCGATTGAGAAGTTTACGGAGAAGGGGATTGTGGCGAATGGACAGGAGAAGGAGTTTGATATCATCGCACTGGCGACTGGGTTCGATGTGGTGAGTATTTGATGCTCGGTGGTTTGGAGAGGAGGAGAAGCTGACAAGGGTACGTTTTAGGTCACTGGTGGCCTTACGAACATGGGCCTCAAGTCCATCCATGGGACCTACTTGAAGGATGAGTGGAAGGCAGCTGCAAATACTTACCTCGGAACGACCATCTCAGGCAAGTGGCCTCCGTTCGGGCTACATGCACTCGACTGACAGACCCTAGGCTATCCCAACCTCTTCCATCTCTACGGCCCCCATGGACCTACCCTTCTGTCCAATGGCCCGTCCTCTGTTGAGATTCAAGTCCGGTGGATCAGAGACGTAAGTAGACGATTTCTGTTGTAGGCAGTTACCGTTCAAAGCTAACTCTCGAACAGGCCATCAAGCAAATCAATCGCCAAGGTCTCCGGTATATCAATCCAACCAAGGACGCCGAAAGGGAATGGAAGAAGCGCATTAATGATCTCGCGGCACCAAGCTTGTTCCCGACGACCAGAAGCACGTATATGGGCGGTACCGTGCCCGGAAAGGCGTTCGAGATGACTTGTTATGCTGGCGGTGGTAAGTGTGACAGCACGCAGAGTCGAGAATGAAGCTAATATGGCGATTCGCAGTCAACGCTTACGGACCCGAGATCCGTTCGAAGCTGCAAGGGTGGCAGGGATTCGAGACGGTGAAGGCTTGAAGTACCTCTGCCTTGTTTCTACAAGTCTGCTTTTCCTGATTTTCCCGTTTGATAGCGAGGAGTCTCGATATGCATCAAATCTCAACACGATTGCAACAACATCACACTCATTCACTCAAATTCCTCGGCGTCGTGGCATCCGGCTTGGCACCGATATCAAATTCAGCCTCTTTCAGCCCCAAGAATGGATGATACGCGAGCTGAGTGCCCCCTTGTCCATTCTCGATTGATCGACAACAGCAGTTCAATGAGATGCTGCGAATGAGCAGGTAGGTGGAGCTGATAGACTTCGAACCAGCGGAACTTCCCAGCTGCGTATACCGGTCTGCGTAACGTGGTGGCCCGCAAGCAGTGCTCAAAAGAGCTCTATCGGCGAGAGATTATGGTTTTGGGTTTTCTTGGTCGTTGTTGCTTCTGCGTTTGTTTTCTGATTTTGAGATTCGCGAAGGTACCATGGCTGAGTTCATGCAACAGGCCTTGCCGCCGACGGCGGAGCTGCCGGTTCATTTGCAGGTCGATGTAAGTCATTGATCTCTGAACATCTAATAAGACCAAGCTAATGAGTTGTAGGATGGCATTGAAAAGAGCATTGCTGCTAAGCAAGACGAATACGCGTACCTCTTAAAGCCACCTAATAGATAAGCAAGCCTCCTCAGCTAACCATTGACAGAACCACAACTTCAACAAAGGACACAAGATCAAGACAAGAAAACGACCGAAGTTTCCACGGCTACAATGAAGACGCCTACTTCCTCCCCAACGACCAACTCGAAGCCGCACGCCTAGACTTACAACACTACACCTGGAAGCTCATGATGAACGGCCACCTCAGCATCGTCCCCATTACCACAGAGACCAAAAGAATCCTCGACATCGGTACAGGAACCGGAATCTGGTGTCTCGAAATCGCCCAAGCATATCCCGAAGTCCAAGTAACAGGCACCGACCTCTCCGCCATCCAACCCTCATCCAAGCCGCCCAACTGCCACTTCCTCCAAGCAAACGCCGAGCATGACTGGAATTTCGAGACTAAATTCGACATCATCCACTCCCGTATGTTGACGATGGGAATGCACGACTGGCCACGCTACTTCAAACAATGCTGGGACAACCTCGAGCCAGGCGGTTGGATCCAAACAGGCGAGACACAATTTCCCCAGAAGCGAGCAGACGGCGAAGATCAAGACCCTTCATCTTCTCCACTCCTCCAATGGGGCCAACACTGCTACGACGCTGCAGCGAAAGCTGGCATCAACGCTCGAGCCTCCGAGGACTTCGACGAAATGCTCAAAGCACAAGGCTTCGTCAACATCCAGAAATACGAGGTCCAATGGCCCATGGGACCTTGGGCGAAGGGGAAGAAGAATAAGGCTTTGGGAAGGTTGATTTATGAGAACATGACCAAGGCGATTCCGGCTTTGTGCGCGGGGTTGTTTCCGAAGTTGCTGGGGTGGAGCAAGGAGGAGGTGGATGAGTTTGCAGGGAGGGTGAATGAGGATATGGCGAAGGGGCATTTATATTGTCCAATGTGAGTTGCTCTCTTGTGTTGAGTTGAAGGGGACGGGCTGACTTGTTGCAGGGTGTGCCATGTTGCACAGAAGCCTCGTGAGGCCTGAGGTCAACGATAGATGTATCCTGTTGCCGAAGCCTGTGTTCTTGGGCAGATCTATCGTTGAAGACTTCGCTCATGAGTCCACCTTCCTGAAACCGCGGAAACACTTTCTCAATGGACGATAATAGATGATAATAGAACACATAAATTACAGCGAGCTTGCGAGAGGACTCTTCGCCGGAGACTTTGCATTTCTTCCAGGAATCGAGCAAGACTTGGCTAAGCATTGGTTAGAGATGAGGCTTCCGGTGAGATTGTGACCAGGCTGTCTAGGAAGCATCCTACGACGCGAGAGACGGAATCTTTTCTGCTCACTGTGACACGAGATTTCTTGGCTCTGTCAGCCAAGTAATCGAAATCCTCTGGCGCTATAGTGCAAAATCGTGTCATAGGGCGCAGAAGCCCCACACTTGAGGCTGGATTGGAGGTGAGTCTTCAGATGACTGATCATTCGCCGGTTTGGCAGCAACACTTAGTTGATCCTTCTTGCAATCGAATTCTCTTAGAACTTCAGCATCACCGTTGAAGACCGCCTACAGTAAGGTGCCCACACCATGGCGACAGCCAGCACAACCACCAGCACTGTCGAACTCGAGAGCTTCAATCATGACTCACAAGCAAACCATTCCACGACCACACTCCGAAATGAGCAGGCACAAAATCACAACGAAGCGCAGCCGTCGAATCTCGACGACATCGCCGAAGCCTCCCGCATAGTCGACGCCGGCGTCCCAGACGGCGGCTACGGCTGGGTCGTCACCTTCTGCTCCGGCGTCCTCGCCTTCTGGGCCATTGGAACCTCGTACTCCTGGGGCGTGATTCAAAGCGGTCTCATCTCGGAAGGCTTCTCATCAGCCTCCGTCCTCCCGTGGGTTGGATCGCTCAGCATATCGATGGTGGCCATATCAGCGATCGTCAATGCTCGAATCCTACGTGCTCTTGGCTCTCAGAAGACGAGTGTCTTGGGCATCATGCTGCTCGTGGTGGGAGAGCTAGCGAGTGGATTCTCGACGAAGAATCTTCCGGGGTTGTTCATTGCGACGGGCATTGTGATGGGTTGGGGGATTGGGGTGTGTTTTATGGTTACCAGCTCCCTTCCAGCGCAGTATTTCAGTCGAAAGAGGGGTTTGGCTACTGGATTGGCATACGCTGCCGTACGTCTGAGTCTTCGACTTCGTTAATGTTGCATTGACTGACTTCGTGACAGGGAGGAGCCGGCGGCGCAGCCAACAGCTTCATGATCGACGCCCTCATCAAAAGCGTCGGCACAGCCTGGTCCTTCCGCATCGTCGCCCTCATGACTCTAGCAACCGGCCTACCGGCAGCCTACTTCATCCGAGATCGTGTCTCGCCAAACAGGAGAGTCTTCATCGATTGGAGCCTACTCCGTGATTCGAGGTTCATCTTCCTGTTTCTTTGCGGTTTCGTGGGGACCTTCCCACTGCTCGTCCCGCCTTTCTTCCTGCCTTTGTACAGCGTCTCGATCGGCATGCCGGGTACTGCTGCAGCTCTGGTTGCGGGATACAATGCGGCCTCTGCTGTGGGGAGGATTATTATGGGTTTCTGCTGTGATAAGATTGGGTCACTCAATTCCTTGATCATGACGCTGTCGCTTGTTGCTTTGAGTATGCTGGCTTTGTGGCCGGTGTCGCAAACCCTGGGACCTTTGATTGTCTTTGTTGTTATCAATGGCGCTGCCTGCGGTGGATTCTTTTCGGTGTTCCCAACGGTTGCAGGCAGTGTATTCGGTAGCGCTCGCGTGAGTGTTGCCATGGGCATGCTGGTGACCGGCTGGAGTGGTGGATACCTGCTGGTAAGTCAACATCCAAATCAATCTTCATATGCTGTTTCTGACTATTTCAGGGCGCCCCAATCGCAGGATACCTTCTCGCAGACTACGGCGGCGAGACTGCCGGCTTCAAAGCATACAGACCGGCAATCTACTACGCCGGCTCCATGGCATTGGGAGCGGCAGGACTGGTGGCCTTGGTACGATTGAGGATGAGCAGGAAGCTGTTGGCAAAGCTTTGAAACTGACTGAACTTATCGACTGTCGTAATCACGTGAGGATCACTGGGCCCTCATAGACCTTGCGCTGATAGATCAAGTAGTATATGGTACCTCCGATGGTCCAGCCACCAAGAACCAGAGATGAGTAGTTCATATTCTGGGCTGTGACAGGCTGATAGCTTGGGAACATGCTGAAGAGCATTGCCAGAGCGCCCCAGAGGAGAGCGATGACGTTGACTGTTGAGCCTGCCAGACGTTAGCGATGGTATCAAAGATTGGAGCCATGATTCAGCGTACCCCATTTTCCAAGTGTGAACCATCCCGTCTGATGCTGAACAGAAGACCGCCGTCCATACCAGAGCATGAATCCGATCGGTAAGACATACGAAGCGTACATGCCCAGAATCGACATAGACAGAATCGCATTGAACGCCGTGGTATTGCCGATATAGATCAGGCCAAGCAGGAACTGCAAGACCGTGAGAAGAATACACATCCTCACTGGCAGCTGACTTCGATGTCCGAGATGATTATAGTATCCACTGAACGGGAACGCTCGATCACGAGCAAAGGCCCAAGCAGTACGGCTCGTGCTGGTCAAGCCAGCGGAATTGGCAGCCAGAGCAGTCAGTGCATGGAAGAGAGTCATGATCGTCGCGGCGCCGTGGTTCTGCGTGACGTTGTAGTAGAGCTGAACGAACGGGAAACCGGTTGCGGTTTGAAGGAGGACGTCGAGATCGCCTAGGCAGTAGAGGAAGACGATGCAGAAGACGAAACCCATGAGGCCGTTGACGAGGATGGAGCCCAGCATGGCGATGGGAACGTATTTCGATGGACGAGGAAGTTCTTCCGACAAGTGAGCTGCGGCATCGTATCTCGTGAGAGTCAGCGAGTGTCTAAGGAGTCGTGGAAAGTATGCCTACCCTAGGAATGGATAGACCGTTGAGAGAAGCCCAACGAGCCAGGAGATGCCATTCGAGCTCCAGCCGCTGGTATTGGAGAAGTCTGTGAAGACGTATTCTGAGGTGTTCTTGTTTTTCGTCATGGCGCCCAGAATGACAACGATGATAATGAAGCCGACAACGTGAATGATGCCAGCCGCAACATTGGTGTGTGCTAGGATCCTCGACCCATAGACGTTGATGACCAATGAATATGCCAGGACCATCCAGTAGAACATGACGCCATGCCATCGCTGTGGTACATAGTCGGCATTGTTGAGTATCAGTAGGGCTTGGAAGAGGAGGCCGGCCGACAAGGCGGCTGATGCTGTGAGGGCGAGTTGTCCTCCGATTGATATCCATCCAGTGACCCAAGATGCGAATGGGCGAATGTTGTGTGGAGCGAAGGCGGCGACCCAGTGGTATTGTCCTAGACAAAGGCGAGGGAGGTCAGTTCAGACTTCGATCAAATCAACTTTGGAACGGAAAACACGAACCTCCTGCTGTCGGATAAATGCTCGCGATCTCTGCCATCGATGCGGCTAGAGCTAAGGTTCCAAGGAAGGTAATGATACTGTTCTCTTCATCAGCATTTATTTGTTGTGCCCGGCCGGTCTTCGCCCTACTAGTTGTAAAAGAGACACGGCGGTCCACCATTCGTCAAGGCTGAGGTAACGACTGTTGCCAGTGCTTCCCAAGTTGCCATCAAGCAAACGAGGAGTGCTCCCAATGACCATACGTTGAAGCCTTCACGCAGCTCTTCTGATTCGCCCGGCTTGACTGCCGACATGACGGGCTCGAGGGGGATCTCATTCTCTTTCGTCGGTCCATTGCTCTTGTCGATTGAATCGTTTTTCGCCATCGTCGGTTATGAACGATGAATGTAGAGTGTGAAGTTCGAGTGTAATTGTGAAACGATTACTTGTTCGTATGACCACAAGAGACGGTCTCAACTTACGGTTGTTTACCCGAGGGGTGGTACATCTAGATCTACATACAAGGCGGAACGTAGACTTTGGGGCGGGAATGCTCCGCCCTGGAAGTTGATCCGCATAGTGAGCGTGTAGATACTCTCAAAACATTTCCTGTAAGAGCAACTGGCCAGAGCGATAAGGATCGTTTCATAGGAGCCTCGCAGCGAGATAGGAGCGTTTCTTATCAGCCCGAACGAGATAGAGAGGCCCACCGGATAGCGGGCTGCGTGGTCGTGGCTTTCGTATGTTCGTTCAATGGCCCAGATGCCATTGGCAGTCGCAACGGGACATTTTAAGGTCAGACATCATCCATCGAGGAAGACGTGAAGTCGAGAGCGGTGGAGGAAAGACTTTAAAGTCTTCAAGGATAGGAGGCCAGTGCACCACGATCAGGCCATGGGGCCAGGCTTGGTGAATCTTGAGTCTTGACCCCATGGCACGGAGACGAACAGAGGAGTATCCGGAGCGCGCGCGCACGATCTCCACAGTATCAAAAGAGGCAAAGAGACAGCGATGTCCTGGGATGTCGAAGTGGTGGTGAAGATGTGTCAAGCCGACGGCCCTAGGAGAAGTCGCTGCCGGCAACTCGATATCACTGCCATTGGCTCGGCAGCAGCCGCAGAGCTTCTCCTCAGGCGCCTAATCGAAAGAAGAATGCATATCCGAGCATCGAGGGCGGTACGATTTCCGGCTCTCGCTCTTACCACTTCATCGCTGTTTGTTTGGACGAGCTATCCTCCTTCATCGATGCTAATGCTGACTCAATGCGGGCAGCACGTGGAGTATATCTAGTATCTGTTCCATGCTTCGAGCTTCAAAGTAACTCTCACCTTCTCAAGGTACAGTCCTCCTCTTAGCCGAGCTACTCCTTTCTCCCTCAATACATTTACTTCACTAAGCCATCAACATGGCGCCTCATCCTCTTCAGCAGCTGTCCTACCAGGAGACTGTCCTAGTGAAGGATGTCATCATCTCAGAGCACGAGCAGACCGAAGTCATTCTCCTCAGACAAATCTTCCTCGAGGAACCACCAAAGGCCGAATTGAAGAAGTTCTTGGCTCTCGAGCATGCTGGCGGCGTGACAGAATCCTCTCCTCGACCGGCAAGACTTGCCAGGTGCCAGTACGATGTTATTGGATCTGACAAGATTCCATACTTCCACGAGGCTGTTGTGGATGTCAATAAGAAAGCTCGGGTTGAACATGAAGTCATTGGGAAGGAGCACCAGGCACCTTTGATCCTGTAAGTTATATTCCATTGCTTTACGAACAAAATCAAAGCTAATAGCAATACAGAGCTGAATTCGACCACCTCGTCGAATGCGTGGAACAATCGCAAGAATTCAAAGACGCCATTGCTGAGTTCGAACTCCCCGAAGGCTTCGACATCGTTGTAGAACCTTGGCCATATGGCGGTCCTGATGATGTCGACGGCGACACTCGATTCTTCCAGGGTCTCGTCTTCGCTTTCGACAAGAGGAAGAACAATGCCGACACCAACTTCTACCCCTACCCACTGCCCCTAATCCCCGTCATGGACGCCCAGACACGCAAGCTCGTCAAGATCGACAGACTGGCCACCGGAGGCAAAGGCGATGCTCTGGACGGCAAGACCCACGTCCAAAAAGTCCTCTCCCACTGCCAATCCGCCGAATACGTCCCCGAGCTCCTTCCCAACGGCACACGAAAAGACCTCAAACCCCTCAACGTCTCCCAACCCGAAGGCCCCTCATTCACCGTAACCGACAACCTAATCGAATGGCAAAACTGGCGCTTCCGCGTAACCTTCAATCCACGCGAAGGCGCCGTGATCCACGACGTAACATACGGCGGGCGGGACATGTTCTACCGACTGTCCATCAGCGAAATGACAGTCCCCTACGCCGACGCCCGCGTCCCCTTCCACCGAAAGCAAGCCTTTGACTTCGGCGATGGCGGCGCCGGAAACTGCGCCAACAACCTCTCCCTGGGCTGCGACTGTCTCGGCGTGATAAAGTACTTCGACGGCGTGCTCGTCGCAGGGAACAACGAGATCAAAAACGCGCCCAATGTAATCTGTCTGCACGAGCAAGACAACGGGATCGGCTGGAAACACACCAACTGGCGCACGGGACGCGCAGTCGTGACCCGGAACCGCGAACTCGTGGTGCAATTCATCATCACGCTCGCGAACTACGAATACATCTTCGCGTACAAATTCAACCAGTCCGGCGGGATCGACATCGAAACCCGCGCGACAGGAATCGTATCGGTGGTAAACATCGACCCAGGAAAGCAATCCGACTACGGCAACGTCGTCGGCCCAGGAGTCCTAGCCCAAAACCACCAACACATTTTCGCAATCCGTATAGACCCCGCAATCGATGGCCACGCCAACACCGTAATCCAAGAAGACTCCCTCCCCGTCCCCATGAACCCGGAAACAAACCCAAGGGGGAACTACTACGAAGTGCGCAAAACGCCCATAACCACCGCAGCCTGGGCGGACGCCGAACCAAAAACCAACAGAGTCTTCAAAATCATCAACGAAAACAAACTCAACCCCATCTCTGGCCGTCCCGTAGGTTTCAAACTCACACCCCCGGCAACCCAACTCCTCCTCGCCGACCCAGAAAGTATCCAGTCCCAACGCGCGGCGTTCGCGCACCACCACGTCTGGGTGACGAAATACCAGGACAACGAACTCTACGCCGCAGGACGGTATACCATGCAATCGCGGAAAGAGTCCGGCGGAGTCGCAGACGCAGTCGCACGAGGGGATAATGTCCAGAATGAGGATGTCGTGGTGTGGAGTGTGTTTGGCCTGACGCATAATCCCCGCGTGGAGGATTGGCCGGTCATGCCGGTGGAGATCCATAATGTGCATTTGCGGCCGAGTGATTTCTTTGAGGCGAATCCGAGTATTGATGTGCCGAGTAGTAAGAATTTGGAGAGTAAATTGGTCGTTAATGGGGGAGCTCATACGAATGGGGAGACGAATGGATGTTGCAATGGGAATGAGACGAATGGAAGGGGACTTGGGAGGTAAGCGATGAAGTTTGGGAAATATTTTTATACTACACGCACATTTGACTATACAAAACTTTGCAGCAAGAACGCTCTCTTAATTTTCTACACCCTCCGACTATACCCACTGCCCATACCGGCAGCGCCTCTCCTCCTTTCCCACCATTTCCTCCCTTCATCCACCCATAGAACCAGACTCGCCATGGCAACAAGTCTAACCAGATCCAAAGCACTGAGAGCCTCGGTCTGGAACACACCTTGCAGCGGCGGGAAGTAAATCACAAGTCCCTGCCCCAACAGACTTCCGAGAACTGCATAATTGAACATTTTGTTCCCGCTTAAGATCTGGACTTCTCCGAGGAGGATCGACTTTGTGGAGGAACGACAAGTTAGAGCGTTGAACATGTCGAAGAGGACGAATTGTGTGAAGGTGAGGGTCGTGTCGCGAGGCGAGACGCTACGCGCGAGGAGGTCTGACTCTGTGAGGTTTGACACGTAGGTAAAGAGGGTGCCGAGAAGGATGATGACGGCCGATTGGAGGACACGGCGGATCAGGCGAGGCGTGAGGACGCGGGCGTTGCGAGGGCGAGGGGGTTGAGTGAGCAAGGCCGGGTCGACGGGCTCGACACCGAGGGACTGGGCAGGTGGACCGTCCATCAAGATGTCTAGAAGTCAAATGTTAGTCTATGTTGATAAGATCATCAAAGAGAGGGTACTCACTGATCCACAAGATTTGCATGGCATTCAGAGGGTTCTTCCAACCGCCCAGCGAGCTCATCATGACCAGGCCCAACGCCGCAACGCTGGTGCTGAGCTGGAAAGTCAAGAAGTTTTGGATATTGTAGAAAATGCCCTTGCCCTCTTCAATAGCACTTAGGATCGTGCTAAAGTCGTCGTCGGTCAGAATCATGTCTGCTGCCTCCTTCGCCACGTCAGTTCCTAGCTTGCCCATGCTGATGCCAATGTCTGCCTTCTTCAGAGCAGGTGCATCGTTGACACCATCGCCAGTCATAGCGACAACGTCTCCCCGCTGTTGTAGTGCGCTGATGATCTTGAGCTTATGGTCTGGAGTTGTCCGGGCGAAGATAGATATCCTGGTCATTGCTTCCGCAAGTTCGGCCTCACTCATCTGATCAACTTGATCACCACGTAGAACGGGAGACCCGATGGCAGAAGACATGTTGACAGGCATGCCGAGCTTCTTTGCGATTGCGACAGCCGTGGTTTCAGCATCGCCAGTGATCATGATCACCTTGACACCACCTGCCATGAGCCGTCGAATCGATCGATCAACACCTTTGCGCGGCGGATCTGACATGCCGACCAGTCCAGCGAAGCAAAGTCCGCTATAGGTATCTTCGCCAACTTGACCTGCAGCAGAACGCCCAAGCATGGAGGCAGGGGTCGAAGAGCGCGAGTCTCCAAGGTTGCGGCTCTTGCTTGTATCCCGACTCCCTCTTACTCGAACAGGCCCGGAAGCAAAAGCCAGCACGCGAAGTCCTTCTTCTGCCATCTTCCGTGCGGCTTGGTCGACTTCTTGCCTTCTCCGGTCGTCCAGAACCACCTCATCGCCTTGCGTCGAGATGTAGGTGTCGCATCTGCTGATGACCCGTTCTAGGGCACCCTTGACGTAGGCTGTATCGCCTCCGTCTAAGCCTCCGACAATGACGCCCATCCATTTCCGTTCGCTCGAGAATGGAATCTCGTGTTTGCGCTCTCCTATCCGCGCCCGCACGTCATCCTCGTGGAACGTATCCAGAAGATCGAGAAGTGCAACATCCGTAGGCTGGCCAGCCCATCGGCTTTTGGCGTTTGCCAGATCATCAGCACCTCCTGTGCTCGCCAAAACGGCCGCGCTCGCTGCGGTTACAGGACCATGGCTGTGCGTGTTAAGCCTTCCATTGTTGACGATGTTAGCCGTCCTCAAAACCGCTTGCGTAGTGGCACCGTTGGGAGCGTCGGTTTGAACTTTGGTCACTTCCTGAGGCTGATCGTGTCCAAAGCTCCACATTTTGGTAGCCGTCATGTGGTTGACAGTGAGAGTGCCAGTCTTGTCAGAGCAGACCACGTTCACTGATCCGAGAGTCTCCACCGACGGGAGTCGCCGTACGATGGCATTGCGTTTGCTCATTCGCAGAACACCCAGGGCGAGCGTGACAGTCACAATGATGGGCAGGCCTTCTGGAATGGCTGCGACTGCCAGAGAAACACCAATTTGGAAGAGCTCCAAGAACTTCATGCCTCGCCAGAGTCCAACGAGCATGATCAATCCAATGACACCAAAAGACATGTAGCTGAGGTCCTTACCCAGCCGATCCATGCTTTGTTGTAGTGGAGTTCGAGGAGACTCAATCTCCTGTAGGGAAGCACTGATTGCACCAAATTCGGTGTCGCCTCCAGTTCCAATGACTATACCTTGGCCGTATCCAGATCGTACCAAGGTCCCCTGAAATGCGATGTTCGTCTGATCGTTCAACCTGATTTCGCCATTCGCTCCTAGTCTGCTCTGATTTAGAGAGGTGGCAGGATCTGTGCTGCCATTCATGTATGTCCCTACTGTGATGGTATCTGCGCTCTTGCCCACTGGCTCATTCTCCCCTGTAAGATTGCTCTCGTCGATGCTGAGATCGGCCGCATGCGTTATTCGAATGTCGGCTGGTATCCTGTCCCCAGTGTGAAACATGACGAGATCTCCCGTCACGAGTTGAGAAGCAGATATCGTCGTGCTGGCCTTCTCTGCCGCTGGAAGGTCGCTGTTTCCCGGTCCTTTAGGCTCTCCATTTTCCACAGATCCAGAAGCCCGTCTATGATCATCTACTGCTGTTCGTATTACGTGCGCGTAATGTGGCACTAGCGAATTGAGTGCTTCCAAGCTCTTCTCACTCCTGTATTCCTGGACAAAGGCCACGGTCACGACAATAGTGACAGCGATTGCTATTGAGACTGCGTCCTCGAAATTCCCCATAATGGCCGATATAGCGGCGCTGGCCAGCAACAGGAGGATGAGTGTCTCCTTGAACTGCTTGACAAACCGCAGCCAGAGTGGCTCTGGCTCTTCCTGGGGCAGCTCATTCGGTCCCTGAACATGTAATCGCGTAGAGGCGTCGGAGGGGTGTAAGCCGTGGGTTAGAGAAGTGGAGTGCTTCTCAGCGACTTGGTCTGGAGAGAGCGTCGCATGCTGGGCCGTCACCGACTGCTGGCCGGGGATCTTGACGCGACTGACGGTTCTCGAATGTCCCCTGCCATTGTCACTCGGCGGCTGCAGATGCGCAGAGGGCGTCGTTGGGCGAGAGCTTTGGTGGTGCAGCGGGAGGGTTTGAGAGTCGGAGCGGGACATCTCTGGGCCTCAGCCATCAAGTGAATGATCGATCTCAAGGCCAGGTGGTTTGATCGTGCGCGCGCATTGGGAAGTAGTCGGGGAGTCGCCTGGATTTGGGGGGTGTTGGCTTCCGTTCTCGTGTGTCTTTGTCGCTTGTCGTCGTCAATAAGCAAATTCGCTGGAGCGTGTTCAGGAAAAGGACATGTCTAGATCCACGAGACTGGCCAGATGTTACTCGCTTCGTTTCCCCAGACAATCCTTGCCGTCCTCGCCGCCGCCGCCGTCCTCAAGCGTGGCGTCGCCGCGGAAGTGAAGCTGCGGGAGCGGGCGGCTGTTCCCGCCGTGTGGCAGCCTGCCCCCAGCCATCGGAATGCTCGACCAGCTGCCAAACGTCGCGACCTCGTCTCTCCCACTATCTCCCTCCGCCAACACCACCGCCACGACAATATCGCTCGCGCCCTCGCAGGAAATATCGAAACAGGATCAACGATAACCGCGGAATGATTTTCGCCTAAGATACCCCCCGGCGCCGTCTCCGAACGCGGTCGCGTCACACCAAAACAACAACAATCAATCCACGCGCCGACGCTGCAAACATCCACCACAACACCCGCCGCCGCCTCAAATCCCCAGGACCGGCGTCGCCAGTACATCCTCTTAACGACAACACGACAAAATGTTCTATTCGGAGCAGCTGTTGACCAAGACCGGGCCGCTGGCTCGCGTCTGGCTGGCCTCCAACCTCGATCGAAAGCTCAACAAACAGACCGTCCTGCAGTCGAATTTGCAGGACAGTGTGAGGGATATCATCGGAGAGAATGCAGCTCCTATTGCCCTGCGAATGAGCGGTCAGCTTTTGCTGGGTGTCGTCAAGATCTACAACAGAAAGACCAAGTACTTGATGGACGATTGCAGCGAAGCTCTGCTCAAAATCAAGATGGTAAGCCATGCAATGAACGAGACGAGACGAGACAATACTAACCTCTTGCAGGCCTTCCGACCTGGAAACGTCGATCTTCCCAGCGACCAGTCCCACAAGGCCAACCCTCACACCCTGATGCTTGCCGATACCATCACCGAACTGGACCTATTCGCCCCACTTCCGGATCCAGAGGATCTTCTTCGCGCACCCGAGGAGCGTGCCCCAGGACAGGATCCCACCCTGCTTGACTTCGGAATGAGTCAAGTCATGGACAGCCAGACCCCAAACCGTCGAGAGAAGCGTTTGCTTCAACTGGACGACGATGACCTTGGCCTGGATCTCGGTCTTGAGCCTGGTCAGGATGCTATCGGGTCGACTCCCATGACTGAGGATCGATCAATCGAACAAGGTCGTCGCGCACCTACCCCTCGCAACGATGAGCCAACTCTTCTGGAGGACGATGATCTCGGCCTCGACTTCGGCCTTGACATGGGAGGTGACACCACTCTTGGTCGCGAAGGCTCTATGCGACCTACTGACGCCGGCAACGACTTGCCCATTATCGGTGATGACGATATGCCAATGGGCGGAATGGACAACGATGAGATTGATCGTGCGAACCAAAATGCGCTCAACCGCGCAGACCAAGCTGCTGAGCAAGCCCGTCGATCGGACTCTCCCCTCTCATCCATTCGCGCTAGCATGGAACGCGATCTGGAGGAGACATTCCGCCTCGACCAGGCTCAAATGGACGAGACCGATCCCACCATCATCCAAGCGGCTCAGCGTGCCAAGCGGAGAAAGGTCATGCCAATGGACGCCGAGACCACCCTTCACAACAGCCAGATCAAGAAGCAGCAAGACGATCGCCATGCTATTATCAAGGCGCCAACCTTCTTGCCCCGCGACCCAGTACTGCTGCAGCTCATGGAGATGCAGCGCAATGGCACCTTCGTTAGCAACCTGATGGGAGATGGTCGCATGCAGGGTTGGGCTCCAGAACTTCGAGGCATCCTGTCTCTGGAAGTTGTGCGGAAAGCAGGCGACAAGAAGCGCAAGCGAGACTCTGGCATCGCCGATGTGGAAACCGACGGCGAGCAACAAGACGCTCCTCAGCTCGAAATCCCACAAGAAGACGAAGGCTTCCAGCTTGATGCCGGCGCTGACGACTTCGGTGCCACTGTCCATTCCGATGGCTTCCAACCTCAACAAGATGACGACCTTCACGAAGACTACGACGAACCACCAGTCAACTTCGACGACACCACAATGCCCCTCCTCCACCCATCACAAGGCGGGCCTGTCGCAATCGGAACCAAGAAGATGGTGCACATGCTCCGCGAGCACTTCGCTCCACAACATCCAAAGACTGCCAACGAGCCCCCGACACCATCCAAGCGTGTCAAGGCTTCAGCCCTGTTCACAGATCTCTGCCCGGAGAAGCAGACCTCCAGACCAGACGCAACCAAGATGTTCTTCGAGTTGCTTGTGCTCGGCACCAAAGATGCCATCAAAGTCGAACAAGATAGCAAGGAGCTCGGCATGCCGATCCGCGTTCGTGGTAAGCGTGGTCTGTGGGGTGACTGGGCTGAGTTGCAATCTGGTGGTGAGATCGCTAGCCAGAGTCAACAGCAGGAGCAAGTCGCCGGTGCTGATGAGATCGCTGCGGCGTGATCACCAGGCTTGTCTTTTGGGTGTTGGGATTGTTCTTGTCTAAATACATTAGCGAGGCGCTCGAGGCGTCTCTCACGATTTGCGAAGGGTGGTTTGGCACACGGATTTCTCTTGCATGGGTTGATGGTAAAAGTGAAGGAGCAAGAGAAGAGACTTGTGTGTTTATTACTGGTTCTTGTTTCTAATGATTCCGGGTCTTGGTTGTGATATCCCCATTAGCGGAGAGAAAGAAAAAGAGCAAATTCTTGTTTGCGTAGTTGAGATTAGGGATGGCATTCAATAGGAAATTAACAGTCACTACTGTCTTTCCTTAAACCTGATCCAGTCTTTAATGCTGCCTTCACTTAGAACCAAACTAACAATCACTGCTGTCCTCACTTAAACCCAATCCAATCTTTAATGCTGCCTTTACTTAAATCTAGATTAATCCTCACTGCTGACTTTACTTGTATCTAAGTTGGACCTCTAATTGGATTCTGATTAAGTCCATCAAGGTTCCTCATCTCAATCATTCACCTAAACCCAAATGCAAAAGACATGAATAGTGCTCGTACGTCTTCAATCCCTCAATACCGCCATACATATACTGTTCATTTTGCCCTTTTGAATCCTAACTGTCGATATAATGATATTATAATCATACACTCAATCCATCTCACCTCATTACTTCCTCAAAAGAAACCCCCCTTCCCACTAGTCTTCTCCTCAGCCTCGCCCTTCGCCTCCTCAGCACCCTCCTGTGCCTCATCAGCAGCGCCCTCCGCCTCGTCTTTCGCGTTCTGTGCTTGACTCTGCTTTCGATTCTTGCCGGAGATACCGCCCCAGACACCAGAGGCGAGACCGCCCACACCTTTACCGACGCCACCGACGGTGGATCCGACTCCTGGGGGAGTGTTAGTGACCACAGAATCGTTAGGGGAATGTAAAGAGGGAGAGGAGAAGGAAGGGTAGGGAAAGAAGGGGGTGGTTGAGGGAGGAGAGGGGAGGGAAATACGCACCACCAATAACATCCCCCTTGCCGATTTTGCCCACGCCTTCGCCCACACCGCCGGTCACGCCTGTCACGGTGTCTCCGACGCCTTTGGTGACGCCTTCGACGGTTCCGCCGGCGCGGCCGGGGATGTAGCCTCCGACCTATTCAAACATATCAGTCTCTCTCTCGACGTGAAGGGATACTCGGGAGACTTACGTTCTTTCCAACCCCTTCGATCGAGTCGCCCTAGAATCAAGCAATCAGCATGAGTAGGTCAAAGGTTTGCAGTTGTTCTTACTGCCCCCTTCCCAACTCCATTAACCGTCTGTCCAACTCCACCCGTAGCTCCAGCCGCCACACCACTGACATCGCCTTTGCCGAGAGCTCCTGTGGTATCGCCAACGGTTTTACCGACCCCTGAAGTTGCGCCTGACACGGTCTTGCCGACGTTACTGGTCGTGTCGCCCACGGTCTTGCCGACTGGACCGCCCTATGAAAGTAATGAGTGTTTGTATGGGCTGGAGAGGGGAGGGGGAAGATGGTGGCCTACGACAGTGCCGCCGAGGGTTTTGCCTGCTCCTGATACGGTGCCTTCGACGCCTTTGCCCACGCCAGAGACGGTTGCACCGGCCTGTGGGATCAATCAGCTTCAAATTCATGCTCGTGGAAGACATCGGTCTTCTTACCCCTTGGCCCACACCAGACACCGTTCGACCAACGCCCTGTTCAAGTAATCAGCACAAGCCTCTCAAAATCGCGGTTCGATTATCACTTACCTTCGCAACACCACTCCCAACCCCCTTAACATCCCCCCTCCCAACCGCACCAACAGTATCCTTCCCCGTCTGCGCCAAATTCCCCACAGCGCCACCCGCAGTATCAGAAACATTCTTCCCAGCGCCCTGCGCTGTCGAGCCAACATTCTTCGTAGCGCCAGAAACAGTCGACGTAGCGCCCTGACCAACCTGGTTGACTTTCTTCGTTACAGGGGCCGCTCGTCCACCGGAGGCTTTGTCGAGAGTACCTGCTTACAATCAGCTCGCTTTGTCTGCGGCAGCCTTCCAACGACTCGTGAGCCAGGTGGGAAGCCATTGCTCCACGACGCTGGGATCTCCGCCGAAGTCCAGTCGCTGTGGTGGGGACTCACCAGTCGCTGCGCCGACGCCCTTGTTCACGCCGCCAGTGGCACCATCGACGGTCTTGTTCGCAGCGTTGACGCCTGTTCCAAGGCCTTTCTGTGCTGTGCCTGTGGCCTTACCCGTAGCTTTCTGCGCTGTGTCTCCGCTCGTTTCGGCAGCATCCTCTACCGCGCCTGTTGGTACAGGTTTCTTCGTTTGAGGCCTCACAGCTGGTGGTATTGGCTTCTTCTTTGCTGGCGTTGAAGCACCGCTCGCTGGCGAAGCTGGAGCTTTTGCGCCTCCAGTCGCTTGTCCTACTGCTTTTTGTGGTTGAGCTGGTGTTGGCTTCTTGGCCGGAGCTCCTGCAGCTGGAGTCTTTGCGGGTGTTTTCACCGGTGTAGGACCTCCAGCACCAGCAGGCTTCGTTGGAGGCTTCTTAGTCGGAGGACCTCCTGCTGCGTTTGCTGGCTTTTGCGGAGGAGATTTGACTGGCGGCGATTTGACTGGCGCTGCTTTCGAAGGTGTAGTCGCGGGCTTCTGAGGAGTAGAAGCGTTCGCAGGCTTCTTCACAGGAGGAGTACCCGTCTTCGCCGGACTTTCAGCATTGGCAGCTGCAGGTTTCGCAGGAGCTTTCGCAGGTTGCTTCGGCGCTGATGGGACCTTGTTAGCTGGAGCTTTGGGCGGAGCCTTCTTCGGTAGTTCATTATCGATCATGGAGATCTTCTGCATACCAGCTGGCGGGAAAGTTAGCACATCTCACTTTCTGATGAAGCTATTCAAACAATCGAAAGCATTGAAAATCGAGTAATGAGCGAGCACCTCATAGTGCTATTCTGTACAGTCTGCGCACCGGGTCGAACGGCGGACATACTAAGATAGTAGTAACCCGCAGCGGCCGTCGTAGCAGCTATGGGAAGTGCCCTCCACAGGTATCCCGACGTGCTCGACGTACCTTGGAGCTGGTCCTGCTGTTTCTTGAGATCGCTGACGGCGGACGACATGGTTCCTGTGAATCCTCTTCCAATAATGAAATCCAACCAGAAGATATAAGGAAAGGAGGAGAGGAAAGAGAATGGACCCGAACCAAGTTCTACAACCGCACCGCCTCACGCAGAGCTCGTGGCAGGAGAGCTCACACAAACTACGTCACGCAGACGATGCATGAGCAGGCATGAGATGGCTGTGGTCTGCCATCCAAGTTTTGGGAACGACAAGGATCCTGTCCCACTTGACGCGTGGTCGTCATTGGTGGACCGTGAAAGTGGACCGTGCGAGGGAGGATCGTCGCCGATTGATGAACTGTGGCCGTGCGGTCCTGCATCACATCCATCTCTTCCAGAAACTCGCTTCTGCGCCGGATGTATGAATCTTCCTTCAGACTTTGTCAAGCTTTGATATGTGCCGATGCCAGAGTGATGTTTGCGATGGAAGAAAAGCCGCTATCCGAAGGAATTGGCCCTCAAAGCGGCTGCCGGCGACGAGTCATTCGCGTCCCTTTTGAGCAGCATCTCATCGAGAGAATACAGTCAAGGCAGGTGGAGAGAGAAGCTGCAAGATCAAGAGCAAGATGCCGTAGATGGAGGTGAATATGTTGAAGGGGAAAAGAGGTGGCGGTCGCAAGAGGTGAAGTCGAAATAGAGCAGGCCGCGGACCATCGCACTTGCCTTGTAGTGCCGTGCTATGCCACTTTCGCCATCTACCTCGACGCCGACACCAATCTCGACCTCTCACGAGTAACCAAGAACGTGCAATTGGCGACAAGTTGCACGTCAACAGACTGACTGCCGTTAGACGACGGCTCGTCAGCAAGACTGATCAGATTCATTCACCTCGCCGGCCACCCCACCTTGCTAGTCACCTGCATGTGCTTATCCAAGCCACCTCTCATTTGACTTCAGGCTCGAGAGGCCGCCCACCACTCGCAGCCTTTCCAAAGGTAACGACCATTTTCATTCTCTCCTCATTTGTGCGACACTCAAATTCCCCGACAGCAGCACTCACCTCACAGGACCACGCCAACAATGAAGAAACTCTTCCGATTCAAGTCCAAGAAGGCCGTCGGCGAGCCCCAATGGCATGCTCAATCGCAATGTCGCCTTCTTCAACTACCCGGCGAGCTGCGCAATCACATCTGGAACCTCGCCTTCACGTCGGATGACGACTACATCTCCCTCAACAACCTCGAAAAACCCGCCCTGACCTCGACCTGCCGCCAAATCGAACACGAAGCATTGCCACTTTTCTTTGACGCCTCACGATTCAGTGTTACAGTCACTGTCAATCAAGACTGGCACCTTCAACGCCCTTTCTTCGCACCCTCCACGACCGCCTGGATTGAAGCCGCCGGGTCCCTCGCCGGCCCCTTTCACACTGTCCGCTTCATGATTTCCCGCCCTGATCGCGAGTTTCGAGCAATGGACCTGCTGCCCATCGCCAATCCACACTTCAACACAGCTTGGAGCATCTGCCTCAAAGAAGATCAATCCGATTTCCCACACTGCTCCGCCATCTGGGTGGCGTGGACGTGGACCTCGCTCGCCCGCGAATTAGGGGACACAAGGTTCCCCAATTTCAGCGGCATTGTGGACCTGGCCAAGGAGGCTAAGAGCACGTGGCTTCCATGTGAACGGAGATTTTTCAAGCGACATCCGGTTCTGGGAAGGAGACTGATACGTTTGTGCTGCTTGTGGCCGGAGTCTCTGATGCCCAAAGCCTCGACGAAGAGCGCGTCGGAGAGGCCTTGTCGATGTCAAGGGTGTGACAAAGAGAGGAAGGAGAAGAAGAAGGCTGAGAAGGCGCTGAGGAAGAAGGCAGCGGCGCGGACGAAGTCCAAATGAACAGCGTCTGAGCAGGAAATCGGAGTAGGGTGGATTGGAATACTCGAGGATCATAGCTTGGCTAGGCGGTCTACTGAGTCTTGGCCATCACTAGGTGAGAGAAGTCCGACAAGTACTCTCACATCGCTGACCTTTTCCAAGTCATCAATCAGACGAATCAATTCTTCTCGTTTCCGAGTGCCCAGTTCCTCTGTCGCGAACTCCCAGCACCTCCTGAACTTTGTCAGATGCTGTTCTCTCGTAAGCCTCCTGGTCGGACTGGCTAGCATCTGCTCGCACTTCCAACGGCGAGTCTCGCCACTGGCCAGACGAATCTCCACCTTGACCGGGACAAGAGAGTTAGGATCCGATTGATCGTCCGACACCATCGAGATCCGCTTAGCCACAGCATGTGTCTTTTCATCTTGCAGCTCTGCTCCTCGATAGTGAGCGAGGTCGACAGTGCCAATCAGGAGTACTTTGGCACCGACATACGACATACACAAGCGGGCGTAGTTTGGTGATGGATTCGGTACGTCCGGTCGTGAACATAGACGCACTGATACAGGCGATGCAGTGATCTGAACAGATGCTACATCGTCCACATTCAAAGGTGTTCCATCCTTCCCCTTCATGAGCGTCTGAATGCCCTCGATCCCGCCGTGAGTCGCTCTTCCAGCTGGGTATGGTTTATGGCTGATCTCACTGAGTAGCCACCGCTTTCCATCCAGAATCCTCCTCGTCTCCATCAGATCCCATTGCTCCGGTCCCTCGAATAGGCGCAGATAGCCGTATGTCCCCTCAAAGACATCTCGAGGCCCCAGGAAGCCAGCCTTAGCCAGATCGCACGCCTGCACTGCCGCACGACTATTCCATCCAACTTGCAGCGGCAAAGCAGCACTGCCTTCGACATGCGGCTGCAATGTCCCACTGGTTTGAGTGTATTGCAACCCGAATGCATGAACAAGCTGCTGATGAGAAAGACCCATCAAACGGCCGACCGCAGCGACAGCGCCAAACCCTCCAGCAGTCGCAGGTCGAAAGAAACTCATAGCCGATCTAGCAGCAATCCCAAGACCAGCAGAAACATTCACCCCAACCGCACAAGCAACGATGAGCTCCTTGCCCGAAATCCCACCAACACTCTCAGCATAAGCCAACGCAGCAGGAAGCAACGTCGCCATCGGATGCAAAACAGCGCCCTCATGAACACAATCGTACTCTTGGCAATGGACTTGGTGCGCATTGATAAGAGCCGCCACCCCGACGGATGCCCGGTGGCGAGTGCCCCAGATGCTGGCCTCCTCGCCTGCGTGCCAGCTTGTAGATCCTTTGAGGAGAGTGTCGGCGCCGAAAGCTGAGGAGCCGGCGATGCCTACGCCGAGTGTGTCGAGGATGAAGACTTTGGCTTGGTTGATAACATCTTGGGGGAGGTCTTCGAATTTTGTTCGGAGGACGTGGGTTGCGAATTCGTCGGCTAGGGTAGGGAGAGGGTTTGGATCTGATTCAGGCATTTTTTTTTTTCTGAGGTTCTTGAGGTGATTGTCTGTCTGTAGGAACAGGTCACTGTGTTCCTTATCTCCTCGTTTGTGCTGTTGGCGAGGTCGGCCTATCTCATGCAATCCCCTCCCCTATCTTCAGGATAGTGCAGCTGTCCACGCTTGGCAAGAGTACAACACTCTATCTTAACGAAGAGATCCCCTACTTGGCTCGGAACAGTTCATCTTCTGAATCTATCAATTGACCCTTTGCAGCGCGATCATACAACATGGCAGACATCGAAAAGATCGCCACAGCAAACACCCAGCCAGTCGACACCACATCCGACGAAGTCCATAAGACGGAGACCCCAGAAGACATCCAAATCGACCCCCAACGTGAAAAAAAACTCCTCTGGAAAATTGACGCCTTCCTCGTCCCCCTCCTAACCCTCAGCTTCCTCTCCGCATACCTCGACCGCTCAAACATAGGAAACGCCGCCATAGCAGGCATGCCCGAAGACCTAGGTCTAAGCAAGCAAGGCCTTGCCAGTATGTCACCCTTCCTCATTCGCTCACCAGTAAAAGCAAGAGAAAGGCCCCTCACTAATGTTGATATGCAGATGCCGTCCTCTTCTTCTACGTAACCTACGTCCCCTTCGAACTCCCCGGCTCCCTCCTCGTCAAAAAAGCAAAACCCTCCCGTCTCCTCCCAGCCTTCATGCTCGGCTGGTCAATCACCTGTCTCGGCACGGGATTCATGAAGACACCGGGGCAACTCTACGCCTCTCGCCTCCTAATCGGACTCTTCGAAGCGGGAATGTATCCCGCCCTGGCCATCACCTTGACGACGTTCTACACCCCCGCTGAGCAAGCAAGGAGATATGCGTATCTATATCTCTCGGTGGGTCTGTCGGGGGGTTTCGGTGGACTGTTTGCGTATGCGCTGTTGAAACTTGATGGAAAGCATGGCATTGCTGGGTGGAGGTGGTTGTTCATTGTGGAAGGGGTTCTGAGTATTGGGATTGCCGTTTTGTTGTGGGCTTGTATGCCAGACTCCTATCAAACGGCCAAATTCCTCAACGCGGACGACAAGGAGTTAATGCGCTTGCGAACGATCAAGCACGACGCCTATATGCGTCTTCATGAACGTTTCGATTCCCGGGAAGTCTGGAAGACGTTTCGCGATCCGAAGATTTGGATTTCTGCTGTCGTGCAGTTCTTGGGGGATGTTTTGTCGTTTGGGATTTCGACGTTCATGCCTTCGTTGGTTAAGAGTTTTGGGTTTAATTCTGTGCTGACGCAGTTACTCATTGTGCCGATTTTCTTCGTTGGTGTAGCGGTGTACATTGGCGTATCGATCTGGTCGGATAAGGTGCAGAAGAGGGCCGTGTTCATGGTCACCGGAGCTGCAGTGCTGGCCTTGGGATATGCGTTGCAGATGGGATTGCCGATGGAGCAGAGAGGAGCACTGTACTTTGCATGCTTTTTGGTGGTGCCTGGGCTATACGTACGTTCATCCATGCAAGAAGCTACTGTGGAAGCTGATGTAAAGGCAGTGCATGCTTGGCCTCAACTACGTCTGGATGCTAGGCTCCCACGCAGGCTACTACAAACGCGCCACAGCCGTGGGCATCAGCCTGACAGTCGGAAACTCCGCCGGTCTTGTCGTAGGTCTTACCCCTTTTCATACCAGCAGCCTCGGTTCTGACGATATTCCCAGATTGGTCAAATCTTCAAAGACACAACTCCTGATGGAAGGTATCTCGTGGGCGTGAGCACCTCAATGGCTTGTGGTCTTGCTAGTATTGTCATCATTGGAATCCTGTATATGTATCTTCGACGACAGAATCGGACCCGGGAAAGTCTGACGGAGGAGGAGAGGCAAGCTTGGATCGATGAGGGGAGGACTGGGGACGCGCATCCGGATTATAGATTCATTCTGTAGTAGAATATGACTGAAGTCGATCGCTGGAGAATCAAAGGCAAAGATGCCACCGTAATCCTCTTTAATTTCGTTGATCTCGTTACAGTGTATCTCATTGCCATTACCATACCCGTTCGCTCTCTTTTTGACCTGGCTATAGCCAGATTGAAAGCCCAATCGTGATGGTCGTAAGAAGCCGCAGACTTAAACTCGCCGTTGTTGGCGATGAACCAGCTGACGGTATCGAAGACGAGGTCTGGACATCTCCGGTCGGCAACGAGGTTCTCGATGGAATCGTTGTAGACGATACTCCAGCAGCTGCAGTCGACCCCGTCGTATCCTGGAAATGAGCCGTACTCGTGCCTACAACGACTCCACCTGACCCAATGCTGATACGCTCTCCTGAGATAGTCGCTTGCTGACCGATCGAATACGTCTTGCCGTCAATGACGATACTGCTCCTTTCCTTCTCAGCAGTCAAAGTGGTACTATCAATCACAATTTTAGCGACCACCCAGCTGTCTGTCGGATTTGATGTGACAGTCGGCGAGGCGAAGGTCAACATACTTGACCCATCGACTTCTAGGATCGTCGAGTCAGCGCTGAAGACATGCCCGCTGACGGTCACTGGAAGGTCAGTCGGTAGCTGCATTCCGTTGATGAATGGTGTGCCAGATTTGTCCTCAATACTGTACGTTTGCTCGTCCAAAAGAATGACAGTCTCGTGATCTTCCAAAGCGGTAGGCTTAGGGCTTGGTGTATGAGTCGCTGCAGCATATGTGATGATACTGTCGTCAATCGCAATGGCAGATGGTCCAACGCTAAAGGTGTGGCCGCTAACAGTCACCAGGCCAGTATCTGCTTGCATTCCGTTGACGAACACCGACTCGTCCTTTTTGCTGACAGAGAAAGTCTGTCCGTCCATTGTCACTGCGGTATTGAAGCCTTCTTGAGAAGTTAGTTCAGAGGTGGGCGAACTCAGGGGTTGGGAGGAAGCAGTGGTCGATGGAGCAAAGATCCCAGCAATGATCTCGGCACCGTTCTGAGACGTTCTTGTTGTTACAGGATCTTGTGGCAGTGTAACAGGTAAAACTGTCTCTGCAGGTGAGTTCGAGTCGACACCCGGGCTAGGAGAAGCCTGAGTCGTTGTCGGTGCAGCTGGAAGCGTGGGCGTAGCCTCGGCAGAAGCAGGCTGTAATGCCAAAGGAGCTACGTGAGACTATCAGCATCAATTACGGAGAATGTACGACATACGACTTACGATCATACAGCCCTCCATACCAAGCCGCACACCCTTCCCACTCCGGGTTCAAACTCCGTACTTCCGGCGGCACCGCAAGAATAGGAGCATAAGAGTCTGTTCTTGGACAAGAAAATGTAGCATTATGCATGAGGCCTCCAGCTTTGATGAAGTCCGTGTAAGATCTCTGACATCGGACTTGCTTGTTGTATATCGAATCTGGAATCGGCTCGATGAGGTCTGAGTAATTAAAGGGCACGGTTTTGAAGCCATGCACGGAGATCGATGGATCCCAACGAGTCTCCATGCTGAAGAGGTGGTCGCTGTTGGATAGCGGGATGATGGTATTGGTATAGGAAGCCCCGATGGCACTGCAAGAGTCAGACGCGTAGAGGGTGTCGTATGAGATGTAGACTGTTGGTGATGTGAGGTATGTTCCTACGTTATGATCAGCTCTAAATCATGTGGTTCGACAAATGGGACTTACCATCAACGAACACTGATACTGGACCGGAGGGGTTGCTTCCGTCATTCGTGATCGTCGCTGTCGCCGTCCCGTTCTCGACCGTCCCTCTTGTCTTTGGCGGCCACCAGTAAAGCTGCACACTCTGCCCCGTAATCGAGCACTGCCGACACCCTAACTCGCATCCGGGCGCAAAGCTCTTGCTCGTCGGCCAGTACGTACTGTTGTTCGTCGTCTGATAGCCCGCACCTTCAGTCTCGCCGTTCCAAGTCCACTGGAACAGATATTGCGACACCAGTGTCTCGCAGTCAGAAGACTTGACGCTAGCTTGCGTGCAAGGAGGCTTGGGCGTGAGTTCGTTGGTGATAGTGTCCTGCTCGGCCATGTACGAACTCCATTTAGACTCGCACTGCGGGACAAGAGAAGGAAGCTGACATGGAGGCGCTGTTACGTTGGAGCGAGTTGTGGTCTTCCAGCTAGTGGCCGGATAGGATCTCAAGCTAGTCGTTGGGACTCTTGAGTTCTCAGTCACAGTCATCCAGTCTCCGCCTCCCGTGCTTGTGGTCAAAGAAGTGTGCACAGAGATTGGGTATCCTTCACTGTACTGAGTGGATAAGGAGGTAAGTGTCCATGAGTTCTCGGATATCCAAGTTGTTGTGGTGAGGTATGGCACGTATGCCCAATCATCCGTAGCGACAACCCACGATGTCGCGACCGGTATGGAGTAAGGAGACTTCGAGGACCAGTGGTCAACCCATTGATTCCAGCAGGTGTCATTGGTTGAAGCATCCGAGTGTCCAGTCGCATAAAGACGGCTCGAGCTGGTAGAACTGGTGCCATTGGCGTTGCCTGACGGATTTGCTGAGAGACTTGCCGAAGACGATACAGTCGCTTGTGAGCTCGTGATGCCGATGCCGGCTACGATGTATCTTGCGAGAGGATCGATAGATCCCGTTGTGATGACCTCTGATGTGGCCGTTCCCTTCTCAGGGCTTCCGTTGACCACATTGCCACCGCAGAGGCACATCAACAGCGCAGACAGCCAAGTCCAGGTCCAATATGCTCTTTCTCCATGAGCCGTCAACATCTCGATACCCTCAAGCCCTATGAAGCAAGTGTTTTCCCATGCAAGACCATCTCTGTTCTGTCTCTGCTCGGCCGGTCAGAAGACTATCGCTGAAGAAATTGTTGTTTGTGATGAGGCTGAAGTGCATCGCCCAGCTCCACTTCGCCCATCGTTTCATGTAAAGCCCTTGCAAGCTTCAAAAATAGCGTGGTCGTGCAGCCCCATAGAAACGAATTCAACCTTCCAATCAAAGACGAGGTTAGTATACCCCTGGCCGTCTTTTGACGTTGTCTAACGTTCAACGACGGGCTAGAACAGCGTTCGGACAGAGCTGGGCTCTCAAGCACTGCAGTCCACGCCTTCGTTTCACTCACTTTCCCTTCGAGAGAGTGTCGGCAAAGGTCGCCAAAGCGACCAACACCGCTCCTAAGCGCACGTCAGAAAAAGACTCACAAGTTTTCGGACATTTCAACTCACCCGCGGTAACGATGAAGCTTCCCACAGCAAAAGAAGCCTGCACACTGTCCTGGACATCTGCTCCATATTTCCGAACCGCGATGATGGGCCAGATTGCTGCCACCAGGATGCTGAGAAGAATGGGGAGTGCGATGAGTACGCCTACTCTTCCTGCATCGTACGACCGCACGACATTCAGAGCTAGTCGATGGTTCCCTTCTTTGGCGAGGATGCCGTGTGTCCTGAAAAGGTTCAACCACCCGATACTGATCAGCATGGAAGGGTCTTCAAAGTTGTACACTCGTCGATTGCTACCGCCAGAGCGACCAAGGTCGAGAGAGTTGATGTACTCGCCAGGGACCCTATGCGGAGAGAGCTACGAAATACAGTGAGTGAAGTCATTCGTTCAATGTGCTTGAGAGGGGTTTGCGTACATTGATAACATCGATTCGACTCACAGCTTTGCCTGAGAACCATTTGAAGAAGCTTCGCCTGCTGCGTATCATGTAGTAAGCATTGACCATGTGCTCGAACAGCTCCTGATCTGTTGCAAACTTGGGGCACGGAATGGCCGTCATATTTTCATAGTCGGTCAGAATGAACATGTATTCGACCTCCTGTGGAGAGCTGGTCTGCTTTCTTGCCATGATCCTCCATGACTCGCAATAATTCTGATAAAAACGATCGTTTTTGGCTGCTAGGAAGTAGAATCCCCAGAAGAGATGGATTGACCTTTTGTGCAGCAACGAAAACAGCAGTCTCTAGCAGAGGTAGTCAGCATCACTTGCTTGAAGTATCAAGCGTCCAGACGTACCACGAGCCTGTGGTCGAAATTCTGAAAATGAAATCCGCTGTAGTAAAGCGAAGGTATCCTGAGCGTCGCTAGAAAGATATTGACGATCCAAAATGTGGTCCAAGGGACAAGCAGTAGGAAATGGAGAAGAGCAAGCGGAAGATAGAGCAGTTGCCGCATCATAGTCAAAGTAAACCACGCAACGGAGCATACTGCGGCGCTCTTTCCAAAGTCGACTGCTGGTATTTCGATCGGCACAATCGGGAAGACAGCGATCTTGCAGAACGAATCGGTGTATGAACGTGTCGAAATGGGGCTCGGAGCTGGAGCGACTGGGTAGAGGGCGTGATGCTGTTGATGTTGGTAGCCAGGCGGAGGAACACCATACGCTGGTTGATTCAAGGGCGGATTTTGACCTCCAGCTGGCGGGGCCTGTGGCATAGCAGGCGGAGGCGGAGGCGGCGGTTGGCCAGCATGAGGCTGTTGATACGGTCCAGCTCCTGGTCCAGCGGGCTGTCCAGGAGTTGCCATCGTGCAGACTTCCTCACTGGATAGAACGATCAACGAGTTCCAATCAGCGTGGCTCCTTTGTGAAATGCTATGTAGTTAGTAGTCAGGGGTGAATAAATGAAGAGAGTAGTGATATGAAGTCTGAGCAGAGCCTCAGCAGTTAAACTTGCAAACACGAGAGAGTTTCCCCCAGCTGGATATACCAAGGCTGGAGCTGACATGTGGCTGCCCTGCTGTAGCATTAGCGAGAACACTCGACCCAAATCGAACACTTTGGCGAGGGCCTGTGTAACCGCTGACCGTTTTCAGCGATGTATCTCGGAAGCCTTTCAGCCAGCCACTCAAGAACCCCCTGGGTTATCAACAACATCCCCCGTACACACAAACCCAACAGGCTCATCAACATTACTACAAAGATACTCATCCGCCTCTCCATCCCCATCATCACTAACATCCTCCACCTCAATCCCCTCAATGGCGATACATCCACAACCACCCGCCGCCGCACTACACTGCATATTAGCAACAACATCCGTCTGGGCAGATCCAGAAATGTCAGTGAAAGACACATCCTCAATCTTGAAAGTACTCGTATCGCAGTCTCCGCCGCCGCCACTGTAGCTCGTGCATTGGGAAACGGAGAAGGGCGAGCTGCGGCCAGAAGTGAGGCTGTAGTCGGTGATGGTGATGTTGCGGATGTCGTCAGACCGTCAGCCTTGAAAAAATGTGTGAGGGCAAGGGGGATACGTACAGCCAGTCCCACCTCCACCACCATTCGGCGGGTAATTGACCTGCTCGCCCGTCCAAGTCTTGATGTAAGCAGCATACTTCGTTCCGATAGCTGTGATGTTGCGGATGGTGGCGTTTGCGATGATCTCGTAGCGGTCGGCGTATTGGCCTATGCTGCCTAGGGCGAAGCCTGCGAGACGTCAGCGAGTACTGACGATGGACTTATGAGATACAGACCTTGACCTCTGCGGAAGGTGCAGTCCTCGACGAGGATATTAGTAGAGTTGCCTTTAAGAGCAATGGCATCGTCGCCGTTATCGACGTTCCAGCGCCGGAAAGTGATGCTGTCGGAGTAAAGCGTATCGCAGCCGTCGGTATTGTGAGCTGAGTTGCTGTTGCTGCTTGTGTTGTTGACATAAATATCCTGGAGGAGGACGTCTTTGGAATACTGAACCGTCTGCCACATAATATCAGCCATTAACTCACAACACATCCTGATTCTCTTACCATGGTCCACATCTGACTCTGCACAAACCTCAACCCCTCAAACACCGAGTCCGTCGTATTGACGATCGTGATCGCCATCGGACGACGAGGGTAGTTCGACTCTCCCTGGACAAGATCATACCAAGCCTGACCATTGCCGTCGAGAGTGCCAGTGCCGTGGCCATTCACGCGGAGATTGTCGCCACCGAGTAACCAAACGGTGGATTGGTTCTGGTAGCCGATGGGCATGGAGTTATTGAGCCAGTAGTCGAGGTCGTCGCTCCACTAGACGAAATCAGTGAGAGTAGGGGTGTTGTCTGGAGAGGTACGAACAAGAAGATAGCCATACAGATCGACTTGAGCGTTCGATAGCCCGGTGGTGTTCATGACTGTGTTGATATGATAGGTCGTGTTTGGCTTGAAGATGATATGACCTCCATTGCCACACTCCTCGAAAGCAGATCGAATAGCAGGGGCATCATCAGAGCCATCACCTGCTGCCGGAATGGTGCAAGTAGGCTTGGCGACCGCGAGGTGTGCGAGGCCAGCAAGTCCGATAGTCAGTCGAAACAGATTGAACACCATGTTGTGCTGACTTTGAATCCTGTAAGTCCTTCTGCCAGTGAAGTTTCGTATGCTCTTCTTGTATGTCGCAGAGCTGTATGTCGATCAATGTTTCTCGGGCCATTCTCCACCGACATATTCATCCTCTCCTCACCATGGCGAGTACCAAGTCTTGGCGCGACCTATCCTATAGCACGGAGAATCTCGAGCAGCTCAAATGTCGATGTAGTACATCTCCGCTCCAGCTATCGGGTCTCCACTTGCTCAAGGTGGAGGAGGAGACGCAGCCAGTATAGCCCAGGATGTGAATCGAGATGCAGATGAATTGAGATCTTGGAGTTCACAGGACCGTCGCTCCCATTAGCTGCATTGTTCTTTTTGCCATATCTAGAAGGGCGAGTTGCGGTGTGGTCGGAGGTGAGGATGAAGGAGGTCGTCAATGTGAGCGGAAGTATGGCAGAAGGGGGTGGTGTGTTGTGATTGGTTGGCTACTGGCTTGGCGGTGTGATCCGTGCGTGGGCGGAAGTTGGGAAGAACCTCCTCCAAATCAGAACACACTTGAAGCCATCCCCTTCAGCGTCGACGTCGACCGTGTCCACTGCCATCAGCAGGGATCGCTTCTCGACGGGCCATGACGATGAGCGTCAGGCACGCCTCTTACGCATTACGACCTGGTGGAAATGAGTGACGGCAAACCTGTCGCCGGGAATGGCACGAGAACGCTACAGGTGTGCGACGCTTGTCGACTTCGCAAGGTCAGATGCGACGCCGATGAAAAGGGATGCCGGCACTGTCGAGAGATTGGTATCGATTGCGTGCGGGCTCCAGTCATTCGCTTCAAGAGCGTCTCGGGTCAGAAATCAATGGTATTTCCTTCGGACCAGATCTGGACCCGGCCAAAAGCTCGACTTCGCTACTACGACGAGACACCACTGCTTGTCGACTTCTACCATGGCGGCGATTTTGCGGCGCTTCAAGAAGCCATGCCGTGTATACAGTCGGGTGAAGATACCGACATGGATAGGGCACCTGCTGTTCCCTCTTCTGGCCCCCCTTCACGAGCTCTCAATGAGCCACAAGTCCAGAGGACGATTACAAGGGACGATCTTGCGATGACCCCTAGTTGTAACGTACAGCCATCGCCAGGCACTGAAGCGGGAGCTTTTAATGAGGCTTCCCCAGCAGCGAATTCGCAGACGAATCCGTCGCCTTGGACGGGCTACTCCATCGATTCCGGCGAGTATCCTACTTCGCCGCAGCTACCGCCGCAACCATTGTCAGAACGAGAGGCTCTACTCTTGCTAAACTTTGTGGATAACATGGCCTTGTGGGCGGATGGATCCGATTCAAATCGATCTTTTGAGCTCGAAGCCTCGCGCATTGCCTTGACGGATCCTATCTTGAGGCATGCAATTTGTGCTTTCTCATCTAGGCATATGCACCGGCATAGTAACAACAGCGACACAGAGGCGCTCGAGCACCAGGACAAGTGCCTGCAGCTGTTGATACCAGCGATGTCTGGGCAACAGCCGACCAGCGATGGAGTGCTTGCGGCTGTCGCAATTTTGAGGCAGAACGAGGAGATGGACGGTATGATAAGCTCCGTACGTGACTTCTCGAACTAATCGCGGACAGAGTACGACAATCGATTTCACCTTGAAGGTGTGACCCGAATTCTCAACGATGTGTCTGCCTTTGCATCTTTTGGCGGTCTACGGGAGGCAACGGCCTGGCTTTGCCTGAGAGAAGACATCTATGTGTCGTTGACCACGCAAACGGCCATTCGCACAGAGCTCGCACCGTTCGAGCATGCCACGTGGACTCGAGGCGAGACCGACTTCTCATGGGCGAATCGAATGGTATTCCTGCTGGCGCAGCTACTTTCGAAGGTGTTTCTGGACGCCCCGAACACCGACGCTTTCGCCGACGTTCGCGATCGAATCTCTCAGTGGCATGCAACCAAACCTCGGTCTTTTGAGCCTCTTCAATATCTTTCCCGAAACGTCGCCATGGGCCGTCACCTGCCAGAGATATGGATGCTGGCCCCTTCACATGCCATTGGCCTGCAGTACTACTACATCGCGCAGCTTGTCATTGCTGTGTCTGGGCGTTTCCTTTCAACGAGGCCCTTCGGTCACATACACGCGCATCGTGCTTTAGAAAGACAGGTACGGCATCATTTGCTTCATGTTGTGGGCATCGCGCAATCGAATCCGCGAGCTCAGAACACCTGGTTTACCGCACATCACTGCCTCGCTGTGTGGGGAGGTTGTTTGAGGAAATCGGGCGATCAAGAGGCTTGTGCGCACTTCCTCAAGGACATGGAGAATCGGACCGGATGGCGGATCGCAAGGCTGATGGAATGGTTGACCATACAATGGCAAGATGACAGTGACTAAAGCACACAAATTCGACCGACTCGGCGGTATTATTATATCTCATCCATCTTATCCTCGGCAAATCCAATGTCCGCTTGGTTCAGCGCATTGTGACGGCGGCGTTCAAGGCCGAAGATATTATAAACTCGTTCGACGGCTAAAGAAGACATGGCAAACACTATGGACTGGCCAGGCCATGGCTGAAGCTATGTGACTGCGGCGTTCCGGCCCACCTTGCCTACTCGGCGGCCAAAATGACCGAATTTGCGGCAGCAATAGCTCGAATGATGGACACAGCGGCCGCCATCCCTTCGTATTCAAGGGACCTCCATAGATGGCGCTCGGCTCGACGATTGCAGGAGCCACAGTACATACGTCCGCTGCTCATGCGTTCCGGCTGCCGTGCACTGCTGGCGTTGTGATCTTGAGCTTATGTTCTCAATCTTTGCATTTGGGCAATTCCATCCGCGAACAGAGAAGGCACCGCCTGCTTGCCCGTACCGTCAACCGTGTTGGGCATGGTGGATCTTTGCGTCCGTAGAGGTGCCGACCTGATCTCTGGATGTTTTGCCACGCGACTCCTGAGAACCAGCCCCGATCCATACAGACTCGCGTGGAGACCCCATACTCCGCGTTCACGGGCCATCTATATATACTGTGACTTTTGCTGCTCATCCGACCGCGCTTGTCCCGCACATAACCTGACGACCGCCAAGTCACGTCTACTTATCTCCTCTCCCTTCGATCAGCTTGCAGTTGAGCAGCACGGACCGCTATGCCGGAGCACCCCAAAACCATGGACACTAAGACGCCGGTCATGGAGGACGTCTCCAACGAGCTCACGAAAGTCAAGGCTGGAGTGTCAATGATCGAAAGCGCAGAAGAGACCGGCATACTGGATACCATTGAAGACACCAAACCCGGCGCCTTCGTCTGGCTCTGCGCAGCAGCCACGGCCATCGGTGGCATGCTCTTTGGCTACGACACTGGTGTCATTTCTGGCGTCCTTGTCGTGCTCGGCAAAGACCTCGACGGTCGCGAGGTGACTGACTCTGAGAAGGAGGCTATCACCGCTCTTTGTGCTGCTGGAGCCCTTGTTGGAGCCATCATCGCTGGTATTACGTCTGACAAGTACGGCCGTCGCCCGGCCATCTGGTTTGCCAGCGTTCTGTTCACTCTCGGCGCCGTGGTCCAGTCGTCCTCCTTCTCCATCGCACAGATGTGTGTCGGTCGTTTTCTCATCGGACTTGGTGTCGGATCTGCTTCGATGATTGTTCCGCTCTACATTGCCGAGATCTCTCCTGCTCGCTTTCGCGGTCGCATGATCTCAGTCGACATGATCTTCCTTGGTACTGGATCTGTCCTGGCCTATGCTTTCGACGCCGCATTCTACAAGGTCAATAATGGCTGGCGCTACATGATCGCCATCGGCGCAGTGCCCTCGATCATGCTTGGTGTCCTCCTCTTCTGGTGCCCCGAGTAAGTCCAGTGAGAACACCCTTTGATGCTCTGGGTCTAACGTCATTGCAGGTCTCCTCGTCAGCTAATGTTCCACGGTCGACAAGAACAATGCGAACGCATCATTCGGCTCATCTACCCGAACGCATCGGAGGAGCAGATCCAGGCAAAAATAATCTCCCTCGAACAAGGTGTCAATGCGTCAAAGGCCCTGAACGAAGAAATTTCGATCAAGAAGTCGCTCAGTATGCTCTTCACGATCCCGGCGAACCTGCGTGCGGGCATCGCTGCTTGTGGACTTATGTTCTTCCAACAATTTTGCGGATTCAACACACTGATGTGTAAGTATCCAGGCCGAGAACCTCACATGGTGCAGACCTTGCTGACTTGTGCGCAGACTACTCCTCCACGCTCTTCGACATCGTCGGATTCTCCAACCCCATCGCCGTGGGAACCGTTGTCGCTGTCGTCAACTGGGTCTTCACCGTCTTGAGTATCTTCATCATCGACCGCGTCGGCCGTCGCAGACTTCTCCTGTGGACAATGTGGGGCATGCCAGTGTGCCTCGTCCTCGCAGCCATTGCCTTTGTTTGGGTCCCCATTGACCACAAGACTCTCGAACTAACAAGCGACCATGTCGGCTGGCCCGCATACCTCGTCCTGGTCGCCATGATTCTCTTTGTGGCCTTCTACGCCGCAGGGCTCGGATGTGTCCCGTGGCAAGCGAACGAATTCTTACCCATGGAAGTCCGCGCCATGGGAACCATAATGATTAACGTCTTCAACTGGGGACCGAATATTGTCGTCTCGTCTACGTTTCTTACGATGATGAAACACATTACGCCATCCGGGACTTTTGGGTTTTATGCGGCACTCTGCCTTATCGGATGGGTGTTTGTGTTTTTCTGTTTCCCGGAATGTTCGCAGATGACCCTGGAGGAGGTTCGGACGGTTTTCCAGCATGGATTTGGGGTGAAGTATGCGGAGCAGTGGAGGAGGGAGTATAATAAGGGAGAGAAGGCGAGAGGCCCTGGAGAGAAGGCTGCGAAGGCATAACTGGCAAAACTATACACTGGACAGCAATGAATGCGGCAGATGCAGGCGCACGGTACAGTATCGCGGACTCTCCGATATAGACCAGTGTACGCATATTGGTCAAATTGCAAGATTGACAACCTCGATTCACGAGTTATGAGCATAGTCTTGTAGACCACCTGATGGCGTTTGCAGAATACTTGTAATCCAAGGACACACTTTTGTATCACGCTCATTATTTCCAAGCGTCTTCATGCATGCCATGGCTGTGGAGCTCTTACTTAATTGTTCTGATGTAGGTTTCTGCACGATGATGTTTCTCATGTCGTGGCTCACTCACCTTTCGTAGATTTTCCTGCCCCTTGTCCGGAGATCGAATTGTCCTGGAGGTATTTCCATTTCCTCCTGCCACTCGACATGTCTCCCAACCACGTCGAGGAGAATACCATGTAGCATGGTGACATTCGGTCAGGGCTTTTCGATCAAAGTTGTTCACATGTATCTCTATGACTTAATAAACAACGTGTATCTTCCTTCATAGCTTTGGACTAGGCTCAGGCTCAGCGATTCTCTCCCCAATCTCGTCAAAGTACAGCTTCTTTCCAGTCCGTAGGGCCTCTTGCAGATAGCTCCCAATCTTCAACGACTGCACGGCACCCGACAATTTAAACGGCAGGGCCTTATCATCAAGCACAGCCTCCGTAAACTCGTTGCTTTCGCGAATAAAAGCCGGCTCGAAGCGATCCCAATACGTCTGGCCAATATCCCGCCGAATGCCAGTCGACTCGTGGTGCTCGACGAGATCATTAACCGGATTCGCGTTAATGGTCAATTTGCCGTGTGTGCCAATCACTTCCGTCATGTCGTGCTGCCCTACAGCCATCATGCGGCAAGCGTAGAAGTACGCGATCTTGCCGCCCCAGAATTCCACGATGCCGACGCCGTTGTCGACGTCGCCGTACTGCTTTAGGCCTTGATAGCGGGCACAGGTACCGACCGCCGAGACGCTCTTCACGATGCTGTCTTGTCCAAAGAACCAGAGAGCGAGGTCGATGTCGTGGACCGAAGCGTCGACGAAGATTGAGCCGGAAGTTTTCGAGTAGCCGATGAAATAGTCGTCGTCGCGGTATTTATCACATGTCTGTGATCGGAAGACGACTGGGCGGCCAATGGCGCCCGAGTCGGCTTTCTGCCAGGCGTTTCCTATGTACATGTGAGCGCCCTGCCTTCGTTTCCATACCTCGTGTCAATGGCAGGATACTCACGGTAGCTCTGATCAAATCTGCGGGAGAAGCCCGTCATGACTTTCAGATGCGGGTATTCTTTCGCGACATCGAGAACGCCTTGACTAATGCCGACATCTGTCGACAAGGGCTTCTCGCAGAGGACGTGCTTGCCAGCACGGATGGCCTTGATAGACTGAGGAGCATGCTCGGTTGTGATGCCGGCGACAATCACAGCGTCGACTCCAGGGTGGGCCAGCATCTCATCGAAGCTGGTATAGATAGTAACCCCGGCGGGTTCAAGGCGGCCCTTTGCCCATGCCAGGGCTTTGGGATCTGGATCACACGCAGCGACCAGTTCAGCCCGAGGAGTGCGCTCCAAGTAATTGATCGCATGCCGGGCGCCCATTCGGCCGAGGCCACTGACAGCCACCTTCAATTTTTTGACCATTTTGTCGACGTCGATGAGAGGGGAGAGCGAAGATTGAGAGAACGAAGATGGGGCATGATTCGAGCCCTCAAGAGAATGGAGACTGCATACTTATAGCCTGTCGCTCGCCGAGCCTTTGATGCGCGCACGTGTGATCCCACAATGGCGCCGACGTGGAGGTTTGTTCGTAGATGGCTTGCCCCACGCCGTTCTTGCTCCGCTGCCGCTCCTTTTGACAGCCTTGCCGGACAAAATTACCCGCTCTGCGGCAGGACTTGCCCGAGAAAACGCGAAAGACCATGACAAGACAGGACCCTTGCACGTGTCTGCCGCTAGCCTTTGTGCCGATGTTATGGCTGCCATTCGCAGCACTATTAGTTCTTTTGATATCTTACATCCGTCTTCGCTCATGATGTTCCCGTTGTCCCTTTTGAGTCTCGTCTTCTCGTACAATCTGATACCGATGGTGCTGTTCCCTGTTCATACAATCAAGTCATAGTCTGCACATGCGTGTCAAAGATCTCGTTCCTCCACCCTCCTGCCTCAAAGTCCTCCACTCTTTCCCCGGCCCTCGTGGCCTCCTCATTCCACACTTTAACGATACTGCCTGGTGCATATACGTTCTTGAACACACCCTTGCCAGGCTGAGCAAGTCCGACTCTGGTGTAAAGGTCTGGGTCCTCGGCAGGTGTGAGTCGAGCGGCGATAGCTTTGAAGAAGGTCAGCAGGTCGTTCGGATCTGCAACGCGAGTCGCTCGTAGTCGCTCTCTGGCGTAAACAAGCTCGCGATTCGCGGAGTGGAAGAAGTCTGCCAGTGCAGATGCGAGTTGCTGTTCCATGGTCTTGCGCAGGATTGGTCGAAGGAGAGGCTTGAACAGCCAGGTGAACCAGCTGAACTTCGTCTTGCGGAATTGGTAGTTGAGCTTGTGAATGTGGACTCTCACTGCCTTGAGCGTCAAAATCTGCTCCATTCTCTCGCGGCAGATCTCGACATCAATGTGAATGTCGATGCCTTTCTCATCCAGCTCGAAGCTGCCGATACCTTCATCAGCAAGGCGTAGCAGGCCCTTGTGTGCTCGTAGCCAGAACCCAATCTCCTCAGCCTTCAAAGACATGCCGTCAAGCTTGATGGTCATGAGGTTGGTGGTGGCCGTTGTCGTCCTGAACTTCGCTTTCCGGATCTCAAGATCGTTGTATGTCTCAACCTTCAATCGGTAAGGGAGGAACGAAGTTTGGTTGACCGTCTTGCCAGGTTCCACGATCAGATTCTCCAAAAGCAGATCGACCTCAGGCGTGCTTACTTCCAATCGAGGTATGGGGATGTACTGAACCGCTGCTATTAGCAGAGGAACGAACACATTGATCGAATCCTGGAGCAGCTCCGGGTTGGTATTTCTGTCCAGCGGCGAAAGGATTTTGAAGATTCGGAGAGTCGTAGTGATTAGGTTGTGAATGTCTTCATCTTGCAAGACACTGTTGAATGTGACCTCCACTTGCCTCAGAAGTGCTTCAAGGTCCTTGTTCAAGCTGCTGTTTGATGCAGATTTCTGACTCTTGTCTCTCAGTTCCTTGAACTTCTCCTGTGCATTGTCGAGGAAGCTTGGGTCCGTGAGGAGTTTCTGAAGCGAGTTGCCAGTCTCTGTCATCATGCTCTCAAACTGCGCATCGCTGTCCTTGTGAGACATGATTTGCTTGAACAGCTGCTCACACTTCTCCCACTCCTTCTTGTCGCCAAAGCTGGTGACGAAGAGCCAAATGTTGTGCATTGCACGATCCATTGCTTCGTTTTCGCGCACATCTCGTTGAGCGACATTCTCCACGTCTTCAAGCACTCTCGAATACGCCATCGCGTATCGTTTGAGAAGCAGAGACAGTGTGGATACTGACTCTGAGTAGTCGTTGCGCCTTCGCAGTTTGATAATGGCCTGCTTCAACCGGTTGACCAGAGTCTTGCCCTCATCGCCAGACAGCTTGTCTGCAGTACTTTCTGCAGCAGTCTTTGCGACCTGTGCCGTGCCATTGGCCACAGCTTTACTGACATCGCCAACATCTTCTCCAAGCTCTTGAGTTGTAGGCGCTCGCAGATCAGCGTCAGCGCCCGGCTTCGCGACCTGCTGTTGTTCCTGTGGTGATGGTTCAACCTGCTTTGCAGCCTCCTCGGCAGCATTCGAAAGAGCAAAAGCCGAGTCTTTGAAGACTTCCCTCCCAACGACATTCAGGTCACTCAAGAATACCCTGAAGTCCGAGTTCGTGAGCAGCAGAGATCCGACAGTCTGCAAGCTTTGGTATACAGCGACTGTGTCTGCCTTTGCCTCGCTTTGCTTCGCTCGCCGCGCGATATCGTCCACATCCACTGATATTTTGCTCTTACTCAAGAACCATATAATGTCCTGAATCTGATCTCTGTCGTTCTTGTGCTGTACCAGGTCCATGAATTGTTGCAGCCATTGTCTGGTGAGTTTGACCAGCCTTCGGCCACTGTTTGATAGGTCTTCGTTATCGGCATCGAGGACGTCGCTGGCGAGAATGGTTCGTAGGTTGATGATTACTTGTTCTGTACTGGGCATGTATCCTTTCGATAGAGCCCGAAACATCTGATACGTATGAAGCTTTTGATGCAGCTTTCGCTGCAATTCGGTATCATCTTCATATTGCGGCAGAAGAGGTTCTCGATCTGAAGCCGAGGCCCTCTTGCGGAAGCCGAAACAGGACGACATCGTAGGAGCTTGGGCCTATCGTTAGTCGGTGGTAGAGATGGCAGAGGGGTGGATGTTGATGCTAGGCAGCGGCGTATGTCACCACGCGGTCATCCTGCTCCTGCCAGTAACAGTAAGAGGTCTCGTGCTCATTCTGGACAGCAGCAACCAATGGGCATTGGTGGTGTCGTAATCCTTTGGCAAGTCTGCAAGATTCTCTCCAGCTTGTCAGAGCTTGCAACGAGCTCCAAGACGACGTGTGTGTGACGTAGGAAAGTAAACACGCCTCGGGATATGGATGGGTTGTTGGCCTCAGGCATATCTGCGTTGGAGCTCTCCTCGCTCTCGTTTTCATTCACTTCCAAGAGCTTGCACGTGCTACCCACGACTTCTTGGTATTGCTTAGCACGCACGTTGTGCCCGCAATCTCGTCGCCGCCGTTGGCGTTCCACCGCCCGTGTCGAGGTCTCACCGTCGCCGGGCCCGCAGCCTTCCCCGTTCACCGCGTGTCCTCGCCGTGCAGAGTGCAGCCGTGCTGCATCGGAGAAGGAAGCCGACAGGGTCATTTTCGTGTTCCTGGAGAAGTCAGTCGCCTAAACTACTGCATCCAGCCTAAGGCCATGCTGCTAGCGGCCGGGAAGCAGTCCGAACGATAAAATTGAGGAGAGAGCTCTCGAAAAAGTTCACGATGAGTCTGAGCAATCAACACACCGCTGTCGCCGCGCAACCACGTCCAAGACATGGCTGCTCCCTCCTCAACTGCAGGGAACGGGTCATCTCGGGCCTCACGGCCCAGTGTATAACAGCGAAGGAGCGGTCGGCTCTCCTCAATTGCATGAAATCGCATCGTTTGTTGCTCTCAATCAACCAAAGCCCGCCCCAGACTTCGCCCTGAGCCCCCACCATATCTTATCTTTAGCACCCTAGATTGCGCCCTGGGAACAGCCATTTATTTTCGAGCCAGTGGTCATCGCGTCGGCAAGGGCGGCATCTGCTCCCTCTCTCACGCCTCCTGTTGCAGTCCTCGAAACGAAACGACTGATCTGCCAACCGCCAGAGCTATTCAGAGCTATTCAGAGCTACTCCAGCCCGAGCGGCTCACCCGGTTTCTCCCTACGACTGCGATGCGGTTGTCGCGCTCTCGTCCCCTTATTACCCTGCCCTGCTCCTACCTCTCCGGCCCTGCTGCTTCCTCTGTCCGGACTCCTGCGCCAGTACATCCCTCACAGTCATACAGCAGCCCGAGACGACAACGAAATTCGGCCTCGGACTCCGTTTTCTCGCACCGCAGCTTCACCACCTCAACCAACCACACAGCCATGGCACACAGCAGACAGGCCTCTAAGAGCGGCCACGCACCGCATGCCAACATAAATAAGGCCGCCATTCACCATCACCTCCCCGAGAGACATCATCTCCCCGCTCCGTAGGTCCATAGCAATAGCTGCCAGAATGCATTCGTTCGATCCATTCTTTACTAAGTCTGCCATTCGCAGGGCGGACTATGACACCTCCCACCCCATTGAGACTCGCAAATATCTCAGGACCTACGGCCTGACCCCTCCCGGTGTCGACACTTTCGAGATTCAAGCCAAGAGATGTGAGGGACACAAGCATTGAAGCATTGGACAGCACTGACCAGTTCAGGCATGGCAATCTTGGACTCGAGGAAAACGGACATTGAGAAGTACCAATACTTGTCTGTGCTGAGGAATACCAATGTGCACCTCTTTTACCGATTGCTCTCGGACAACATCAAGGTTGGAGATGCTGAGAAGATGCGGAACGAGACGGATCTGACAACCTCTTTAGGAGCTCACTCCTTTGATTTATACACCAACTGTCGGAGAGGCTTGCCAGAGATGGTCAGAATTGTACACACAGCCAGAGGGTGAGTCGTGCAGGTGAGGACATTGTGGATCGATTGCTGACGTTCAATCCAGGTCTCTACCTCTCGTACGAGCACGACAAGGGCAATCTTCACTCCGTCATCCAGAATTGGCCACATGAAGTCGAGATTACCGTGGTCACAGATGGTTCCCGTATCCTGGGTCTTGGAGATCTTGGTATCAACGGCATGGGCATCCCCGTTGGCAAGCTTTCCCTGTACACTGCATGTGCTGGAATCCACCCCATGAGGACTCTCCCTCTTACCCTCGACCTTGGCACTAGCAATGAAGGGTTCAGGAATGACCCTCTCTACATGGGCAGCAGACGGCCCAAGGTCACCGCCGAGGAGGAGAAGGAGTTCCTCGACGAGATGATGGCTGCTCTCACCGAAAGGTGGCCAAGCATCGTCATCCAGTACGAGGACTTCAAGAACCCATTCCCATCGCTTGAGCGCTACCAGGACACCTACACCATGTTCAACGACGACATTCAAGGGACCGGTGCCGTTATTCTCGGTGGCTTCATTAACGCTGTCAAGCAATCTGGTGTGGCTCCAAAAGACCAGCGTGCCGTCTTCCTCGGTGCTGGATCTGCCGGCGTTGGTGTTGCCAAGCAGTTGACCGAGTTCTTCATCAAGGAGGGCCTGAGTGAGGAGGAGGCCAAGAAGCGTTTCTGGCTCGTCGACTCTCAAGGAATGGTCGCTCTTGATCGTCCTGGCAAGTTGGCCGATCATAAGGTGTACTTTGCCCGTGACGACAACAACGGCCAGCAGTACAAGACTCTGGAGGAGGTCGTCGAGTACGTCAAGCCCACGATTTTGATGGGTCTCTCTACTATCGGTGGTGCCTTCACGCCAAAGATCTTGGAGCGCATGGCCGAGCTGAACGACCGTCCGGTCATCTTCCCCCTGTCCAACCCGTCCAGCAAGTCCGAGTGCACGTTCGAGGACGCTATCAAATACACCAAGGGCAAGTGCCTGTTCGCGTCTGGATCTCCTTTCCCCACCCTTAACTGGGAGGGCGAAGATCTCGTCCCAGGCCAGGGCAACAACATGTAAGGAACTATTTATGCCGATGAGCGGCAAACGCTGATGAGATTCTAGGTACGTTTTCCCGGGTATCGGCTTGGGAGCCATCCTCTCCAAGTCCGTAAACGTTACCCAAAACATGATCTACGCCTCCGCCGAAGCCCTCTCGACCTCCCTCCTCCCAGAAGAAGTTTCCAAGAACTGGCTCTACCCCAACATCAGCCGCATCCGCGACGTCTCCGTCATCGTTACTCGCGGTGTCATCCGCGCCGCGCAAAAGGACGGCATGGACCGCGAGCTCGCCCTGCGTAACATCTCGGACGAGGAACTCGACGAGTACATCCGTACCCGCATGTACGACCCATTCACAGAGGTAAGACCACCTATACACCCTTCATGACATGAATTGGGACAGAGCTAACTCTCACATTCCCTCCACAGCACCTCAAAGTCGAACGCGAGATCCAAGAACTCGCCTCGCACTTCAACGCCCACATCTCGTCGGACGCCAGCTCGACGGCGGCAACGAATGGTTCGCGCCGCAGCACCGTGACCAGCAGACCCGGCACAGCTAACGGCAGGCTCAGGGGCCAAAACACGCATGGCGATGCTTTGACCACCCAACCTCAGTAAATAAGAAGACATCCTCCGTCGTCGTTGCGAGATACCCCCCGAATTATCAAGACACAAAACACAAGACAGATGAAGATTGGCGTTGTTGGGCGATTGGGATGGGAGTGGACTGTCCTTTCCGACTGGTAGACCAAAATGGGAATGTTGGGATGGGGCTTCTTGTGAGTGTTTGGATGATAAGTTGCCTGCCATAGAGGTTCTGGAGGCGAGCGCGACTTCTCTTGTAATAGATACCTTTTGTGTGCGAGTGAGTGTACAGAGAACGAGTATCTACTTCAATCCACAACGTGTCTACTTTCGCCTTGATTGAGTTGGACTTGATGAGCCGGTCTTCAATATTTACTTAAGCCTCGCTTAAAGCCGAGGGCGACAGGGATCCTTCACGTGGTTACACAACTTCACGTCTTGCTTCGGCTTTCCCTCTCGCAAATCGCACCACATCTCTTCTCTTCAACCACCGTACATCTTGAAAACGGGTGCATACTGTCTTTACCGCCTCTGAGAGCCACGATACTTCACATATCTGCCCTGTTTCTGGGTTGAGTGGAATTCTCGCGGATATCTGGCATCTTGCAGCACTCTCATCTTTGGATACTTGTTCTACTGGAGCCGGAATGTCATACCTCATATGACTGGAGATGGCCACGTTATTTCGCTCAAGACTGGCTTGGAGATGGATCCACTCTGCACGAACTGTGAGATGGTCATCAAGCGGCGGGGCTTCTCCTCTGATCAGATATCATGGTTCAGGTTCGATACGCCGGAAAGATCTCCAAGACGGCGATCTGGAGGCGACTTCGAGGCCCTCGGACATCATCATCACCCCTAATGGCACACCGCGCGATTTCTATGAATGGCACCTGAATTGGGGCATCGAAAAACCACCTTTCCCCGGCGCACTGTGGGCGCAAAGGCTGACTCTTCACGACGACGACAAGATACCTCCTTCGCTTAGTGACGATCCGTTGAAAGTTTTCGAGAACTGGGACGCGGCGCCTGATTTGGTGACTTGGTGTCTTGAACTATTCATTGCCCGTACACTGCGGCATTCGAAAACAAAGGAGGAACAGCGTATCGTGTTCCTAAAATACAAACCTGGAACCAAAGCACTTCACTGGTTACTCACAAGTGCCATCGAAAGATACGATCTCGCATTAGGGCTCCACTTTCTGAGGGTGTTGGCGTTTTGCATGGTGGCCGAGCGAAGTGAGAAGTACCTGTGGCAGTGGATGTGGATCGCACATACACCCAAATACATGCATGACTGGACAATCCACGAAACGCTACAATGGAAAGGCATCTTATTTCGCCAGATGGTGGAGTCAGTGGCACACTGGGCTAATGATACAACCCCTCCGCTGCAGCAAGGCATTGAGTTTTACTTGTGGGCACAGGACCAGTGCAATGCAAGTCCGGACGAAGTAAACCTCCCTTTGACTCCAGCCAAGACTTGGCTGTGCAAACAGATCTTTATATTCGACACGGCCTCCATTGCAAAAGAGTCTTTTGATCGATTTCTCCTGGCAAATCAAGGACCAAATCATCCAGGATCTTTTCGTCAGCTCAACTTATCACGACTATTCCTCCGTCACCCCAGTTCTCCAAAACCAGCCCTAGCCCTTAATACTTTGCGCTCTTACCAGAAGCAAGGCTGGCAGTCGACTGATATCCAAATGCTGCTCGGCAATGATGACCGCGCCAAACATTTCTCCTTCCTTTACTTCGTACTAGAGACTGCCAAAGCATTGTACAGTCAAGGAAAGGTATCGAAAAGCAAGGAGGCACTGGATATCGGTAGACACTTGCTGCCAGACTGGTTCAGTGGCCGTGTTCCGCGTGTCAAATGGTCGGATAGGAAACTTCATTCCACCATACGACCGGCGACGGCTCGCGAGCTGGAGCTTGGCATTCCAGTTGATCAAGACGGATTCATCGCCAATTCAACAAGGCAGACGGAAGTTGCGGAGGCGCTGTTGAAACAACGCACGGAAGATCGTCGACATCAAGTGGAGCTCCAAAGGCAGCGAAATGCAGCAAAAGCGGGAGCGAGAACAGGTTACAACAAGGCGAACGAGAACGGAGAGGACGATCGTAGTGACTGATGATTCTTGAAAAGTCCAAATCGTACTGACAATCTAAAATTCGCTCGGGTGTCACTGAAGCTCTGCAGATTTGTGAGTGGAACCTGGAAACGAAGCAACGCGATTCCCATGCGGGTCTGAAAGTCAAAATGCGTTCTGAAACAACCCCGTGAGTGAGTGCACACGCAGCTCATGGTGATTACTAGCGGCACGCCCCGTGCCTCACCAACGGGAAATCACTCGATGAAGCTTGCAGAGCAGAAACAGCCGTGCGAAGTTCGCGCAGGAAATAAGGAATCTCGACTTCCCAATGGAGACTTGCGCAATGAGATGTCGTAGCCTCATTGTCCCTGAATCTCAGCCGTTGGAAGGTTTGGTAAGCAACACAGTGCCTGGCGTTTCGTCGTGTCGAGTCGCAAGCAGCTTTCCCCAGCGAAACGGAGCTTTCCCAATGCCGTGAAATCGCCTGCTGGCATGGAATCGTAATGCCTGTTACTCCGAGCGGGAGAGTTACACTCGATGCTGGAGTTCAAGGAGGTTCTAGGACAGGAAGGCAAGTGCGGCAGCCATCAGCCTTTCTGGGCTTCTCTACAGCCCCCCTTCACATCAACGCCTCCGTCTCCTCCAGAGTCCTCATCAGCATCTCATAAAGCTCCACTCCCACGCCCTTCAAGATCTCCCCAATCGCCTCGATCATCCTCGCATTCATTCCCTGCAGATACCAACTAAAGGGCTCCAGCTTCCTGACCAGCACACACCAGTGTGCGTACACAACAAGAGCCGCCGGATCGTCCGCTTGCAAAAGCAGCAAATACGTCTCCGACACGAGCCTTGGAAACGCTTGACAGCACATCCACAACCGATGTTCGTTGACGCTTTCGTTGTCGAGACCTCCGGAATAGCAGAACGATAAGGCAGCGAGAGCGGAGTCCAAGGCCTGGGTATCAGTCGTGGGCCGTCTCAGACTATTCGCCGCCTGGATACAAGCACTGAGTCTCCGATCCAACTTCGCATCCTCCGGGATGGGCGAGGGGGAGTTGAACGCATCTAGAATGTAACCGGGCATCTTGAACGGCGAGCCTTCGGCAAACACATTCTGAGCCGTCAACTGCACCTCCACACTCCCTCTCACCAGGATCAAAAACTCCAGCGGTCCCAGGACCGTCGCATTGAAAAACTCCCTCGGCGAGTCCGGATTCGAATGTTGATCCAGCCATTGATCCGCAACAACACCCGCCCCAAACGCCAGACCCAGCAACCGTCCACTCGCCGCAAAAGCCACCGCATTCTCCGCCGTAATTCCACCCTCCAGCGCCCTCCGAAACCCTGCCAGTCCACGACAATGATGCGTCAACGCCGCATTATGATTCCTCCTAACTTCCTCCTTGCTCGCCCCATACCGAATCCCAAGATACGCCGAATGCACAGCCGTCATAGCCAAAAGACTCCTCATCAAGAACTCACACTCCAGCGCCAAAGGCGTGACTTTCAGTCTCCAGTAATCAACCTCCTCACCCTTCCCCATGCCCCTGCCCACCGTATTCCCCGTCCGCACGTGCCAGTAATGCAAATACTCCAAATCCTGCATTCCCAATTCCGGTCCGAGATTCAGAGCCTCCTCGCCATCATCATTCTTCGAGCTCGTGGCGACATGATGATAGAACTTCTCCGCCGTGTCGCCGCGTCCCAGGACCGGTCTCTCATTCCCAGCTCCAGCAACAGTACTAGTAGCTGGAGGAGCGTCTCGTTCCACTTCGAAGTACCGCGTCTTACTCCCCCGAAAAAAAGTCTGCAACCTCGCCTTCCGTGCCCGGACTTCACTCACATGATGCCGATCATGCACTTCGCGCCAATGCGCCGCCATGCGTTTCTCCGCCATGCACGCATGGCCACAAACCCCATCCTCACCACCCTCCCCACTCCATTCGCACACAAACCCCTCATGAACCGGCAACTCCCCAATTCTCCCGTCCCGACACCCAGGAACATTCACATCCTCGGGCTCCGCAAGGTCCAGCTGTTCGAGATTCTTCGTCAATTTCTTGCGATTCCCGCGATAGAAACCATGTCTCAACAAATGGGAGGAGAGAGCGCTGGGTTGGATGGCGAAGTGGCAGTCGCGGCAGATGAGGACTTTGTGGTGCGGGAGGTAGGTTAGTAGGTCTTCGACGTGTGGGGCGTTGCTGGGTGATTTGGAGGAGTGTTTGGTAATGTGTGCCGGAGAGTCCATCCTGGTTGTTATTGATGGGAGGGTTTCTGGAACAGGAGGGTGGAGTGCCAGACATGACTAGATGTAGTTGTCGACGAGGCCGGTTCCGAATGCAAGGATTGCCCGTGCGGGAGGTGATCGACAAGGGCTGGAAAGGCTTGTTATTAAGCATCTTGGCTGATGTGGCATCGCAATGCGAGCAAGCAAAAGCAAAGACGAGAACTGGTCGAAAGGACCTTGAAGATCAAAAGGTATTCAATGCCTCTATTACGGACGTTACTGGAAATCACGTCTCTTTAGCCAAAGCTCTTTTCGACCCATTATCCCCAACGCCTTCGCTTGCTATCCCATTCAAAAGTGACTGCCGGATCGAAAATGCTCATGTCCCTCGTCAAACGCCGTACCCAAATGTGTCAAGAACACTCGCTATGCTTGCAAACCAGTTCGCATGTTTTCCACTGTCTTGAGCCCGACGCCCTTCAGCTTCCCAAGCTGTCCCAGCGACGTGACACTATCTTCAAGATCGCAAATCGAATTGACGATTGCTTCAGCCTTCTTGGCGCCTACGCCTTTGAGCAGTTTGATCTTGCTCACGTCTTTTGTGTTGATGATGTCTAGTAGTTGCTTCGTTCGAGGGGTTTGATTCAGCAACGAGTTCGCAAGCTCGTCTTCAGAGTCCTCTTCAGGCTGAGGAGAATGTTTCACAGCCGGTTGCAGAGGTGCCATCCGATTGAGCTGCGGTTTCCGGATCTTCGTTCGTGGTCTGTAGATAAAGCTGTCCTCGTCTTCCTGGTGCTCGGCCTGATCTTCCTCATGGTAGTCATCGTCGTCATCATCGGCCTTGACTTTTCGACGTCCGGCAGGCCTCTCGACTGGAACAGGTTCCGGCTCTATCTCCTGCGACTCTCTAGCCGCTTGTCTCTCTGCTTTCTTTGCGTTGATCTTGTCCTGCAACGCCGACATCTTGCGTACCAGCTTCTGGTTGTCGCTGAAGAATGGCAGTGCCAACTGGTACATCTTCAATGCGCTCACATCTTCACCGCGGACTTGATGCTGCTTCGCCATGAGCAAGTACTGTAGACCCTCTGCTCGCTCTGTCTCCTGTCCTTCGACCCGCTTTTCCAAGGCATCCAATCTCTTCTGCACCTCATCTGAAATAACATCTCCAGCAGACACTGTGCTCTGGTCTGCACGGCCCGCGAGAGCCTCAGTCACCTTTCTCTCGATCAATGCTTCAATAGCATCCTTCGACATTCCAGCCTGAGGGACGCTCGGTTTCGCAACCTTCGACGGCGGCCTGCCGAGTCCCTCGTTGCTTGCTATCCTCTTAGGCGACTTGATCGGTACGGCGGAAGCCCGTGATAGCGCAGTGTTGGCGAGTGATCCTGGCTTTGGTGCCACCTTGGGCTTGTCGGAGTAGACTGAGAACGATTTTGTCGGCTTTGGTACGTTGCCAATGTCTTTGAGGTGACTGTTCTGTGACAGCAGCTTGGGTCGCATCGGCTGGCGATTCATCGACGACTCAGCTGCTGTCTTCCCCTCAAGCTTATCCTTTGCTGGTAGAGGACCCCGGAAGAATGGCTCGTTCTCCTTCTCGTTGACCGAAATGGTCTTTGTTCGATTGGCAAAGTTCAGACTGCTAAGTGTGTCCAGATGATAACTTCGAACAGGGGCAAGATTGAGAATCATCACGCAGTGTCCGTTGTTCTGGCCAAGTGCAAGGATCCGGGTCATCTTCGATTCGCGGTACGGTATCCGGCTCTGCTTCTTCGAGATGGCTTCCACGCATGACGCCAGAACGAATAGCGACTTATTGATGCTAGCACTCTCCACAAGGCGCTCCTTATTGTTGTCTGTCCGACGATTGTCCTCTGAGCCAGCAAGATCGATTGCCGATGCTGTGCTGACCTGTACTTCATCTCCTGTTGTTTGCGTGACCTTTACGCATAGTACGGCATGCGATCGGGATGAGTGTGCGTTCAGCTTGGTAGCCGATGTTGATCTGTTCAAGTTGGCCTGGTCGTATAGCTGTTCAAACTCTTTCAACGTTGTGCAGGGCCGCTCTGTCAAGCCGACCACAACAGCCTTTCCATTCTGGTTGTCCCTGATTGGCAGGCCAGCGGGTGTTCGTTTCTCGGGAGGCTCGAAGAGATCGAAGACGCGGTCGTTATAGATTTCGTAGTAGCTCATGGCGACCTCGACCTGAGTCTCACCAGCCGTGTCTTTCTCGACTTTTCGTGCTCGGCGGTAGATGCTGGATAAAAGTCGCGGGATCACTCCTCGGTCGGCCAAGCTCTTCCCACCTCGCATTGTGTGCGTCTTCCCCGTGCCAGTGACTCCATAGGCAAATAGAGTGACATCGCAGCCCTTGAAAAGGTGCTTGACGGTTGGGGATACTTCACTGGCTGTCATTATCCATGTTTCGCGAGTCCAAACATATCATCCCTTACCCTCGGTCTCGAAAAGGTCCTGCTGGGTCGCAGTCTCGTCGTACACGCTGCTGAACTGGAACGAGTACAGCTCTGACTCGTTCTTCGGGTTCGGGATCTTGACAACAGTCTTGCTGTCGCCGCGGTCGCCGGCATTTGGCGAGGCGTGCACGATCTTGTCCTTGTCCAGCTCGTTCTTCAGGAGCGGTCGGATGCGGGCCACCACGCGGACACTCATGGTGGGCGGTAGAGATGCCGGCGAAAGATGTTGGCTGTCCGGCGCGTCGAGCACGTCGAGGGAGAGGGAGAAGAAAGGCGAGGTGGTCCAGGCTCAATGCTAGCGAAATGAGGTCCAAAGTCCAAGCGTTTAGCCTTTTGTTTATGGACAGCGGGATGGGCCGTACCGAGGGCAGCAACGCCCGAGCATAGAACTTCACCCTCAGGTTTCCTCAACCACCATCATTCCATCTCTTCTGTAATCATTTCTATCATCACTTCATCGACGCCTTTCATTCACTTCGAGAACTCACATGACGCTTAAAGTGCTCAATCGGATCTTCACCTGTCCTTTGACGGTCGTGAAACCACCAGGAACTGGCTCGAATAGCCGCCAGCCAATCAATCACCTTCAACCTCACTTCCTAAGGTCTTCCTGAGAAACAGCCGCCGACTTCTTACAATATCAGGACCTCTCGACGCGCTTGACATTCATAGTCCTCGCACAGTCCTACAGACGCACCTTCCGCTCTCAACAACCCAAAAATGCCACTCCAGACCACGAGACCACACGCGACAAGGTAGGACGAGGTCTTAGACACTGACGGTGCGACGACACCAATATCTCTCCTCACGTCTCCTCTCCCTCTTCTCTCCCATGTCCATCTCCTTCCCTTTGTGTCACTCATTCTCACGTCTCTGTTGCCGCTGAAGCTGGTCTTCGGGTCGTTCATTAATTAGTAATATCTTTTTATCTTTCCTTGCATATCATAGAGAAAGAAAGCCATGCTGTCTGCGCTCGAACTCTTGCTTCTCGTCTTATGTGCTGGCACCGACGCAAGTCCGCTCGTTCCACGATACCCGAACACAACGATCACTACTTCGACCTCTTCGCTCTCCGCATCGATTGATGGGACCTCTCTCAGCAAAGCGGCGGCCGATCCCTCGCTGAAGCCGTACAAAAACGTGTTCGGAACAGGCAGTTCGTCAATATCGGACGCCTCTACGACTGGCTTTACCACCGACACCCAGCCGCTCACGTACCCCTCGATAACACACCCAAGCACAACCATCTCCGATGCATCAACGACCTATGCCGCGCCCCTCTTGCCATCAGCGTACGGTCTCGGCATTCTGGCGTCCCCGGCCGACACAGAATCACATTCAACAACGACGTCTTTGTCCAGAACATCGATCGATTTCAATTACGAGCCAACAGCCTCTAGTGAACCGTCTGCATCAACGACGGCGTATGCCTCGTCGGTACCGCACAAGAATACTTCAACCCCTCTGCTATTTACATACGCCCCATCGACATCAAGCGAGGCGGCAAGCTCGACTGCTGCTACGAATGGCGACACCTCAAGCTCTTTGCCGTTCACGTATGCGCCATCGTCATCCAGCGAAGCAGCCAAGACAACGGCAAGCGGCTATGCCACGATGTCGCCCAAAAACACTTCATCCTCGCTGAGTGCGTCAAGCACAACCTACCTGACGCTCTTCACGACCATTCAGCCAAAGAAGCAAGCCACTGCAACAGACGATAGCCAGGCTCCGCAAGCGTATTCCAACAGCGCCAGCACCACCACGATCTTGACGCTGTTCACCACTGTTGGCGCTCACTCCGCACAAAGCACGGCCTCCTCGAGCGACACAACGCAGTCACAATCTACGACGTCGGCAGCGGTGTACGGCACCATCCCTTTGACGTATTCCGAAGCCGCAAGTCCGTCCACGACGAACTCAAAAGTACATTCATCCGAGCCAAGTACCGAGACGAGCTCCTCAGAGTCAGCACAAGGAAGCAGCAGCTCTGAAACCTCGTCTTCGAGCTCCCAAATCACTGAGTCGCCCACGCATCAAGAGACAACATCGACAACTCAATCGTCATCAGCTGAGCATTCGTCTGCCTTCGCCTATCCCCTCCCGAGCACCTCAAAACCAGAACCCAGCCACACAACCACCTCCTCACCATCATCAACCAACCAAGTCGAACCCACTTCAACATCCACATCAACGACCCAACAACTTCCCGAAATCGTCGAGCCGTCTTCCTACGAATCAAGTCCCAGTACCAGCGATTCATCCAGCTCGAGCGCAGCGGGAGGAGGCATCACGATCGTGCCGGTCAACCCAAATCTGGTGACGGTGACAGTCACAGTGACAGATGCGGGTAAAACGACCACGGCCACGGTGGCGGAGGAGACGGTTACTGTGACTGCTTGATTGCATTTCGCGGAGTCTGGGATGGATCGAGAGCGTGGTTGGGCGGACGACGTGGTAATGGGCGACTGTAATTCGAAAAGCCAAGATTATTAAAGGAGAGAGTGAAGCCAGAACGCGTTGCAGCATCAATCGACTTTTTTATTTCGTAATTCCTTCTACAGCGTAAACACCTGTCGTCCCGACTTTTCGTTTCATTCAGATCTAGCCATAATTGCTATGCCTTGCCGCTCTCGTTGACGCTCAGCTTACTCATCGCCTCCTCTGTCGTCTTACCCACGCTCGCCTCCTGCGCACCAGGGCCCTCGACGTGGCCGTCAGGCTTGGCTTCAATGGCGCCGTTGGCGGGCTTGTTGCCAGGGAATCTCGAGCCGAGGTTCTTCTCCTTCTTCTGCTTTTTCGGCGGTGCGGGTGGTGGTGGGTAAGCCTTTTGCTCGGTCTCTTGCCATTCTTTGCTGTCTTCGAAGGCCTTGCGGATGGGTTGGAGGATTTCGAGAAGGGCTTCAGTGGCGGCCGGCTTGAGCGCTTGTGGCTGAAGTATATCGGCGAGGTAGTCTTCGTGAATCTTCTTGATGTCGGAGTACTCAAGGGTTTCGGCGTCCCGGCGTGGGACAACGAACTTGGGCGTGCCATTGTTCTTGAGTGCTGATGCGGGGAGAAGGACGTATTCGACGAAGCTCATGACACCGTTGCCTTCTATCTGCTTAGGCGGGCAGAAGGCTTTGTTGAACTTCTTCTTGACGAGCTCTGGTGGGTCGATGAGGTCGATCTTGGAGTTAGGGTCTGAGCTGCTCATCTTGCCACCTTCTTGAAGACCTGGGATGAGTGGGTTCATGAGATGGGCACGCTTTTGGAAGCCGATACGTGGAAGAGCTTCCACTGCGAGTGTAAAGATCTTGCGCTGGTCGACACCGCCGAATTGGGCGTCGACGCCAAGGTACTCCTCGTCGAGAGCTTGCATGAGAGGGTAGATTTGCGACGACAGTGGAGGGCTATCGACCTGCTTGACGACTTCTGAGCCAGCCTTGGTGGCATCATGACCAGAGACAGACGTGCTGAGGCGAAGTAGATCCATGAAGTACTTAGCGCCACTCTCGCCCGTCGTCTGGTACTCCGAACCCAGCACAAACTCCAATCTCGAAATATCGACACCGACCGCCTTCAATGCCTCTCGGATACATGTCCGGTAGTACTTGGCTCTCTGGTCGACGAGCTCAATGGGTGCCTTCAGATTGTCGAGGAAGCCGTGGACGTCTGCGAGCAGGATCTTGACATTGCAGCCGGCCGCCAAGAACTCTGCGATCTTGAGCATGGGCACGAAGTAGCCGCAATGGGGCTTTCCGGTGGTGGCAGTTCCCCAGTAGATCCGTAGCGGGCGCTCATTCTTGTTGAGGACTTCTTCGATGATCTCCTTGTTCAGAACTTCTTGCAGGTTGTTGCTGATGAGGTTGTACTTTTCTGCCGCCGAGAGATTCGCTCCGGGAGCGCCATTGCTGTCCGCCATGGTGAACTTTTCGTCTATTGGTGCTTCCTTTGTTCTGAAGAGTCGTGATATGGCAGTCCACAATGAGCAATGTCTTTGTTTTGGTCTGATGTTTCGGCGAAATGAAGTGGTGAAGTGGTCGCAAGAGTCATGCAGCGACTCGCCAAAATAAAGTTCTGGGGAGCGACAGGGATGTGAGGAAGTGGCCGGGCGATCCCTGCCGCTGCTGACGACGGGCCCACGCGACTCTGACATGAACTCGCGCATCAGGGACACTGCACGAAGTATTAGCTAACATGATACCTCCGCTATGAACGCAGTACATACACCGGTTGACAATGGATGAGACCACCGCCGAGCCCGCCGCCCCCGCGTCCCAGCCTGGGCCGAACACCCTTGTCGCCGTTCGGGACGATGAAGCTATTGACGAGCCATCCGTGAAGACCGACAGCGATGCGCCGACAAACATTCCTCCGCCGGCACCTGTAAATGCATCCTCATCGTGGCAATCATGGACCGACAGGGCGCTGTACTTCCTCTCACATGCGAGCAACGAAACTCTCGGAGCCTGCCTGGCTGGACTGGGAGCGACGACGTATCTCGTACTAGGGAGGGTCGGACTGGTCATAATCGGCGTCGCGGGTGGTGTAGTGCTGCATGCGACATGGGAAGGAATCAGAGGGGACGACCGTGACGAGACCACCAAGAGGGCGGATCAAGAGAGGCAGCGCGAAACGGCGGTGGATGTGGCTAGGAGGGTGCTGGAGTGGAGGCGGAAAGAGCAGGTTGACGACCAGACTGAAGATACCAAAGTCTATGCGAACCAGGCGCTGGACTATTCGAAGTTTGGGCCAGAGACCTCCGCCGCCCTCAATACTTTCACCGATGCTGTCATCAAGGACTACGTGCATTACTGGTACGCTGCGACCATTCCCGGCGAGCAGACCTTCCCAACCGCTTGCAGACGGACATTCACAGCCTTCGTCTTGTCTCTGTCTGGCCATCTCGAACGAAAGCGTCCAGCCGATGTCTTCCTGGACTTCGTGGGTAACGCCAGCTCCATGCTGATCGTCTTCCTGACCGAACTCTCCGCCGCGCTCAACGCCTCCCCGAACAAGCCGGCAGAGGAGGCTGTCTCTACCTATCTTGAATTCAAACCGGACAGTAGTTTATCCGCTATGCTGAATCAAGACTCGCAGAAATCGAAGATGTCAGACGCTGCCGAAGATGTTCTCCAGGCATACTTGGATCCTAAGTCTTACAACTGCCCTCCTGTACATATATTCTTGAAAGAAGTGTTCGCACAGCTGGTCCTTGGATACACTGTCGACATGTGCTCGAAACCCGAATGGATCAACGATTGGATAGTGTATGGACTGGAAGAGTCGGAGACGACCAAAGAAGTCATGGATATCGTGGATGCTGGTGTGGAGGGCAGGTCCCAGCCGGAGCCCAAAAAGAACGTGAAGGAAGAACCCCAAAAAGAGAACGTTGTCCAAAGTAGGAAAGAGACTGGCAGTGCTGAGATAATAAAAGACATTCCAGGGTCAGGCCATTCACATCGACGAACGGCCAGCAGAGCGGAGCAGACAATGGAAGAAGACATGCAACGAGAAGTGGAAAAGATCAATGAGATGATATTCGAAGCTGAAAGAGAGAAGGCAGAAGAGGAGAAGCGAAGATCAACACCAACCATGGCAGAGGACAGTTCTGATGGCGCTACCCAGGGTGCTCCAACTCCATCGTCAAGTCAAAGCGGACGAGATCGAGTAGAGGAAGAGTCAATGACGTCCATGGACGGCTCAACTTCTGAAGATCAACCCACCACTCCAAATACTCAATTCACCAGTTTCGACCAACTGGTGCCGCAGGCCCAGCCCACTGCGCTCACGGAAAGCCCTGGTAGACCTTTACCACGGCCCCAGTCTGGATCGTTGACGCTTCACAATGCTAATATCTCCATCCACGATGACAGTATTCCCGGTGAGCGGACATCGATCAAGGCCAAGCCAACCTTCGATTATCTCATCCAAATCGAGCCATCTTCCTCCGCATTCCCAGGTTGGATGATTGTGAGAAAGTATGTCGACTTTGAAACGCTGCATGAAGTCCTCAAACGCATTGCTGTTATCACCGGCGTGCCGTTCAATGAGACTCATGCCGAGCTACCAAAGTGGAAGACCAACACGAAACCGAACTTGCGCAATGAGTTGGAGCGATACCTGACAGATGCAGTACGCTTTCAACCACTGGCCGAGAGTGAGGGCATGAAGCGGTTTCTCGATAAAGACCAGGCACTCAGCAAGTCCCCCAACGGTTCTCAGAAGGGATTTGGGTGGCCTACTCCCGATGCCTTTGGCAAGATCGGTGGTGATATGTTCAATGTATTGACCAAAGCACCCAAGCAGGTCGCCGGTGGGGTCGCTGGTGGCGGCAAGGCCGTAATTGGTGGCGTGGCAGGACTCGTTGGAGCTGGCAAGAAACCAAGCACCTCGCAGACAAACTTGACCAGAACTACGACGAACTCCAGCCTGGAAGTCAACGAAAGACCCAAGCACCTCTCCATGACTGACAGCTACTCGCCCTCGATAAGCGCTGGACGAGCGAGCCAGGATTCATTGCGGACTATGCCACAACCTATTCAAGAGGAGCGTCGAGGAAGTGCATACTCTACGGCAAGTGCAGAGACTAAGCCAAGACCCAGCGCAGCGCTCAGCAGGCCAGCTAGCAGCATTGGCCAGAACGAGAATGGGGCCCCTGAGAGTGCTTCGCCGTCAAGATCGACTGCATCACTGCCTCCGAAAGAACTGTCGCTTGACGAGACTATGAATTTGCCACCGCCTCCATCTGAGATGCCTGCGGACTACGACTCGCCGACGTCGCCCGGCCGAAATAGCATTGACACTTTTCGATCGACCAATCTGAACGAAAGGCTATCTCAATCAATTACGCGAGAGGAGCAGCCCACCGTGACTCGACAGCCTCCAAAACAAATCAAGGCAGAAGAGCAGCCCAAGCAGCCTTTGTCCGAAAGAGAGGCAGCTGTGGCTATGGAGATCATGTTTGCGGTAATCACCCAACTCTACACACTGTCTGGTGCTTGGCAGATCCGCCGGACACTTCTCACCGCAGCCAAGACCTTCCTGCTACGGCCAGGAAATCCTCAACTCGCGTCAATAAAGGACCTCCTTCAGACCTCGTTGCTAGAATCGAATCTCAGCGACACAGGACTCGCACATCATATCCTCAAGCTGCGTGAGAACACATTGCCCACACCCGAGGAAATGGAAGCCTGGAAGCGGGACTTTCCAGAGAAGACAGACGAGCAGAAAGAAGAGCTTCGAATCAAGGCTCGTAGACTTTTGGTCACGAAGGGCATGCCTCAAGCTTTGACCAGTGTCATGGGCGCAGCCGCAAGCGGAGAAGCACTTGGCAAGGTATTTGATTGCCTTCAAGTGCCGGAAGTGAGTCGGGGCTTGATTTTTGGGTTGATGCTCCAGGCTCTGAGAGTTGTGACGCAATGAGATGTGTGAGCCTTTGTCGGCTATGGCTACGCTGTCTGCCGGGACGGATCCTGTTGGAGAACAAAGGCTGCTGCGGCGAGCCTCTCCCGCCCTTCGCCTCCGATGCACGACATGTCGTCGCTGCCGTTCCACGATATTACTACTCGACCATCTTATAATGGGAACGACCGGGACGCGGCAGCAGCTCAATCTATGAGAAAGCTGGCAGAAAGATTTGGATAAGCTCCGACTCATTTCATGATGACAGCAGCCATCATTACGCCCGTCCGCAAATCTGACCATGATAAAGAGACAGTTGGAGTAGAGTCCAAGTGGCGGCCAGACTTCAAGAACAAACAAATAAACCTCACTTCCGAGACAAAGCAGTCCACGTGAGAGTCGCTCGTACAGCACACGGGCTTTGTACAGTGAGATTAGCAATGCGAAATGTGCAATGTCGCAGCTGATTGTCAGTGAGACAGTATTCCCTCTTGACACTACCGCCACCATTCTCTTCTTCCTCCCTGTCTCTCACGCTCTTTGCACTACACCAGGTTGAAGGACTGTGTCCGACGACGAAGATCTTTTCGCTCTCTTAAACACCACCAGCACGAGCAAGAGCATCGACACGAAGCCGGTCTTCGTCTTTTCATCATCATCATTCATCATCGTCGTCAGCGAATTCCGGGAAAAGAAGAAGGAAAGATCGAAAACACAATGCCTCGACAACTAACAATCTCCCCAACACCCTACAAATCCTCCTTCCTCGCGATCCCACCAACGCCCTTCTCGCCCCTCCTCCCCATAACACCCGCCTTCTCGCCACCCAAACACACCCAAACCACAACCGACCGCACCGCAAAACTCACGGCTACAGCCGCCCTCCTCCCCCCACCACCAGAACCCCTGCACTGGCTCTGGCAATGCCACCGCTGCAACCGCGTCTACCAACTCGGCGTGACCCGCCGCTGTCTCGACGACGGACACTTCTTCTGCGCGGGATCCACGGTGATCAAACGGAGCAAGAAACATAATTACAAGAAAGTTGTGCGGCATCAGGCTTGTGCTAGTGAGTTTGATTATCAGGGGTGGAAGGCTTGGGGGTGTTGGAGACGGGGGTTGAGGGAGCAGGTTGAGGCTGCGGAGGCGTTGATGTGGGTGGAGGAGGGGTTGGGATTGGGGACGATGGAGGAGGGGAGGTGGTTTAGTGGTGCGTGGGCTAGGGGGAGGGAGAAGGAGGGGAAGAAGGATTGTTGGGTGAGGTGTGATTATCCGAGTGAGTGTCGTTGGGGGAAGCAGTTTGGGGTGCAGACGCCGAAGACTACGACGACGGTTGTGCCGTCGACGACGAAGGAAGAGGAACCCCTGGCCGTGGTGAAGGAGGAGCCGAAGACTTCTTTTGACGATATCCTCCTCTCCATCTCCAACCCGGCATCGCCAGATTACCTGGTCCCACTCGCGCCGTCCAAATCCACCGCACAAAGTAACCCATCACCTTTGGAGCCCGACACCGCCGCCCCCTCCATGGACGACCTCCTGCAATCCGCCAAGCGCCGCAAACGTCGTTCCTCAGGCCAGATCCCCTTGATCCCGTCTCCTCTCGGCGCGAACCCACCGAGTCCGGAGAAGGAGGAGAAGCCTGTTCTGCGCAAGAGCGCGAGTTCTTCAGCGCTGGCCACTTTGGAGGAGGGCGATTTGGGGAAGAAGGGGCCTGCTTTTGAGGGATTGGGGGAGTTGAGGGAGAAGGCGGATGAGTTTATGAGGAGTTTGAGGGCTGCGAGGGTTAAGTTGCAGACGGGGTCGATGTAGGAAGCCAGGGGTAGGGGGTTAATTTTGAGCGTTGTGTGCCTTAAGGCATCCTTTGTATAGTCGTCTGATATTTTGGTCGAAGCGGGTATTCCGGCCTTGCGTTATCTGATCTCTAATTTCCATCTTCGATTGTCGTTCTCGGGTTGGCAGGATAAAGCAATGGTGAGGTTGCTGATTACCTGCTATAGGGTTGTCATTGGATGTGGTATGCTTGGTACAAGGCTTTCTTGGTACGATGGGATCATCACATCAACGTGCCAAGATTTCAACACACAATGCAATACTGCGTGATGTTTCTGATGCTGAGACGTTTGCGACTTTGTCCATCCCATGCTATCGACAAGAGACAAGATGATACACAGCGCATACCTCGTTGAAACTTCTCAATCTCCTATACCATCATCAGCATACCAGTAGCGACACACCAGCAAGACCAGCAAGACAAGCAAGAGCATCGACCAGGGCAGAAGCGTCAAAGCAGTTGCGACTGCTCAATCACAAGAGCGACCATGTGCAAGACCCTCATCCTCCGCTACGGCTGCACACACGAGCGCTCCGTCACCCTCTCCCGCTGCCGGCACACCCACACCCGCCTCACAGTGAACAACACGCCGCGACCCGCGTGCAAAGGCCTCAGAAAAGCAACCTTGCTGACCAAGCTCGAAACCGAGTGCCCCACGTGCTACGTCTACCAGAGCCTGCACGATGTTCTCGAAATGGCGTTCGGCGGGGGATCGGGACCGCAGCGATCGAGGCGGCAGGTGAATTGGGATATTGAGGCGATGAGTCGTATGATTAGGGGACTTGGGGTTAGACAGGCGGGTGAGAAGGAGGAGAAGGTTGGGGAGAGGAAAATTGGGGGCAGTCCGCTGAGGAATGAGGTTAAGGTTGAGGACTTGGAGGATGAGAAGGAGGAGGAAGAGGCTGAAAGGAAGGATAGTGTTTTGAGTGTAGCTATCAAGACGGCCTCGGAGAGTTTGAGGAGGAGGACTTGTGCTTATGAACCGAAGGAGGAACAGGAGCAGGAGCAGGAGCAGGAGGAGGATGAGGAAAGGGATCGCAGAGATGATAGAGATAGCTGGTTCTTGGCGGGGCCTTTGGGGATGCCGTGTTGTGTTCCCATGTAGCAGGAGAGGGATGACGTGAAATGGGAATGCAATTTATTACGCAAAAAGTAAAGATCGGGTAGAAATGAAGGATAAGTGGGGATAGCTTAAAGGCAGTCATCACATCTTTGCTTGTCAGATGATTCTTTCTAAAGAGGTCGAGAGGGAGATGTGACTTCTCAAGCAAGATGAGGGCGTGGCGAGATTGAATTCTTAAGCAAAGATTGATTAGAACCTTAGCTGAAACTTTATTCTGACGTCGCGTGCTGGGCAGGTCTTGGCGGCATATTGACGAGAGATCAAGAGGTGAACATGAAGTTGGAGTAAGAGGCGAAGGAATGAGAGGTCTAGAATTTATATGCGAGCTGCATGCACTCCGCACTCGTGATTCAGCCGTTGTGTGGCACCAATTCCACATCCCTGTTGCGCTGGACTGATGCTCTCATCACCGACCGGCCAAGCCTTCCACCCGCTGATCCTTCCACGCTTCCAAGGATTCGCAACAACACATCACGACTGCACGACCATCATGCTGCTTCTTTCCACTCGTTTCCATCGACCTGCCATCCGGATCCATCGATGAGGCGCGTGGACGAAGTGTCTGAACGCTGTGATGGCGTCCAACGCGTCTCAGAATGGAGACGTGTCGAGGAACCGCTGGGGCCGCAAGGTATGTGCTTCCCATCGGGCAGCGATCTGGGATATGCGTAGCGTGGTTGTTTTCGACTAGCCATCGCTTTACATCCCAGTTTCTTGCCACTTCATCTTGTCATGGCGTTATGGCGAATTTACTCACCAGCGAGCAGATGCGGCGGGCGACCTTCATCCTGCCCAAGACCGGTGAGAGGTCGAAGCGACAATTCACTCTCCGCGATGCGTCACAACGACTCAGCGCCCGTGCGAGGAGTGCTTCTTCTGGCGAGCGAGAGCCGCTTCTTTCATCCAGTGGCGACATCAGCGAGACCCAGCGCTACAAGTCATCAACGACGCTTTTCTGGGAATCATGCCGGGATCGAGTACAGGGAACGTGGGATTTCGCACGATCCCCAACTGGACTGGCCATTTTGAAATGTTCGATTGCGTACCTGCTTGGGAGTATGGCCACGCTTGTGCCGGCCATTTCGAAGCTCTTCGGAAATCGACAGGACAGCAAGCACATGGTTGCCACCATTACTGTCTACTTTCATCCGTCCCGGACATTGGGCAGCATGCATGAAGCGACTATCATCGCCATCATTGCCTTCCTTTACGCCGCCTTAATCTCACTTGGAAGCATGGGTCTGTCCATTGTCTTTGCTTCTTGGCACCTACTTGCCCTCGGCCATGCCATCGTCCTGATCGTTTTCGTTGCGGGAGGGTTTGGCTTCATGGCTTTCATCAAGCAATACATGGGAAATCCTCTTGTGAACGTCGGCACTTCACTAGCTTCACTGGCGTCCATCAACATTCTGATTCGAGAAGGCTCTGTGCAATCCGGCGCATTCAGCATGTATAAAGTCACACAGAACTTGGGAATGACCATCCTTGGGATCATCATCGCAGCAATTGTCAACATAGCAATACTTCCGACACTGGCCCGAAAGAAGCTCTCCAAGGAGCTGGAGAAAAATACCGACCTTTTGGGAGAAGTCTTGATCAGCATCACCCGAGCTTTCTTGCACGGTCGCGAGAACGATCTGGAAGACGAGTACTTCAAGACATTGTCGAAAGAACACCAAACGTCTCTCAATGCATTGAAGAAGAACCTCAATGAGGCGAAGAAGGAGCACTACGTTCTTGGTCATGAGAGGATCTATGCTGTTGAGGCACGGATCGTTGAACGATTGAACGGTCTTGCTCAGGACTTAGGTGGGTTGAGAAGCGCTGCTCTTGCCCAGTTCGCCTTCATCAATGAGGCAAAGCATGTCTCAGACGACGAAGATTCAGGACCCGCCGCCCATCAATGGCTTGCTTCGCCTCCGACTATGACTCCTGCGCAAGAGCCGCAGCACTACTTCAGCAATCTGGATATCATCCGAGAGTCACCTGAGGAGCGATCACACCTTGCTAATGGCAACGGGACTACCAAATCCGACCATACAAGAACGAACAGCATCTCTCAGCCGATTTCTCGTAACTACAGCACCGAGTTTGAAGACACGCCGGGAACCAGCAGTCCCATCTCCACACACTCCTTTGTAGACCATCCAATGCCGCACGCTCGAGAGACCTCAATTGGCAACAACATGGCCAAAAGCCCTGGCGACATGTTCGTGGCTTTCATTAGCCAACTTGGACCTCCTACAAAATCACTGGTATATACCCTGAAACAGACTTTAGATGAGCTTCCCTTTAGGCAGGTATCTACCGACTGGAATCCATGGGCAGCCCGAGAGCTCGAGGTGGCTGTCGATGAACAATTTCACGCGAGTTTGCGGCAGGCGATCGAGCTCTACAGAGAATCGCGGAAGGAGTCTCTAGGCACACTCCACCAGAATCGAGCCATCAACGCGGCAATCAACGCCCAGCTTGGAACCAAGAGTACTTTCTCGACTAAAGCCACGAACACACCGAGTACCCAATCTCCAGCAGAGTTGAGACATAGAGGCTATGAGGCCCCTCGATCGAAGACACTCTTCAACCGACGACCCGAAGAGGTTTTGGCTGACATTGAAGAAGTCTCAGCGTGCTGCGGCCACTTCAGTTTCTCACTACTGGACTTTGCCGAGGACGTGCTGCAATACCTAGATATACTTGACGAGCTGAAGACTGAGATGGAGTCTCCACGTCGGTCATGGAATTGGCTACTCTTCTGGCGCCGATACACTGGTCCACAACAGCCATCGCAGTTGAGGACCAGTACTGACCCAGAGGGCAACGAGGATCCCGTCGCAGGATACAACATTCCGTCCCAAATCAAACAGGCCGATGCATACGGCGACCCCGAGAGATTTGCTCGTGGAAAACCTTGGTACTACAGTATATACAAGGCTATGAGCTGGCTCCGACGAGACAACGTGCGATTTGCGGTCAAAGTCGGACTTGGTGCCGCTCTGTATGCTCTTCCAGCCTTTCTTCCAGACACGAGGCCCTTCTTCCTACATTGGCGAGGTGAATGGGGTCTGGTCTCGTACATGGTCGTTTGCTGTATGACTGTGGGAGCAGTCAATACCACCGGCGTCAATCGTATTGTCGGAACGATCATGGGCGCTCTGAGTGCGGTCATCGTCTGGCTGATTTCGAACCATCATGGAGAAGCGAATCCCTGGCTTTTGGGATCCCTCGGCTGGGCGATGTCTTTGGTTGGCTTCTACATCATCGTTGCGAAGGACAACGGACCCATGGGCCGGTTCATCTTCTTGTCGTACAATTTGACGGCGCTGTACTCGTACAGTCTGTCCATTCACGACGATGATAATGACGACGACGAGGGCGGTATTGATCCGGCCATTTGGGACATTGCACTCCACCGAATCGTCTCGGTCACTGTCGGTACGATATGGGCCATGATTGTCTGCCGAGTCATCACTCCAATCTCTGCGAGAAAGAAGCTGCGAGAAGGTCTCTGCGTCCTGTGGCTGCGAATGGGCCTGATCTGGAAGCGAGACCCTTTGGCAATGTTCCTGCTGGGTGAGCCCACAACAGCCTATATGGACATCCGCGAAGAGGCGGAGTTACAGGGCTTCCTAGGCAACCTCCGCAGCCTTCGCAAAGCCGCCAATTCCGAGTTCGAATTCCGAGGACCATTCCCAGACAAGCCTATAGGCCGAATGCTCGACCGCGCAGGCCGGATACTAGACGCCTTCCACGCCATGAATGTGGTCATTCAAAAGAACCTCGCCTGCACCGAAGGCGAGGCCGCCCTTCTCCGCTACACCCGTCCCGAACGCCTTGCTCTCTCTGCTCGCATCAGCCACCTGTTCACCGTGCTAGCAAGCAGCATCAAGCTCGAATATCCTCTCAACGACGTCCTTCCCAACATCGATGACCGTCGAGATCGGTTACTGGCGAAGATTTCAGAATTCCGACGCACGGGCGAAGGTCGTGATCTGACGACAGAGCAGGACTACGAGATGCTGTATGCGTATGTGCTTGTGACTGGTCAGTTGGCACAAGATATCCAAGCGGTGGGAGCGGAGATTGAGACATTGTTCGGGACGCTGAACGAAGAGAATTTGAAGCTTGGATAGTCACAACAACTTAGCGACGGCGTTTGTATAAGGATAAGGAAAGCCAATTGTATTTCTGAGTTGGAAGTTGTCCCTTTTGAGAAGGTGGTACTTCTCGCGCTTTTTCTCGCACTTTGAGTTCTTGGTTTCTCTAGGCGCGGCTGATGGTGCATATGCAGGTCTCTTTATCCCAGGGGAAAGATCTTCGCTCGGACCTGGTGAGCGCTCCGACGCTAACTCGATGGAAACGCTGCGAGATGGTGCATCGAGGGCAGAGTGAAGTTACACGGGCTTAGAAACCGAATCGTAATCGTTTGGCGGCGGGATTGATTGGCTAACAGATGGATGCTGCACGACATGAGGCGAAATGCCGAGAATGATCGGCTCTTGGGCTGAAGGTATATGAATGGCGTTGGAACTGAGCTCTGGAAAACGAGACGCTGAGTATTGCGAACGTTTGATCAGAAGACGATATGGAAGAGAACAAATCCGCTGCCGCCGTTCGCAGCGTCGAACGTACGGACGAACGAGGCGATGGGACTGTCGACGACGCCCTTATCTTCATTCAAAACCATCGCAACGAAGAGACCGCTATCCCGCAGGGAGAGGCCTACGTTCGTGGACTGAGGAGAAAGGTCGACCTCTATGTCATCACGTTCTTGACGCTGTGTTATATGTTGAACTTCTTGGATAAGGTCCTGCTTAATGTACGTCACTCCCACCTCTCTTCTCATTGAAATGATCTTTCACCAACGATGAGATGTCCAGTACGGCCAAGTAATGGGCCTAAGCCAGGGCCTCAACCTCAGCGGCAACGACTTCTCCAACGCCGCCTCAGCGTTTTTCATCGCGGATCTCGTAGCTGTTGTGCCCAACAGTACGTCCCCTCTCCACCACACCCTCTCCACTAACATACTCTTCAAGTCTACCTCCTCCAACGCCTCCCCACAGCAAAATGGCTCGGAACCTGTCTCGCGGCCTGGGGAATCTGCACAGCCAGCCACGCCGCCCTGCAAAACTACAGCGGATTCCTCACCGTACGGATCCTCTCAGGCGCCTTCGAGAGCGTAGTCCCCAGCGCCTTGATGCTGCTGAGCAGTCAGTGGTACACCCGCAGAGAGCAGACGGTGAGGTTTGCGTGGTGGTATTCCGGGTACGCTCTCCCCTCCCCTCCCCCCATCCCCTCCCATACTGACATGTGTAGAATGGGCATCGGCCAAATCCTCGGCGGCCTCCTCTCCTTCGCCTTCCAACACATCTCCCGCACCTCTCCCCTCGCAGGCTGGAGGATAATGTTCCTCGTCCTCGGCCTCATAACCCTCCTGGTCGGAATTTTGGTATTCGTCTTCGTCCCCGATACGCCCATGAGCGCTTACTTCCTCACCTCTGCGGAAAAAGTAACCATCTTGCAACACGTCAAACACAATGCGACGGGTATCGAGAATAAGAATTTCCACCCGAGACAGATCCTTGAGGCGCTGCTGGATTTTCAAGTTTGGAGTGTGTTTTTCATTGTGGTGTTGCAGAGTGTCGGTGGAGGCGTGATAACGACGTACTCGGCGATGTTAATAAGAGGGTTTGGATTCTCGACGAAAGAAGCCGCGTTGCTCAATATGCCGTCAGGAGTGATCAACATCCTCTCCAGCCTGACCTGCGGTACCGCCCCCTCCCCCTTTCCCCTCCCACCAAACTAAACTTTCACAGGCCTAACAGCCCGCTACCTAACCCCCCGCTGGCTCCCCACAACCAGCATAACCCTCCTCGCGATCCTCGGCGCCAGCCTCCTCTCCTTCCTCCCCAACACCAACCGCCCCGGCCTCCTCGCAGGAATCTACCTCGTCAACCTCATAACCGGCGTGCAACCAATCACCTTCCAATGGATCATGTGCAATACCGCAGGCCACACGAAAAGGGCTTTCGTGTCGGCGAGTATGAACGCGGCGTTTGCGGTGGGAAATATTATCGGCCCGCAGACGTTTCGGAAGGGGGATGCGCCGGGGTATCGGCCGGCGAAGGTCGCGTTGGTGGTTTGTTGGGGGGTTAGTGCGGTGTTGGCTTGGGTGCTTGTGGGGTATTATGTGTTGGTTAATAGGAGGAGGGGAGGGGAGGGGAGTGAGAGGGGAGAGGAAGCTGAGGAGAGGAAGGCGTTTGCTGGGTTAACGGATAAGCAGAATCTGGCTTTTAGGTATCAATATTGAGCGATCAGCAAAGGTGTTGATAGCGATTATCTCCGCCTGCGAGAGGAGCTTTGAGACTGGCCAAGGTACTCCTCATGCTGCCTCTTGCCGGCATCTTTGCAGCGCTGCAGGAACGCCTCCGGACTAAGGCTAGGCGTGCTCTGCAGGCTTTCCATTCCGATGCGGCTGTTCAGCGATGATAGAGGGACTTCTGGGTGGATGTTCGGAATTCGAGGACGACGGAAGGGCTTGGGCTGTGGTTCCTCGAATTGCGTTTCGGGGACTTCTTGCGTGGCAGCGTCGTCTTCGTCTTCGTCTTCACCTTCCGCAGCCGAATCATTGGTGTCAGAGGCCGCATCGTCGTTCTTGTTCTTGTCGATGTGAGGTTTGGCGTCGCGAGGTTGGGAAGGTTCACGCCGCATGTCACGCTCAGGAGACGCAAGCTCATCTTCCGACGACTCGGGGATTTCGTCCTCAGTCGGTTTCTCTTCTACCTTTGCTCGTCTCCGGACGGTCGGTGGAGACTTTTGAAGCACATCGTCCTCTTCATCAGATCCCGACTCCGAGACACGGTCCTTCGACAATCCCTTCTTCTTGGGCGGTGGACGTGGCTTCTTGTTCGCCTTCTTCATCTCAAGAATCTCTACAGCAGTCTTGCCGATCAGCTCCGGCTTGAACGTCCTCGGCAGCTCGTCCGTATCGTCTCCGCAACGCTTCTCAACGAGCTTGGCCAGCTGAAACGCCTTTGCTGGGATTGTCTCGGCCTCTTCGATCTTTCGCTTGATCTTCTTTGACTTGATCGGCCATTCGGCCAAAGCAGTCTCGACAGCCAGCCGCCGCAGTGCCCCACCCGCCCATGTCATGTTGAATCGGCTTGCGGGGTTCTTTTGGGCGACGATCGACCACAGCACATTCTTCTCGTTGTGAAACTGCACCGAGTGATCTTTGAAGGCAGAGTGCACCTCGACGAAAACGTCGAAGTAGTCTCCAAGTTCGAAGCCCTCGAGCAACTTCTTCGCTTCCTTGTCCTTCGCGGCCTCCTTGGTCGTGTCACTTATGGCTGCAGCCGTTGAGTCTTCCCCTTCGGCCAGCATCGTTTCCACTTTCTGCTGACGAGCTTTGAGCTTCTCGTACTTCTCTCGGCATCGCTTTGCACTGCGTCCCCCAGCGACTTTTTCCGAGACTGTGTTCCAACTGATCATAGATTCTAGACGTCTTTGGTCCCGGAGGAGGGCCTCGTCATTTTGGTACTCTTCCCTAATGATCACGAGACTCTCCTCAACAGCATTGAGAAGTCTGGTTTCCTCTTCTTGCGACCATGGGCCACTAGCCTTGCCCTCGCCAAATTGCAGATGCTTGGTCCATCGATCCTTGCAGTCTCCAGCAAGGCGGTCAACAAGATCGCTGATCTTGGTCCACTGCCCGGGCCACTTTGCGTGGGCATCACGAAGCGCCTCGTCTTGCTCTGGAGTCCAGGGCCCGCGTTCATGACTGTGGTACTTCCGTTGGGCGAATTTGCGAATCTGGTCTTTCGATCGATTCGGCAAGGCGTGTTCGAGCTCAGCCTTGAAGATGCCAGCGGTTCGCCAATTCTGTATCATAGCTGTGAGCTGAGTCTTGTTCAAATTGTGTCGTCGTAGCACCTATGAAATGTTAGTAGGGCTGTTTTGGTATGACCAATACTTCCCTTTGTGATTTTACTTACCTCATCAAATACATCGTCACATATCTTCCTCTCCTCGGTCGTGAAAGGTCCAGATGATGTTGTTGGAGCGCTAGACTCTGTGGCTGGGTCACCTGCTGGAGGATTGTATTCCTCTTCATCGTCCTCTTCGTACTTCGAGACTCGCTTTCGTTTGCTGGACGGCTGAGGTTCTTCAGGTACCTGCATATCGTCCACAATACCATCTTCGGCCGGTTCTGCTGGATCCTCCTGGCTCGCAAGCCAAGCAGCAACGTTCTCTGCATTCTCCTTGAGACTCTTTTGGGCCAGCTCGGCATTGAGAGCAGACGCTCGCTTCGGTCTCCCGGCGCTGTCCAGTCCTGCGTCTCCTTGCCCGTCTTGTGCAGCCCCACTCTTCCTCTTCTTCTTGCGCTTCTTTGGTTCTGGCTTCGCAACTTCAACTACCTCTTCACCAGTTCCTGGCGGTCTATTCTCGACCCTCATTCTTGCTTCTTCAGCAGCCTTCTCTTTCCTCGCTCGCTTCGCAGCACGTTTGCTGATGGCCACGACCTCAGGCTCCTCATTCTCAGTTGCTTGCTCTGCAACCTTGACTTGGTCCGGCCCAGGCCTCGAAGGTTCTTCCACGGCAGGCTCTACACGCTTTCTCTTCCTCGAAGGAGCCTTCGACGGGTCTTCATCCACTACCATACCGCCTTGCACGGGTGGCACAGAATCCAAGCCCTTCTCCTTCTCCTGCATCCTCTCTTCCTTGATATGCTGCGCCGACACCTCCAAAGCCTGACGACACCTCTCCATCTCCTCCTTGATCGACTGCAACTGTGCAGCCTCGGGCCCCGTCAGTTCCCTCTCAGGCGCTTCCCCCGGTTTATAGAACTTGATCCCCCACTTCTGATTCGGCATCTGCACCCATTTCGCCCTATTCTCCAGCACAGCCTCTTGCATCTGCTTTCTCTTTAACCATTTCTGGAGGTCTCGTCGGGCGACGTCGATCGGGTTGTCGCCGTGTTTCCACTTCTTCGAGGTGGGCAGGGATTCGTTTGCTTTGGTGGCCTCTGCGCTGTGGGCCTGCGGGGTCGCGTCGGATGTCATAGTAATGTCTGCTTGTGATTGAACAGCAGGCTCTTGTTCGATGGACTGTCGCTTCTTCTTGCTCTTCTTCTTCGGCGGCGGCCGCTCGATGTCTTGCGAGCTGTCCATGATTGACCTCTCCAGATCACGCGCGAGAGCCTGGCTGCCCGTCGTGCCGGCAGAAGGAGGCCTCTCCATGGGGCTCGAAAGTGGACCAGCAACTTCCACAGGTTGCTGAGTCGGCTGGCCGAGCTGTGAAGACGACTGGCCCATCGTCACATGCGTGAAAGATGCCGCATGAAGTCGAGGAATGTGAATGTCGATCCAAACGGGAGGGTCGCCCCCGCCTGCGCTAAAATTAAGCTCAGCGCTCGGTCCGTCATGTGATCGACGCGCTTCCGCATCTCCGCGACCTCACCAAAGCATCACTCAGCAACACCCCATGCAATGACAAACACCACCTCCCATTCCATCGCCAATTCGCAAGTCTAGCTGGTCCTCTGGGCTGCAAAAGCGTGACCGTCACTACCGGCCCATCTCGGAACCAGGAGAGCCGCATCTTGACCCTTGGCAGGAAAAGGGACGCCGCATTCCGCGCGCCATCCGGCCGGGTCCACCGACCTCACCTCACCTTAACAACACCTCACTCCCTTCTTTCGACATGACAACCGTCGACGACGCCCGCGAAATGAGCGACACCCACGGCCACGGCGCCGCGCCCGCCCCGGGCGAAACCGCCGAGCAACACGCCGCCCACATGAACTACACGCCCGTCAAACACTGGGGCCTCGGACGACGCGCCGAATGCGCCCTCTTCTACGCCTTCGTGATCCCATCCTGGTGTCTGGAGATCGCCGCCTGCGTGATCGGCAGCTATCTAGGGACGAGTTCGGGGGCGTTCATCGGGACCGTCACGCCGTGGTTGGTGTTGTGGGCGACGGCGTGGCTGCAGACTGCGACGCAGATGATTCAGCGCGCGAGTTGGGTGCGGGATGAGGCGAATTTGAAGGATCGGAAGCAGTATTTGTATTTGGCGGTGAGGTTGCAGAGGTTGATGTTGGTATGTCTTTACTCACTTATCCTCCATAATCTTCCGGTGGCGAAGTCAGGATACTAATGTGATGGCTCTAGCCCACCGCAATCCCCGCCTTCGTCACCTTCGTCGTGGGCTACGCCGAACGCAAAAGCCGCAACGACCTCGCCTACTGGCTCGTCTTCCTGCTGTTCTTCATTCTCAACACTGTTGGCTGCGTTATGAACGCTTACAACAACATTACGTGGGAATGCGACCGACTGCACTACGAAGAGGGCTTCCCTGCTTTCAAGTATACCCGACTGGCCATCCTTGGAATCCCCAGTTCGGACCGGGGCTTGTTCAGATTCGATTGATGTTGGATGGAGTTGCAAATGGGGCTACTTTTGTGTTTCAAACAACAGCGCATTGTGTGCATTCTGATCAGCGTTTCGAGTTCAGTATAGTAATTTGCATAGACAATGAAGTACACGACAGACTTGAAGTGTTCATATCGTGTCCTGAGAAGCCATCTCAACGTCCTCATAATAGTCTTCGTAGTCTTCGGAATCCTCTTCCTCGCTGTACTCGACGTGTTCGATATCCCCATCCACGTCCCCTGCTTCAGCGTTCTACTACCTCACATTAGTATAATCCGATCAAGCGCATCCAAGTCAACTCACCTGCACAAGATTGTTCTTCAGCTCCGCCAACTCATACGCCTCCCTCGGGATGACAAACCCCTTCGGGGCGGTAATAATCCCAAACTCTTCCACGTAACTCGCACTCTTCCCAAAGAATCCCACAATCTTCTCATCACCACCCACCTCAAGAACATGAACCCCCTCCTCAGAGTCATTATAATCGAAATTGATATGTCCCCACTGCTCCCCATTGTTCAGCGTCATGCGGATCCCGTCGAGACTGCCATGGCTCCAGGAACCGGATTTGTTGACTTCGACTTTGGTTATTTCTGCGTCGGCGGAGAGATCTTTGGACTCGGATGCGTGGCCGCCGAAGTTGTGCTCGTGGCCGTGGCGGTGCGTCGGGCCGCAGTGCGCGTAGGTGTTGTCGGGGTAGTAGACGACTGCGCCGTCGAAGGTGCAGCCGACGCGGAGGTCGATGGAGGAAGCTGGGAGGAGGGTGCCGTCGGACTTGAGCTTGTTGAGGAGGACGGTCCAGGGGGTGTAGTGGTCCATGTTGTCGTCTTCTTCGAGTCTGGAGGATTTGACTGAAGTCTTCTGGAGGCGGACGCCGGTTCCGGGGATCTGGATGTATGTTTTCTCGCGGAAGAGTTTCCAGGCGTCCTTGATTGTTCGCTCTTTGCCGTTGCGTGCTAGGACTGAGACTTGTAGTGGCTTGGAGCGGTCGAAGTCGGCGAGCTCGCAGGTGCGGAAGTCGCGCATTTGGGTGCTGGATGGTGCTGCTTGGCTCTTGATTGAGTGTGCTTCGTCTGCGATCTCGACTCGGACTAGTCCTGCAGCGCTGGTGACCGCAAGCCATTCTTGGCCGTCTTCGTCCGTGTCGACCTTGACGTGGATCTCAGCCTGGATGAACTCTTTGGTGACGGGCTCATCGCCTGGAACGCGGAAGTGAGGCATGGTGTTGAAGCGGAGCACGTCTTGCATTGCCCATTTGGCCTGGTTGTCTTCCTTGCGTCCCTCCTTGCATTTCATGAGGCAATCGTGGGCAAGGAACTCCGAGCCCCAGCCCTTGCTATAGCCGCGCTTCATGATGCCTTCCGTGTGGTCTGCACCAAATGCATGTCCGACTTCGTGCAGGAAGGCGCCTTGTCCGATGAAGCACGCTCGAGCCATGGTGTTGCATTCTCCGTTGTCGTTGCCGACGCAGTCGCCAGGAGGTGTTAAGTCAAGGAGGCATGGTGCAACTTCCTCCATGGAGCGAGGCCAAGAGTACGTCAAGTGGCTGCCGAACATTCCCAAGGAGAGGCCATTGCGTTGATGACATCCAAGTGCAGCATGACCGAGGATGAGGTCTTGATCGATGGAGAAATGCGAGTCTAGAATCAGACCGGCAACGACAGCCCGACTGTTGGAGTCGAAGGGCCCGCCATGAGCTTTCAGTGCCTTGCTGAAGATCTTGTGCAACTCCTCAGGCCTGTTGGCACGAGAATTCTGCTGTGCATACATCGGGTCACGAAGCTCAGCAACAGTCCTGTCGGTGCGGATGATATGCACTTTTGGTAACGACTTCATGACAGTAGCACCCTCAGCATCGGTCCTGAAGGTCTGCAGTGCAGTAGTGTCGGGAACCCATTCCTCCTCGAACCTGAATGAGCGTCGATCGAGTTCCTTGTCCTGCATGTCCTCTCCGGTCAGGGCTTGCCACATATAAGCTGCCATGCGGAACTTGGCGATGACGGAGTCGAGGCTGTTATGGGCAGACGAAATGGCTCCATACTTGGCTGGCGGACAGTCGATGACGAGTGGCGAGTCCTTTGCGACAAGAATGGCGAGGTGGAGGGGCGGTACTTGAAGGAGAGGCTGGTAGACCAGATTCATGGAGGCGGTTGCCTGAACACCTCCGGCGTGGTACAGAGAGATGGTAAGAGTGTTCTCGCCAGGAGCAAGCAGGACAAGTGCCTTCCATGCTCCACGATGAACGGGCCAGTTGTGCGAGGACTCGGCGACCTTCATGCTATCGGTGATCTTGACCGTAACATAGTCTTCGGCGGAATTGTCGAAGCTGGGACATTCGCCTCGAAGGAGGAGACATTGCTGATGGATGGTCTCGCCGTCCTCGAGGTTGGAAATGCGTAGTGGTGCCATGGTAACAGCTGTCGGCTTGATGCGTTGAGGCGCTCTGGATGTACCGTCGTTCGAGTGGCGCTTGAGAGAGACCATGTTGCTTGGAAAGTGCGTATAAATATTTGAAAGGGATGACTCGAAAGCGGACAGGAGCAATGGAGATGACTTGCCTTTTCTCCAGTGACTGGACTGGGCGGTGTCTCTTATAGCTGAAGACGGTGAGGCGGTGATCGAGTCGCCGTCTTGGATGATGAGACCGCCACTGTGCCGCTGGGCTTTGACGAGTGGCATCCGATGGTCGAGATGCCTTGGAGGCGGAGTCAAGTGCGGTTCTGCCTGGTGGGAATTCTTAGCGCCGTGCACGGACTAGCCGCAGGACCCTTCGTTTCTGTCTCCACCTTAAGCGACATCGCCATGCCTGTGAATGTATTTTGAGTAACATGAAATGATGCCTGTGAGTGAATGAGACCTCTGCATTGCTGTGTTTCTCTCTATCTACCATGGGCATCTGTCATGTTGGATGACACGTACTCCTAAACTCCAACTATGTCTTTGTACAAGAATTGCCAGGTGACGAAGCGGCGGCTTCTCCCTGTTACGTTGTCAAGGCTGGGTAACGGGAAGTACTTAAGGGCACTCGATGTGGCCGCCGTTCTCGTTGCACTCGGCTGGAACCCTGTAGGCCCACTGCGATGAATGTCAGTATGGCTTCGAGCTGGACTGTGATGAGCAAACTTACGTTTTCGTAGCCACCATCGCCCTGGCGGTCGAAGGTCTTTGGAGTCTTGAACACGATGACATCGAAGCTGGTGTTGTCGTCAGAGAAGGTGCCATAAGTCTGCTGCGCGACAAGATACTTACGTGACGTCGGACCCAATCTTGGCGTTGTACTTGGTGGAGTAGACCAACTGATCGCCTGGGCCAGACAGCTTGTAGCCGACGTTGCAGACGATGACACCTTGGCCGGGAAACTTGGCGGCGACTTCCGCGGCGGTCTTCTGGGTGAAGGCTTGACGACGCTGCAATGGTCAGTATCTAGCAAGATGTAGGTGTGTCGGAGCCTCTCACCTTGATGTCGTCGTTGATCATGCCTTGAACGAGCTGAACGACCTTGTTGACGACGTCGCCAATGGCACCGACGGCAGAAGATTTGTCGCCAATGTCGGCGCTGTCAATCCGATGAGTATTTGTTGAAGCTCGAATACTGCCAAATGGACCCACCGAGGAACAATCTCAACATCAGCAGCACCGCCGACGATCATGCCACCCTCTGCCAGAAGTGGCTTCGCGGTGATGGCGCTGGCGCAGGCAAGGAAGCCGACAATGTTCTTGAAGGAAACCATTTTGAGGGAAAGTCCGAAAGAGCGGTCTTGTATGAGTGTTGGGAAGGAGTGTTGGAACTGTGCTGTTGTGCTGTTTGATGATTTGAGTGCTGGATGATGAGGGAGAAGCTGTTGCGGATGGCCTTCTTTATACCTTTCGTCGCTCCCAAGACAGGTTCCCATCCAGACAAGTTGTCCTTTCGGACAGCGTCGCATTGCCGCTGTCTACCACGGCAGATCCGTCCATCGTATTGTTCATGCCCGTCGCGTCGTTGCTTGAGCAATGAGAGGCTCCTGTCTCAGGCTCTTTGTCGGCAATCATCCGGTCGAATATGGGTGTTCTCCAAGTCCCATGGCTTCTTGTTGTGCTAGTGAGATTGATATCCGGCTCACCGATACTGATGTTACAGAAATACGACCATGGTCTCAAGATGACTGCCATAGCCAGCACAGTACGAGGGGGCCTTTCAGCGTGGATGGGCCCTCCATACATCTTGTCTGAATCCTCTTTTCTTCTGCAGCGAGGTATACGTCTTCGAGTTCGGCTGTCACCTATGACGGCATTCCTCGATTATCGCATACGGCATGTCTCTGCTCGCATGGTGCACGTGAGTGAATCAGGCTGAGAAGGTCACGTTAAGGTTTGACGGGTCGACTGGCTAAATTGGCTCAGGACCAAAAGCCGTGACTGACCCGATTTTCCCTGCTCGTGCCAAGCGCAGCTGCCGGGGTACCACATGGTTCTAAACCTCGTACTGCTCTGGACTTTCGGTGAGATCTGTGCCGAATGCAACGTTAAGCACTTCGATTCCTTGCGGTATTGACTTGGCGTTTTGGTCGGGTTGGGTAAATTTCAATGGAACGCTTCCGGGTCCTTCCCACATCCATGCGTATCCAATGATCCCCTTCTCCATTGTGACATCATTCTCTTAGGAAAATGTCCGGCTCAGAGAGGATGTCCAGTTTTGGTCAAATACGGTAGTTCGGAGACTCAGGCTCCGCCAAGATATTTCAGGTACCTTTTGCCACAGCGTGTGGAGAAACGTAGTATGGCCCTGACGGCGAGGCCATGAGATCTCGCCAGGAACCGAACCTAAAACTGACAATTGCAGCCATTTCAATATTGCATTGCGGATCCAATGCGGAGTGGAAAATCACACTATGTGACGTCGTTCGCTGGCCATGAGATGGGCCTCTGAGCGCCGCAGCGAGATGCAGTCATGTCTTGTTGATATTGGCCTGAACACTTGCGGGTGAATCTGATTTTCCGGAAATAAGATACGATCGACGCCGCGCAGTGTTCGTCGGAGTTCGTCGACAATGCACGAAGCGCACGGTCAGAAACCGATGCCTGGGCAGAAGATCAGGCCCCGTCCGTCACATTGCATGCCAAGCCGGTTCGTATTGGATACTGAGACCAGGTGCTCGACGCTCGTAGGGCTGGTGGAGAAGGTCTCAGATCCCCGCGCATAGATACTGAAGGCTGCTTCTGTCCTCTCTGCCGATGCTCTACCTCTCCAGAATCGTGGTGGCGCCGTCGGTCCTCCGTCGTTTAGTTCGAGTTCATTTGGCAGTGGAGTCTGTGTGAACCGTCTTGCCGGCATTCAAGATGACGGGGTAGCGAGGCTAGTAGAGGCTTTCATTCCCAGATCGACCGGTGACTGGAGGAGACTGTGTCCTTACTCCGCGGAGGACGAGGGCTGGCATCCTGGACCTTTGCAGTGACGGGGATGAGGATATTCTGCACACCCTCGGCGTGTCAAGTGTGAAGCCGATGGTTGTTGCTCGTCGCATTGTCGCATCGATGAGGTTGAACACTTCTACTCGGAGCGAGGAGCGAGTGTAGTCACACACTAGCGCGGAGCACAGACCGCATCGCCAAGACCCCTTTCCTTCCCTCGGCGTGAAGCACTCCTTCTCCTTCTACGTGCACACTTCGCAACGACAAGTCCTGTATGACAGTGGCACCAGGCCGCACGAGTGACAAGAGGGCTTACAGTGTTCTTGCAAACGCCGTATTCTTCGACCATCTCGGCCGAAGAAAAATCGTTAACCTCCAGCTGACAAGTGTCCAACCCATTCGCCCGTCCCACCGGTAGCCTGCTACGAGAGATGTACTTCGCCGTAATGTGAGAAGTTCTTCGGCATTGAAGGCTCACGGCCGAGTTGGCCGAAGGCGACTTCGTTATCTTCCCTATCGGAGCTGACCGCAGCTTACCTACGGCAAGCTCTTCTTCGCTGCTCTATAGCTGAGCGAAATCGTCTCTTCGGCTTCGGGCTAATCGCGAAGTTCAAGCAAATCACACTATATAGGCGTCGCGATTGCCATCTCACCAGGTTTTGAGAGTCAACAGACGACCTTGGCAATATCTCCAAGATGGGCGCTACCGAGTACACCAACCGAAGCATTCCTCGGGTGTCTCTGGCAGATTTCGACAATCGCATCGACGAGATCACATCTCAGCTTGTTTATGCTGCTGAGACCGATGGCTTCTTCGCCCTCTCCGACACGCAAATTTCCATTCCCGAGATCGATGCCATCTTCGCCACTTCAGAATCCTTCTTCGCTCTGCCAGACGATGTCAAAGGAACCGTCCCATTCACTCATAAGAATGTCGGCTGGGAGAAGAAAGGCCAAGTCAGGCCTTCCACGGGTGTGGCTGACCAGAAGGAGAGCTACCAGCTTCAATTTGGCGATAACATGAAGGACAAATGGATCGCTGAAGACGCCCTGCCTGGATTCAAGAAGTCCGCACAAGAGTTCATGAAGAAAGCCCAAAGCCTGAGCGAGAAACTTATGCTCTGCTTTGCTCGTGGTCTCGGCTTCCCAGACGACTACTTCATCAAGGCCCACGACATCACTCGCCCGGATTGTCAATCAGTACTTCGACTTCTGCACTACTTCGAAGTAGACAAGAGCCAAGCAGCCCAAGAGAACTTCTATAGAGCCGGCGCTCACGCGGACTGGGATCTCATCACCCTCCTCTTCCAGCGTCCGGGACAGTCTGGCCTCGAAATCTGTCCTGGTCGTGAAGTCGTCACTTCTTTCGGGATTGGCGACAAGTGGACCAAGGTCGACTTTGCACCAGGCGACATCGTTTGTAACATTGGCGACCTTCTCATGAGCTGGTCGGACGATCGCTTTAAGTCGACATTCCATCGCGTGAAGGCACCCACGGATTTAGAGTCCGACTACTTTGGACCGAGATACTCGATCGCCTTCTTCAATCAGCCTTGTATCGACTGCGAGATTCAAGGCCCGCAAAAGAAGTACCCCAAAGTTACAGGCGCCGAGTTCACGAAGGCTGCAATGGAGAGGAACTTCAATGCCTTGAAGGCCAAGCAGGAGGAGCTTGGGCAAAAGAAGCAGAATGGCATCACCGGAAGCAACGCGGCTGTCACGGCGAGCGCTTGAGATTGGCGGCAAGTTGGTGGGTGCAAGATACATATATTGAAATGAGTGAATTGATGACCACACCTCTCTAGTCCTACGGCTGACCGCTTCTTCGACATCATCTTCTACAATTACCGCTCTGAAGCGTGGCGAAAGCCTCCCCGTCTCCGATACATTTCGAAGATTGAGATGCCTTTCCCGCAATCTGGACAACTCGCTTCCAACCCATCGTACCGGATCCGATCGATAGGCAAGAACGATCACATGCAAATCGACTGTTGACACGCCTTCTGTTACACCTGTTACACACAATCGCTGCTAACGAGCTGTCCCCATGACAGTTGACGTATTCAAATCTGCATGTGATCCTCGTACTGGAAGCGGTCGTGCTGCGGTCCCTGTCTCCAGTCCCTGTCACTCGACCAGACGGAATCCGATCCCCAAATTGAAAGTCTATCTTTGATCGTTTATTCTCGACAAAATTAACGACATTGCGCGACCATATCTCGTTTGGCTTTCCTGTTCTCGAGATGCATATCCCGTCTGTTGATCGATGTGCATGGGGGCAAAAGATCGCTGCAGTAGTTCTTGAGACTCGGCTGCAGCATGCATCTGAACGAGCGGAGTGCCGGGCAGATGGGATCTAATCTTTTCTCACAGGACGAACATTCTCGCCACGTCGGATTTGATCGGTATCTCAACATCCATCAACGAAAGGACATTTTCCGCACTCTGCCCTATTCACGCAGTCCCCATGACCGCCTACGGAGAATGTGCCGAAGCCGAATGGAAAGTTCCACAGTTCGTACCACCCTATGAACCTCCAAACGTTTCACATCTTCATCTTCTTTACAAACAGCTTGATGGAACAAGCCCAGGATCCCACGCCTTCCACCACCAAACAATTCAAATCGGCACAGCTCTTGCGCCTTTTCAAAGGATCAATTGACTTTTTCTACAAATGCACGTACCCCTGAGCACGCACCGCGCTAGCAGAGCCGAACGTCACACAAACACCATACGACTGCTGTTCCCATCATCTCCGTGGCTGCATCTTTCAGAACATGCAGACCATTCCAACGGGCTCGTGGATACGATCATAGGCAATACTGTCTCGGAAGTCGAGAACTTTCGTCAAGGATGCTGGCCTTTGGAAAGACTGGAGCTATTCTTACCCACTGGAACTTCGAAGCACGATGGATCGAGCTCTCGCACTGGAGCTCTCCACTTGCAGCACTTGCGCAGGAGACGGACAAACGGACACTTCTTCGGCGCAAGTTCTGCATTCGTGATGTAACTCGCCTTCACATTGATTCGTGGAAACCACACAAAAGAATCCCAGTAGGACGGTTCCATGTGCCGAAGTGGGAAGTCGCATTCTCTTCCACGTACCACTGCGCTGGGTCCAAAGTGTTCCCGATCTTACAAGGACCTCTGCTTCCACATCCGCTGCCGCCTGCATCTGGGCGTGGTTGACATCTATCAAACCCCATCTGCACGCGCTCGTACACAGAACGGCGAACGGCGTTCTCTCCGATACAGGCAGCATTGAGCTCGCTGGCTTCTGCTCTGTCCCGGACAAGCCCAATGTTTCAAAGCAAAGACTTTCTCCATCACAAGAAAACAAACCAGCTCAAGATCGTCCGTCCAATGGGCTCCTCAACAAGCTCTACCTCAGGCAAGCTAGAAACATAGGCTCAAGAACTCCGTCTGCAAGTCGCATGTGAAGCTCCGTAGCTTCTTCTAGCGCTTCCCTGTCCAGCTGGCCCCTTGTCCACGCGACAGAGAGCCCCAGACGGCGTTTCGGACGGGAAGATCTGCCACCTGCACGAGAGAGAAAGAAAATGTGCCGTCCCCGTCCATCGAGAACAGGACAGGGGACCCTCGCCGTCCGGTCACAAACCCCATCTGCTGCAGGTACGTGCCGAAGAGGTAGGGTTCCTTGTTTCTGGGGCATCACACTTCTTCCTGTCTTTACTATCACTCTATACTCCGTGCGATGCGCGCTGTTTTCACGTCACTTGTATCTCCCTCGTCTATACATACAAGCCCTGAGCTCCATCTCTCGATGTGATCCCCCGGGGTTTCAGTCGAACTTCCCTCGTATTCCTACCTCCTCTATCTTACCTCACCTCCATCATGCCAGGCAACTTCCACGAAGTCCCCCAATCAGTCGTCGAAGCCTGGCCCGACCCAAACTACACCGACCCCGTCCGGAGAGAATGGATGCCAGCCTTCGCCATGACCTGGCAAATCGCCTCGACACTCCTCGTCGCAGGACGCTTCTACCTCCGCGCCAGGAAACAAGCCGGCTCCTTCGGTCTGGACGATTTGATGATTTTCATCGGGTGGTTGTTTTCTATTGGATTTACGATCACGGCGTGGATAGGTGCGGAGAGGTATGATCTGGATCGGCATACGTGGGATGTGCATCCGCCTCTCTACGTGGGAGCGGCACTGGTACGTCCAACCTCAACCCCAAAATCAACCTCACTAACAATGATGTGAATGAACAGACCGGCTGGATCGCCCAACTAATGTTCATCTTCTCCACCGTGCCCACCAAACTCTCCGTCCTCCTCTTCTACCGCCGCATGGCAAAAGACAACCTCGACCGCCGCTGGCTCTACGCCATCTACCTCGCCCTCTTCGTGACCGCCGCCTACGGTCTCGCCGTCTTCCTCGTCTATTGTCTGATCTGTACGCCGCTGGACGCTTACTGGCTCTCGTACGATTTTGACTATGACAAGTCCTTCAAGTGCATTAATGGCAACGCTCTCACGCTTACGAGTGGGGTGTTGAGTGTGTTGAGCGATTGCTACGCCGTCGCGCTGCCTTGTCTTATGTTGAGGCATTACTCTCTCGACGTGCCGCGACGGCAGAAAATCGCACTGAACATTATCTTCGGTTTGGGATTTCTGTACGCTTCCTTCCCCCTTTCCCTCTCCTTCACTCAACTAACATATGACAGTGTAACCGGCGCCGGCATAGCCCGCACCTACTACCTCTGGCGCATCAACCACACCTACGACACCTCCTGGACCGGTTTCTCCCTCTTCGCCTGGTCCCTCGTCGAACTCCAACTCGCGATAATCTGTGCCTGTGCGCCTTCTTTACGGGCGTTCTTTAGGCATTATTTGAGGGATCAGTTGAAGAGGACTTTTGATACGTTTTCCAGCGTCAGCTACTACGGCGGAGCGAGTAGGAAAGATCGAACGGCAGAGGAGGTGGTGAGGGATCCGGAGAAAGGCACGGCGGAGAGGAGTGAATCGACACAGGAGATTTTTGTTGATGAGGGGAGGAGGATCCGCACGCCGGAGGAGTATGAGGAGTATGTTCTTGAGCCGTTGAGTCGACATACTTCTGTTAGGGGCTCGAGGGTGTTGGAGTTGCCTAGTCGGCCTCCGAGTGCGATGTTGCCTGAGTTGCCGAAGTTTTGATGATGATGTATAATGAATCGCTTCCGTCTATCTGAAAAAGGGGCATACGCTCCAAAAACGTGCCTGCCTGCCTGCCCTGCCCTCCACCCGCGCCTTGCGAGGAACATCTACAGCTGTGGTGATAAACCCAAAGAAAGCCCCGTGCTGTCACTCTCTAAAACACCTTATTCATAGCCGCATGCGCCAACTCAACCCCCAAGAACGTCGCCGCATTCGCCGGCACCGCTCTCGCCATAGCAGGTCCCACACCAGGGAAGAACGCCTTGAAGCCTCCCCTGCCATACAACTCCCGAATACAGCCCATGATGCTCTGATTGCCCTCGGCGGACTGTAACCGCGACTTGACAGTATCCACAGGGAACACCGCCGTCCACATAGCCACACCCGCCGCACCGCCAGCCGTCATGATCGCCGTAAGACTCATCTGCCCGGGCTTCCCCGTCTCAGGATCCTTGGGCGTCAACCTCCTCTTCAGAATCTCATACGTCGCGAAGTACGCCGCCGAACCAGGTCCATCTCTCGCGAGGGTCATGAAAGAGCCCTTGTAGACGGATTTGATGCCGCCTTCTTTGTACAGCTGACGCACGACGTCTACGCCGCCATTGTATTTTGGTTTCTCGCCCGGGCCGAGCTGTTTTTGGCCTTGGATTTGGAGGATGATTTTTACGCGTTCGAAGGGGGCGGTGATGAGGGTCATGGGGATGGCGGAGAAGAAGCCGGCGAAGGAGACTTGGGCGACGGAGTATTGTTTGTCGTGGACGGTGGAGAAGGATTCGACGAGTTGTTTTCCTACGCCGTAGGCCCAGAAGTTTACGGCGACTAGAAAGCACACAGGTTAGATGGTTCATGGGGATATTGAGGGAAGGGGGCTTACACATGGGTGTTACGCCTACTAGAGGCGCTGATACACCAGCGTAGAGACCCTATTCAGTGTCAGTACAGCTTCCTTGGTTACTTGGATGTGGTTGTTGGGCAAGCTCTAAGCGATCTCCACGATCCAAGCTGCTTCCATGCCCTGTAGACATAACCACACAGCTCGAAGACAGCTCTTCACAGCAGAAATGCCCTGACAGCTCACCCAACAATCCTCACAACAAACTCACCCTCACAGGCCCCTCCCTCGCAATCGTCTTCCTCACAACATCCATAGCCCCGCTATACACCCCCTTCTCCGCCGTCTGCAACCTGACCTTCACCAAATCAAACGGATGTCCCACCACAACCGCACAAACACCTCCTACACCTCCCGCAGCAAAGTCCCGTAGACTCTGGAAGCTCTTCTTGGCCGCGACCTCGACATTCTCCTTCAGCTCCTCGGTGGATTTGGGTATGCTGTCTTTGGCGTTTTGGAGTTGCTTGGAGGCTTCGGTTTTGAGCGGCTCGACGTTGCCTTTGGCGACTTCGCGGACGGCGTTGTCGATGTTGGACATGCTGGTGCTGGTGGGCCCGCGAGGGGCTGGCTGGTGGGAGTTTCGAGGGTGGACTGAAGGAAGGGGAGGAGGAATGTGAGATGTGTGAGAAGTGCAGACGGTCCTTACTGAGTAAAGGAGGAAGGGTATGTCTTTTTCACGGCACACGGGAGAGTTGGGCGGGCATGTGATTTCTTGTAGCCGGTGCACTCAACATTGGCGTTGTTCGGCGTTGGCGACCGAGGTTGTTCTTGCTTCAATGGACCGACATTCCCCGAATCTCTCCCGGCGGAAAAGAATCACGTCCGACCTCTACCTTCTTAATCGTACTCGTCTTCGTTCTTCTAACCTGTATACATCATTCACCACAATGGGTGTCTATTTCATGTGTCTCCTGATGAGTGAGACACCCCAAGGTCCGGCTCCACGGCTCCAGAAAGTCAATTCCACTTTGACTTCAGCCCCTAACGCCAGCAATATCAGGGACCTTTTGTTGATGACTGCTACGAAAATATGAGAACAACAGTCGAAAAAGCTCATCGCACAGTATCATGCTCCCCACGCACATCAGAGTAGAGAACCAAGAAGACGAGTTGAAAGACCGAGAGAGCTTTTCTCAAGACCAAATCAAATGCCATGACAGTCATGGAGGCAAGTTTTATTGTCTGATGGAGCTGGGTATACACTGTCGTATCTTCTACTGGTATCACATCATATCCTTTGAGCGGAGTCTCGTCAACCATCTCACGATGCCTCATCAACTCCAATCGCCACTCAGAATCGTCGGCTCGCCATTATCCAGGGCCTCACCCAGACTGTCAATGGTCCACGGCTTGTACTCGACCCCAGTAGGACGATTGGTGTTCTTGAAAGGCGTACCGTCTTTCAGATGAGCCAGCGCCTTCTCGAAGTTTTCCTGGGCGTACACCTCTGGATCATGACCCCATAGCCAATGACCGGGCATCGGTGGCTCCTCATGCTTGCCCTTTTTGCTTGTTCTGGCATCTCGTCTTGCGACTCCCATGGCCTGCAGGAATGACACACGCTCGAAGCGGAGCAAGTTGTGTACTCGAGCTGCGTCGGGAATGTTGTCTTTGCCGGCTATGGCCACGCAGGCGGCGATAGACGCTGAGTCTTCCATTGCTTGGATGGCGCCTGTCTGTGTCAGCGTTCGCACAAAAGGACGAGGTGTGGACGACTCACCATTCCCAGAACTCGGCAAGAACGTATGCGCAGCATCCCCCAACTGCACAACATACCCCCCAGGAGACACCCAATTCGGCTGCGGATCCCTCCACATCAGCTTCCAATCAATCAACACATCCTTCGGCGTCGCCATAATCACCCGATTCGCAACCTCCGGCCACCCGTCCACCGTCTTCGTATACTCCACCGCCACACTCGGCTCAACCTTATGATTCCAGCTCTCCTCCGCCGTCCCCTCATCCGGATGCGTAATACTCCACATCATCTGCTCATCATTCCGCCAGAAAGTCGCAAACATCCCCGGTCCGACCCAAAGCTCAAAAAAGCTCCTCCCGTCCTCTCGCAGCTTGAACCTCTCGGCGATCATAGGATCTTTGATGGCAAGTTCGACGGGATACGCCGCCCGAAACACCGCACTCCCACTACTCCTCGCCGGAACCGGCGCCCCAGCAACTAACCCCCAACTCCTACCCCTCAACCCATCCGCCGCAATAACCAAATCCGCCTCCTCCTTCTCTCCACCCTTCAACACAACCCCCGCCTTCCTCCTCTCAACATCCTCCCAATAATCCACCACCTCCTTCCCAAACTCAATCACAATCCCAACAGCCTCAATCTGCTCGAGCAAAATTCTATGAAACTTCGGCCGGGAATGCGTGGCGACCATGGGGCGATTCCCGTTTTTGTCGGGTGTTACCATGGCGGACATTTCGATGGGTTCGGTCATGCGTTCGCCGGTGTGTTTGGTTTTGCAGAGGAGTGGATTGTAGGCGATTTCGTCGTGGTTTTTGCTGAGGGTTGGGTAGTGTTTGAACATTTTGCGCGCGGAGGGGCCGATTTGGAAGGTGTCGCCTGGGATGTGTCAGTATGGTGGGTGATAAGTAGGAGAGAGGGAGTACCTGTTGTCAAGCTTTCTGGGGATCTTTCGAGGACTCTGACATCGCAGCCCTTTCGCCAGAACTCGAGAGCTGAGGTAAGGCCTCCGACTCCTGCGCCTGAGATGAGCACTGTGATGCCATTAGGAGGGTCTCGTTGGACGTCCATATTGGAAGGTACTGAGAGGTTTTGGTGGGTGATAAGTGGAGCGAAGAGAGGAAGTTTGTCTCTCTAAATACTCTTGAATCCAGCTGAAGTCAATGGCTCACCTTTAGCCGGGGACGAAGAGCTGAAGCTCCACCAACCGTGCCACAATAGATTAGCGAGAGCTCGTGAGGTGCATCGGCATCCTCCCGTACCGACTTTCTACGCCGTAGCCAATCCTTTGTCGACTGCATCGGCCGAGCACACCAGCTCCCGAAGGCAGCTATAGCATCCAGAGCGGGATGCAGACGTCTTGGCCCGGTCATTCGGGATTAGGCGCGCCGATGTCTTTGAAAGTGCAATTATTCTTTGTTGCAACGATGATCCCGAAAGCGAAGCCTCGTTGAATCCTTCGAGCTTGCAGCTGAAAAGCTTTGGCGGGAAAAGCTTCGCCTCGCGTGGAACGATGGGGGATAGCTTGAATAGGGCAAATATACGAGGTCCACTTCTTGTTTGTTGGGTATAGGGCTGGATTGTTGTTGATTATGCTGGAGATACTTCACCTTAGTCTACGTCTTCCTCTCGTGTTCCAACAATTCCAAATAATGCCCACAAACACTAACCACGCAATCTTCAAAGCTCGCGTGTTTAAAACCGAATACTCGTTCCGTCGTCCCAACATCCAACCTACAAACAACCGTCTGACTCGGTCCATCCGCCTTGAAAATCCCCTTCTCCACTGCCTCCGGGAATCTCCTCTTGACAATTTGGTTCGCGTCCGTCCACTGCATCCCACCCAGACCGGAATTGCTCACGACGAAGCTTTGGTTCCCTGCGACTTTGTCTTTGTCCAGAGACCAGACGTGAACATTTGCGCAGTCCTCGACGGAGTTGAAGTTGTTCGCCCGTGTGGGAGCTTGCGGGACTTCGATCCCCAGGGCCTGGGAGAGCACGAGGAAGTTCGTTCCTGAGAAGAAACGGGCGGTGGTTTTGCAAAGGTCGTCGCGGCCGAGGATGAAGGAGGGCATGATGTAGATTGCATCGAAATCTGGTTTCTGTTCTTCGATGAAAGTTTCTGCGACTTTGAGCGCGGCGATTTTGCTCGCCCAATAGGCTGACATGCGATGAGGGTAGGGTGGTGGAATTTCGTCGAGGCGGTTGTCGGGGGTGTAGACTATTTCGGTTGCAGCGAACCAAGCGCTCATCGGGTGAATTGCTGCGACGGAGCTTGTGAGGACGATGCGCTCAACAGTTCCTGCGCGCTGCGCCGCGGAGAATACATTGAGGGTGCCTTGGACGGCGGGTTTGACGAAGAGGTCGTGGAAGTCGTCGTCGTCTGAGCCGGCTGTTGCTAGGGGTGAGGCTATGTGGATGATGTGTTTGACATCTTTTACTGCTGCGTCGAAGGCGTTGGGGGCGGTGAAGTCTGCAATGATGATGAATTCCAGATGGCCAGATAGGTTTAAGGAATCTGCTGTCTCTTTGACTTTTTGGGCTTTGCTTTCGCTGCGGACGACGGCGCGGACGGGGTAGCCATGTTCGAGCGCGGTTCGAAGGGTGCGGAATCCCAAATGGCCACTACCTCCTGTGATGAGGACGAGCTTGTTGGGTGCCGCCATGGAGAATAAGTCTAATAAGCTATTTCAGTCTCGATAGCGGTGCTTGAAAAACAAAATACCTGACAGAGCTTGAAAACGGCGCCTTCCAGTCTCCTGCCTCACTTATATGCACACAGTAGCCGAAGTGAACACTTACATCAGCCGCGGCGGCTTCAATCTGACTCTCTCAAAGAAAGACGTAGCCCAGGTCCCTACCGCGGTCACTAGGTCTGTTCCACGTGTTGATCAAGCGTTGTAGGGTTTTATGATCCCAAATGCGAATACCATGTTCCCTTCGAGGCTAGTAAAGGATTATCATCCTCGCTGCTCGCATCGAGGAGACCCATCGTTGCAGCACGGGGCGCCTTGTTTGCTCGGCACATCTTGGCATCATCGACAGTGGTCCTGAGCAACGCGAGTATGGGCCGCCCTCGCTTGTTCTCGCCATGCACCGCGGGCTTTGGCTTGGTTGGCGGATATCGTTGCTGAGTGACCGAGATGGTGATGACAGCATGACGGCCGTCATATTGTCCAGCTATTGGCATGATGACCTGCTGTCCATTTCTTGACCTCCTTGGCTCCAAGGTAGCGGACGCTATTCGAACAGACGATGTGTAGGATCATTCCAGCCGTAGAGATGCTGGTGTCTTCTCGCATTCGTGATGCGGCTTGCCTGATATTGCGCTACGTGCTACGCTCTTCCATCGTCTGCTCTTTCTGCTTCTCTTGAGACCGGGACATTCGGTGTTAAAACGCATGGGGATTGTGGTTAGAGATGAAGTTGAGGAGGAGAGACGCCGAAGAGAACATGCCGTGCCGGAAGCGGGTCCGGCGCTTAAGGAGCTCGGTCCACGTGCATGACTGCCTCGGCGTTCAACGTCACCTCCTCCTCCTGCCGCATCGACATTCGATGATGCATGTGGATGTCAACCTCTCTTCGACATCTTCTTAATCTTCCATCTGTACATTGTAAGTCCTGAAATTCATTCACAATGGTTTTGGCCACGCTGCACCTCATTGCCCTCTCGCCGGGCAAGACACCACAACAATTCCTCCGTGCCATCAACTCCCAGTCGGTAAAGCCATTGGTATCGGCCAAAGTCGTCAGATGGATCATCAAGCCCGAGAAGCTATCGACACATCTCACGAAGCAGACATGGGACTTGCTGGTCATTGTTCCATCATCTACGCCAATTCCAGAAGCCTTTCTGGGTGAAGACTGGGTCCATCGCCACTGGAGCGCCTCGGCGGGAGTTCCATCTCGCATATTCAACAACTTCCACGACACGAACAGAAGCCTTTTGCACCCCAAACAGGGCGATGTACCCGAATTGACTGGCTCGATGGACAAGCCGAGGATGGCAGGCTCTACACAGGGCCTTGAATTGAACGACGAGCTGCTCGGTTGGAGCAAAAACTTCAAGCTTGGTCAGAATGGCGCAGTCTCCATGCTGAACCTCCTCTCCTTCAAACCAGGCAAGGAAGCACACGAGAGCTACAAGACCTACGGAAAAGCTTTTGCGGAGACCATCGGCTCTCGGCGTGGCGGCAATGCGAAGTTGGTCGGCAAAGTTGTCCCAGATCAAGGAACTTGGAACGAGGACAAGTACGGCTGGGATGAGTTTGCTTTAGCGCATTACCCTAGCATCAGGCACTTTGTTGACATGCTGGCGAGCCAGGACTACCAGAAGGTCAATCACGAATCCAGGCTGCCGGCTTTGAGAGACACTTGCATCCTCTGCACTACTGAGCTGGACCCCGAGGTTGGAGGTGATACTCCGTCTGCTCCGGGAGTCATGAGGGAGACGGACGGAGATAAAGCGAAGCTTTGAATGAACACTACATTGCGCAGTGGCATACAGTACAATGCTGTGACAGCTAGGACAGGTCAAACGACGATGACAAGAGGATGAGAGATATATCTTACTATCTGACGGGAGCGAAATGTGGAATCTTACAGAATTATCTAAATGATTTCGCTGACAGTTAGTCTTCTCTTTTTGCTCGACTTTTGAGAACAACGGAAAATTCTTTCAGCTTGAGAGATAATTGCAATCGCTACGCGGACAGGTGCGGATGATCGTCAGGGAGGACCATGCCTGGAGAGAACCAACAACATCACGTGAAGCTCTTATCGATATCTGCCCAGAGCTCTTAGCCTTTTAGCAGCTGCTGTTATAATCGCTGACCTCTTTCTAGTTTGCATCAACGACCACACCAAATCTCGCACCATGCCACCGTATCAACAGGGAAAGCGACAGCGAGTCTCGCGTGCTTGCGATTTCTGCCACGGCAGGGGTCTGAAGTGCAGATGGCGCCCCACTGATGGAAATCAATCTGGGTGTCTCACATGCACCGACTATGGCGCGGAATGCACAATGTCACGACCGATACGAAAGCGAGGCAGAAAGACCAAGGAAATGAAAGATGATGACTCTGACTTCAGATCGATATCAACAACCTCGAGGCTCTTGCACGTTTATCGGAACACCATGTATCAGTGCTAGTATCGAAGCACCGTCCCGGATCAAAGATCTCTGCTGAATGCAAAGCAGTTTTCCATTTGTTCCCGAGAACGACCTAATGTCACGGTGGAAAGACGGCATCCCTTCGGTCGACCAACCAGCGTACATGTTGCTGATGGCACTCTGTGCAGTCAGCTCGCAGACCGCTGCACTCGATGCTGTCTTCGACAAGACTCTCATTCAAGGTCACACCATACCCGAGAGTGGCCTGTATTTCCAAGAAGCCGTGTCCAAGATTCCGACTAAGATCGCTCAATCGCAGGATCTGGACTACTTACGGTCTTTCGGTCTTCTAGCTGTATACTCACTGCACGAAAACGACTACAGCGACTTGCATCGATACCTGGGTCTGTATCACGCCATTGCAGCTCAGCACGGTTTCCACGACGAGGCCCGTTGGCCAGCGAGTATCCCTCTCATAGAGGTCGACGAGAGACGGCGGCTCTTCTGGTGTGTCTATCGTCTCGAGATCCATTCAGCATGCATCCTCGGCCATATTATGAGAATGCCGGAAGCACAAATTTCTGTCCGCTACCCACGAATCACCCCATCTATGCCAGCCGAAACAAAGGCCTGGACAGAAGGCTGGTCCTATATCACCGATCTATTCAGACTTCTCGAGTACGCCATCTTCAGCCTCCGAGGTTGCCGCGATCGAAAGTCTACGCTTGCCGTCTTTTGTGCTCGGCCTTCTCCAACTACTCTGCTTGACGGGCTCGATCGAGTCAAGGCTAGCAGACCGCTTATAATACATGACCTCGACCAGTACGACACGGATCGCTGCAAGTATATGGCAGTACAGATCACTTGCACAGAGACACTTGTCAGCATCATGACGCTGCTTTATTGCCAAGCACCGGTCTCTGAGGTTATGAAGATTGCTGAGAAGCTGCTGGAGGAAGTGACCGATGCACCATTGATCATCTTCAAAGTCGCTGGCAGCCAGATCGTGCATCAACTGCTTGGGGTCGGCCATATGCTTCACAATGCGTCGCGATACGATGATAGTCAGTACGCTGCTGAGGCGAAGCGTTTGATCGCCTTCTTTGGCGATTTGGTGAAGAATTTGGGACACGACATACCTTTCGCAGCGACCGCGGGAGAGAGATTGCTAAGGCTGGCGGAAGCTGATTGAATTTGCGGTACGTCACTCTGATTGTTACTTTTAGTCTTCGCACTGAACATTCTGACCAGATCACCATTGACATTCGTGGACACTACTCCTCTCCACCCACAGCAGACGAAGCCAAGTATTTTCGATAAGCCGGAGCTGACCATCTTCGAAGTCTCTTCCCAAACACGATCATCAGCAAGAACGTGGCAGTACATACGATCGACACCATGGCTGCGGTGATGAAGCAGTTTTGCAGTCCCTGGTTGGTCCACCAAGGTGTGATGGCATAGCTGAAGCCGAACCCAATGGTATTTCGAATGAGGATCACAGAGACGGTGGTCTCTCCAGCAATTCCCTTGAAGCAGTCGACATCATAGCTGAGAGCAATCGAGCCTCCAGTGACGCAGCCAAAAGTCAGCATGCCGAGTCCAAAGACTAGCCCGATCCAGTGGATGTGGTGATATGCGCCGACTCCCCACAGAATCAGCCCAGCTGATGATATAATACCGGAGACGACAAGCACCCAAAGGCGAAATTCGGGCTCCCGCGTCCCTTTGTTCCTGCGAGCAAGCTGCAGAGTTACCCAGTCAGCGACATTGCCAGACCAAAGCGAGGCCAGTCCTGCGCCAATGATAGGACCAGCGTAGATGCAACCGACAAGACCGGCAGACCAGTTGTAGGGAGGGCCGGAAAGGACGGGGCTGGCTGTGCCATTCAGTACGTTGTACCAAGAGAGATTGATGCCGTATAAGAAGCCGGCCCATGCAACGTTTGGGAACTGGAGTATCATGATGACTGGACGGTATGCCATCTGCAGCATGACCATGTTGCTCGGATGCCCGGGGAGAGTCTTGAAGAAGCTGTATCGCCTCCTGCCGGAATTCATGTTCGGTTGCCAGGAGAGGGCCGCTTGAAGCGACGGTGTCCGATCTGGCGAAGTTGCTTCAGACACCTCCTTGCCTCCCGCCGAAGCATCCTTCTTCTCTCGGTTCTCTGAAGGGTACGAATCCGTGCGTTCCGGCAGACCTCCCTCGGAGGGTTGTTCACGGAAGTAGATCGTCTCCTCCATGAAGAAGAAGAGCACGACGAAGAACACCGCACAGATGATGGCCCCAAAATGCATCGTCCACCGCCAGCCATACGCATCATTGAACCAGCCTGCGAAGAGAGGCGCCAGAAAGTTCGACCCAAACAGGACAAAGCAATATAGTCCCATGTATGTGCCTCGATCGTGAGCGAAGAAGAGGTCGTAAACGGTCACCTCGCAAAGCGACTCGATTGGGGAGACGATGATGCCGATAAGTACTCGATGGCCATACCACTCCGCGGCATTAGTGCTGTACGCTGTCCAGACCATCATTGGCACAGTCAACAAGATGCTAATGAGGTAGACTCCACGACGCCCATATGTCAAAGCCAGAGGCTGCCAAAGTAGACAGGCCCATCCGAAGAAGAGGAACATGACACCAGTGCCCTGGACCAAGTCGCCGGTTGAGATGCCAGTATCGGCTGTGATGTCCGCCAGAACCGAGTATTGTAAAGACGTGGCAATACCAGTTCCAAGGACATACAAGTACGCCATGCTGACAGCAAGGAGTTTGCGGCGATATGTCCAGTTCAATGGATCGTTTGGGTCTGAGCCTGGACGAGGGACCAAGACGACATCCTTCTTCGATGCATCGTGAAGGGCGTCAGAGGTCTGCCCGGCGACGTCGACCAAATGGACAGTGCCGGGAACATAGTCTTGTTCGAATGTGACCGACGGCATCATTGAGAATGATGGAAGAAAGTTGATCGAAACGACTCCACTTCACCAGCTTGCGAGACTCCTCCACATATACCTCCTTGCCCACCAGGACAAAGTTCCACGTGGAATGTCCACTTGATAACGTGGAGCCCCTACGATGTTCAGATTTTGGGGGAAACACTCGCATGTCCAGGGGCTTGATTGGATGCTCCACAATCGAAATTAACAGCTGCTAAATGCGAAGCTCACTCGCAAACCAGGCTTCGATATCAATTGGCGAACAAACACCCTGCACCATTATCCCGCCTACGGGCCTACGGCAACATCGTCACTATCACGGATGAATTCTCAAGTGCGGGGCCCCGCATCAAATCGTGATAGAGGTCTCGAAGCGATGCAAGGTGAAGAAGGAACATATAAGCAGCCTGGGCGAAGCACCAGATGAGAACCAGTTCCTTTCTCAACGGCGCTCTCTTCGAGCACTAAGATCAACAATCATGGCGACAACCAATGGTCATCATGCGAAGACTGTGAGTTAACGGTTACATGCTCAATCCTGAGGTCCATGCTGACTTTTCCAGACCTTGTCTGTGGTGGAAGCCACTGTTGCAGATCTTGCTTCAGCGTTGTCCCAAGGCCACATCAATAGCGTCGAATTGACGGCAAAGCACCTCATACGCATGGCTAAATACGATCGCCGCACCACTTTGCTCAACTCTACACCCATCATCAAAGAAGACGCATTCGACTCTGCCCAAGCCTCTGATGATCGTCGTGCCAAAGGCGAAGCCCGCGGTCCTCTTGATGGCATCCCATGCACCATCAAAGACTCGTACAAGATCCAAGACATGACGGTGGCCTCTGGTTCTCCAGCTTTCAAGGACCTCGTCGCCAATGAAGATGCCTTTACGGTCAGACAGATCAAAGATGCTGGTGCCGTTATTCTGGGTCGGACCAACATGCCTCCAATGGCTGCTGGAGGCATGCAGCGTGGAGTCTATGGGCGAGCTGAGTCGCCATACAACGCCGAATATCTTACGGCTGCTTTTGCTTCTGGATCTTCGAATGGATCTGCAACGGCTACGGCAGCGAGCTTTGGAGTCTTTGGAATGGGTGAGGAGACCATCTCATCAGGTCGCTCACCGGCTTCGAACAATGGTCTCGTTGCCTATACTCCACCCAGGGGACTCATCTCGATACGAGGCAACTGGCCCCTGTTTCCATCTTGCGACACTGTTGTACCGCATACGAGGACGGTGGAGGACATGTTTGCTTTGCTCGACATCCTTGTCGCCGAAGATGAGAAGACGAAGTGTGACTTCTGGAGAGAGCAACCATATGTGCAACTGCCTAAGGTCAAGGACATCCGTCCGAATTCGTTCTTTGATCTTGCCGACGGCGCTTCACTTGCTAGCAAACGGATCGGTGTGCCAAAAATGTACATCGGCAAAAACGACTCTGATCCCGATGCAAGAAAGGTCTATACTCGCCACTCGGTCATCGATCTCTGGAACCATGCTCGCAAAGTCTTGGAAGGCTGTGGCGCCATCGTCGAAGAGGTCGACTTCCCTGTCGTGACCAAGTTCGAGAAGGCCGGACCAACCTCCAACAAGAAGGAAAGCGTAGCTCCACCTCACTACAACGAATTCGACATGTGCCAGCTGATGGCATACGCCTGGGATGACTTCCTAGCCGACAATGGTGACAAGAACGTGGCTACCAGCCTGGCCCAAGTCGACTCCGCTACAATCTTCCCTCGCCCACCAGGTGCTTTGCCAGACAAATACGACGACAATGATCCGCTCGTCCGCCACACAGCCGTCGTGGCACACATCACCTCCGGCCGTCTGCCAACCTACAAAATCCCGAACCTCGCGCAAGCCCTCAGGAACCTCGAAACCAAACGCAAAACCGACTTCGAGGACTGGCTCGACGCCCTCAAGCTCGACATGGTCGTCTGGCCCTGTAACGGCGACGTAGGCAAAGCCGACGCCGACGTCAACGAAACCTCAGCAGCAGAAGCCTGGCGAAATGGGGTCTTGTACTCCAACGGCAATTGCGCTATTCGCCAGCTTGGCATCCCGACTATCAACGTGCCGATGGGCGTCATGGCAGATATTGGCATGCCCGTCAATTTGACGTTTGCGGGCAAGGCGTATGACGATTCGAACTTGCTGAGGTATGCGTTTGCTTTTGAGAAGGCGAGTCAGTTGAGGCGATCTCCGGGTAGGACTCCGGCATTGCCCAGCGATGAGATTGATTTGAGTGGAGGAAAGAGAGAGATTGGTCTCAAGGCTCCGACGTTGAGTGTCGATGAAATCGATCGTGAGGCTGACGGGAGAGGTCTGAGTATCAGTGGGCAAGTCGATCGTTGTGAGATCGATGCCTTGCACGTTTATGTGGACGGAGAGGAAGTTCAAAATGTTCAGATTGATGGCAAGGGTACATGGAAGGCTGCGGTCTCAACTCTCGCGCCGTGGTCCGGTCGGCCTGAGGAGAAGGGTGTTCCAGACCCAGAGAGGGCGATGGTGATTGTTGTTGCTCGAGGTAGGAATGGCAGGTCCACTGGTGTGATGAAGTTCGTTTGAGCGGTGAACAGTGATAGCGGGCTCGAGATTGGATTGGTCGCTCGTGCATAGCAAAATTGCTGAAAGTAATGATAGGAATCGGAACCATTGGCCATTACTTCGACGTTTCTGACTCCGTCTGTTTGAGCCTCAAGATCAATCCAATTCATGTCATTGGTCGTCCTACACAATCTACGCTGTGTTGAGCGGGGAACGATTGACACATGTTGGAACTCGTTGCTTCAATGCTGGCTATCGCGGGAAGAGTGGTATGGCCTCGTGCGTCAACGGCGTCCCGGCCTCAATACTATGTGGAATCACATCGCCTGGCAGAGCAGGCGTCTAGTCGAAATCTACTCCGCGGAGTGAACGATCAACAAGCTTCAACATTTCAAGCTAGCCTTATTCCTATAGTGCATCCTTCGCCTGGAGGATGTTATTAAGACGGCCAATTTGGTATCGGTGTGTCGTTGCACGTGGGCTTGACAGAACCTCTTGCCGCAAGGCCTGGATCGGTGCTTCGCTTGTATATATATTGCCAAGCTGAGCACCCGACAGTAGGAGGTAGGTCGAAGAGAAAGCAACCAATTTGTTCCTTGCCGTTTCAAAAGCCTGAGAACACGCACATCACCATGGCTAAGGTAAGATATATCGTCCCGCCATTCACCATAGAACAGCGACTGATCAACATCCTCTCAGATCACAGCCATCTCACTCGCCCTCGTCTCCTTGCTGAGCCTCGCCAACGGCGCACCAAACTTGTCCAAAAGAAGCGACATCCACCTCGCCATCGACTTCAAGACAGCGTTCTACAACGAGGAGTCCTGTACGACGACGCCCTACGAGCAACGCACCGTCCAGGCCTTCAAGTGTGTCAATCTCGGCAGCCAGAACTTCGCAGCCCTCGGCGTCACTCCCAATGCCACTTTTCAAGACGCCAATGGTACCCCCTACGGTGCGAGTACCGTGATCTTCGCCCACCCGCATTGTAAAGGGAGTGAGGGGATCTTGGCCACGGACGCCACGGTCCCACGGAAGGGATGCCAGGCGTTTGATGAGAGGCAGATCAAGTTTAAGAGTTTCATGATCAATACGACGAAGTCTGATCGCGTTTAGTCGCTGGAGGGGATGTTCGAATGTCGTATTTGCCTTCTTCAAGATCATGTATTCGGTGGAATCATGGTATTTATTCAATGACTGATCGAAGATGCCTTGCGTATGACTGCGGGTGCGTTAAAATAGTGAGTATGGAGCAGCTCTCAGTAGTCCAAATCCCAACTTCACTGCGTATGCAAAGGCCTCAGCCCCTTCGACGTTTCTCAAGGTTAAAAGACTGTGACTTGCCTGGTCGTTACATCTAGCCTTTGCATAGCCGCTTCAGAGATCATAGAACCTCCACGAGGGCTGATGAAACCTGTCTAGTTTCTCCCTCTTCAACAAAGCTCTCACCATTTCGATAGGCATCGTATTCCCTTTCAAGATCCGATCATGAAACTCTTTCTCCCCCATCTTCCCCGTATCAACAACCTCCTTCCTCAAAGCATAAATCTGCAACGCCCCAATCATATACCCAGCCTGATAAAGCGCCCCATAATCCCCATTGAAACTCCTCCTCACCTCACCTTCAGCCGTCGACCGCTCATGTCCGACTTTCTCCACAAGGTAGTCGATACATTCTTGCGGTGTCATCTTTCCTAGGTGGAAATTCAAAGAGAAGACGATTCGAGCACAGCGATGCATGCGCCAGAAGAGCATGCCCATTCGGTTTTCGGGAGTATCTGGGAAGCCGCGATCCCAGAGGATCATCTCCCAGTAAAAAGCCCAGCCTTCGATCCAGAAGGGTGTTTCGAAGAGTTGGCGATGAGGTTTGCTGCGTGGCATGTAGTGGTACTGGAGATGGTGGCCGGGGATCAGTTCGTGGAAGACTGTCGAGCGGGACAGAGGACGACTGTTGCCGCGCATGACCATGAGTTTCTCTTCATGGGTCATTGTATTTGTTGGGTAGGAGACTTGGATGTAAGGCCCTCCGAGGAAGAATGGGCTGACTTTCTGTTGCTCAGGTGGGATCATGTACGTTCGCCAACACTCTTTGGCAATCTGCGGGACGGTGACCATGTCGTGTTTCGTCACATAGTCAATGGCCTCTTGTGCGAGCTCGTGGACCATGTATGTCTGCTGACCGGGCTCGACGTACATTGTCTTGACTTTTTCGAGAGCCTTGCGCCAGTCGTTGCCCAAGCCCATGTCCTGAGCGGCTTTGATGGCTTCTTTCTCGCACCATGTGTATTCTTTCTCGGCGATTCGAATAAGTTCCTCCGGAGTGTATGGGATCATCTCAACCAGAAGCTCGTTGTCAATCTCGTCTCTGCCGATGGGTTGTCCGACTATGGTATCCTCTTTGCCTGGCTTGATGCCGACAAGCTCTTCGCGGAATAATGTGACGAGAGCCGTGAGCCTTTTGGACATGTCTGCCCATGGTTTGCTAGTCCACCACGTAAATAGCGGGTCATAGCCCTCATAGAAAGTATACCATTCCTTTAGCAGTCCATGTAATTGTTCAATTTGCTGTGCTGCTCGGTAAGGTCTGGATGGGTCCTCCATGACGATCTTGCCTTCTTTGATCTGGCCAGAAAGCTCATCCATGCCCTTGATAGAATCTGATAGTGTCTTTCCCGCATACTCTCCTGTCGTAGGCACGACCTTCTGCCTTTGCTCACAGAGATCCACCAGACCGTTCGCCCAGTCAGCCACCAATGGCTGAATCTCATCCAGTTTGAACCATTCGGCCCTCAATGTCTGGATCTTCCGCCGGCAGTAACTCATGCTGAGCAGATAGTCGACTTTACTCTCTTGGTCGAGCTCATCAAAGCCGCTGGAGAAGCGTTGGACCAGCTCTCCGGTCTTTCCGGTCAAGTACTCTGCAATCCGCTCGATCCTTTTGCGAGAAAGCTTGACGTCGTAGAAAGTTTCCAGCTCGCTCAGGTCCGTGGTGAGTGCTCGTATGAAGTCTCGAATCTCTTCAGATTTTGCCAGGGCTTCTTCCAAGTTTGCTCGCGAGGAGGGAGGCACACCGCCTCTGACGGCGAGCGTCTTCTCGGATACCATGTCGACGGGTTGAAGCGGTCAAGCTCAAATTGCTGCGGAAATATCGATACAATGCATGTGACTGTGGATGGTTGATGTGTTTGCCTTGATGAAGGAGAAAGGGGATGAAGCTGGCCAAAGGATTTAAAGTTCCACAGCTCCTTCCTTATCGAGAATCCCCACCGCGCTAAATACCCTATCGATAGGCACATGCAGGCACTAGCGGGCAAATGTTACTCTACCACTGTAGACGCTTCGATCCTGGATCATTTCATCAGAGATGTTGCTATGGGAGCAAGCCATGGCCAAATCTCTGTGCCGGTATCCATGCCACGATACATCGGTGAGATCGGGCATAAAATCGAGGACAATTGTTGGACCTCACGAACTTCGATCCGTGTGGATAAGAATTCAATTCTAGTGCTTGCTTTCCAGATTTGTTTCGAGGTCGAATCAAATTCCCAACCTCCGATGGTCTCGTCATCAACCCCTGTCACCTCCAACTACGAGCAGTGTGCAAGAGCGAAGACTTTGTCCACCACATTGCACTCAGAGCCCGCAGCCCGACACGGATGATCCTATTCAAATTTGTCAAATTCAATTCGCACGCCTAGTCGGAGGTGAGTCGCGGAAATCAATGAACGTACCGCTGTGCAAGTGTAGATGTCGGCACCGATACAAATGCCGTTGGCATTTCCGAGCTGGCAGGTCTGCTCACAGTAAGCAAGTCGACGTTTGGTGAGACGTTTCGACATCATACATCCGCAGCTGCAAAGGAAACCAAAGCCATTAGAAAAGAAAGAACAATGACCTTCATCTTGACTGGAATCGCCACGTCGGCACGTTTCGTCGTCGATTTGATGTATGAATTGCCAAAAGGAGGATGTAGAGCGAAACAGAATCCGATTGCGAGATCTACTTATATACCACAAGATCAAGTCCATAGTCAGACTACCGGACTACCGGAACTTGTTTGAGCCGTAATTCGTCCTGCAGAATCTCGGCTTGATTAGAAGTCGTCTAGGCCGTGGCTTTGCCAGTGTTAGAAAGACACTGCGATAGACTAGCGGGAGCCCCAATTATCTACGACTCGAATGGGTCCTTTGACGAAGAAACATGGCAGGATGTATAGAATTCACTCGTACGAGAGTCGTGTTTGGTCAATGGTTCATTACCTGATTGCACAAAAATAACAAAAGTGGTGGTGACAAGCATGGATACGACGGTGCAGATGAGCCGATGTCTCTTTCGAGAAGCGATTATGCTCAATGCGAGGATCACCAGAGATCCGGGCGCGAGATCATGGTCGCCGGCACCCGAGCGGACGTTACGGGTATGGCTATGTCAAGCCTGGCCGCAAGGCTGCGTCGATGTAGCGAAGGTCAGTCAGACATTTCTCCCTTGCTTGGATCATGAGATACGTGCAGGCATGCAGTCGGTTCTTGCCGGCGCGTCTTATTGCTATGTTTTGCTGCAGGTAGCCAGCCTTGCCAGGGCAAGGCGCAAGGCTGCGGCGATGTAGCTGGACTTCACATCTTCTGTCGAGGAATCAATCACGACTCATTCAAAAACGTCGCTTCTCGAAGTCCACACATCGTCCACTCAGTCTCATCTTTCGTTTCATCTACGTCAAAGCTTACACCTTCAAAGACTTGCTAGGACCCATCAACGATACCTTACTTTGGTATTCCTTCAGTGACGACTTTATTATCCTATTGGACGTATCATTAACGGTAGTGCTCCGTCTGCATTCGGCTGCAAGCGTTTCTTGAAATAGATATATCGTAAGTATGCCCGCGAGATGTGTAGATGCTCCCCATAAGGTCGAATCATAACAAACCAAAAGCACTAGTCCCAAGCACTATCTCCGAGTTCCGCCATTCAGACCACATCTATACCATTTAGCCATTGAGTTCCCATCTACGAACACCGCGCACGAGCTAGATACGGATCTATAACCCAGCACTCGTTGCCATTCCCGGTACACGGAGCATCCTACAACAAATCTTCCGTCAGTCCTGAAACATCGTGGGAAATGTCCATGATTCCCATAGCATGTATAGACTCACCGGCGTGCAGACGTAGTAATCGGCCCCGTCGCAAACGCCGTGGGCATTGCCTAGTAAGCAGGTCTATGTGTGGTCAGCCAACGCCGAACAACCCAATTATATTGGAGTGTTGTGGTCGTACATCCGCCACCACAAAAGAAAACAGTGTCGTCAAGACACCCGCAGCAATCGTGAACTTCATCTTTCGTTGGTCGTCGTAAAGAGTAATTTGCGTCGGATGGATGTCGTGGAAAGTCAGGCAGGCGTGATGCGATTTGCATTCGAGTCGTTCTTATGTAGTACTCGTTTGGAATGGGATTCAATTTCCAGAATACCAAGACATCGTCGCTGTTCCAAGCCGTGGCTTGTTCTGCAGAATCTCGGGATCGAAACAAGAACGGTCTAGGCCGGGGCTTCCAAGCGTTTGGAGAGACATTACCAATAGCCTGATGGGCCTTCCACTTTGACTGCGATGGTTCCGTCCTCGGCATAAGCACTTTGTGAGAGAAATTGAATTGGCCATGCACAACATAATTGTCAGCGGTAAGGAGTCATTCTTCTGAGAGCCCAAGTTGTGAAAGGACGAACGCAGAGACAACAAGCACGAGAATGATCGTCCATGTGACCGCCATCTAGCAAAGGTTAGTACAATTTCTCCAAAAAATGCTACTCTGACTTCCTTACCTTTGCATTGGAGTCCCACCAGGCTGTGTACTCACTTTTCAATGGACCTTCAGTAGCTCCAACCCATAACATGATAGCCATTCCCAACACCATGCACAGCACACTAAAGGCAAGTAAGACTGGACCAACTTGCCACGTGTAGACGCGCCATCTCCGCGGACGAAGGAAGCCTTGTTTGTCAGGCTTTGGGTGGGTCATACAGTCTCGTATTCGTTTCAGACCGTCTCGGTGTGCACATAGACGATGCAAGCGCATCGACTGCTGGGCGGCAGTGAGAACAGTGAAGAGTCCACAGACAATGCCTGCATACCAGCAGGTCTGAACGGTCCACGGCTGCGATTTCCCATTGCCAAGAACTTGCGGCCAATCGCCGGTCGATGTTAAACAACCAGCGAGCAAGGCACCCTACAGACGTTAGCATTTGAACAAAGGAACTTCGTAAGTGAGTGCAGCGGTTTTGAGGTTGATTGACGAGGTTGACTCACGACAATACCAATGAAGTTTAGCTCTTCTAGTTTATGAGTCCGCCATTGAGAAGTGAGCTCGTCACGTTCCTTTTCGTCCTGGGTATTGATGATGATGCGGATCGAGTCGTACGTGGTATCGTTCGGCAAGAAACTGGTCAGGATGCTGTGAGGCCCGAGGCCCCCCTTCTTCGGCTGGTACGAGGTAAGTCACAATGTCAATGAATCAGTCGATGCTGCTCTACCATCTCCCAACTGTCTCTTGCCTTCAAAAGCAGCTCCGCGGGCGAAGGAATCCTTTCGATGGGGTATGGCAAGACCCCGATAGCCTAGTCAGGTGGAGAATGTAGTGTGCTCTCAATCAGGCTTCCGCGTGCATCTTTTCCTCTCCGTCAGTCGGGTCAATCCTCTCGAGTGGTCAGAATACTATCGAAAGAAAAGGTGCTCAACGTTGTGGCAGCCGCGGACATGTGCTATGATGACGATGGTCTGTGCGTTCGAAGTCTAATTCATTGTCGTCTGCTCGCCACCTGAGAAATCAGATACACCTTCGTTCCAGACTTATCATCAACCCACTCCAGGAAGCCAGCCCTGAGATCAATGATTCGGAGCATGAAGCGACTATTCGCCTTTCATCAAACATACATGCGTTGCAACACAACTGGTCTACCGCCCAATGACTCCTCCCCCACCAGATCAGCATCATTCACGCCAAATGCTTGCTGAGAAAACTTGACCAGATGCTTGAGCTGTCCAAGGTTCTGTTACGGCGTACGCAAATCTCAGTGGGCTCATGGCAGATTCCAGCATCTATCTTGTTGTCGTCGTTCTGCACGCACGGAAGAAGCCTCTTGAAGATCTCGTCACCAACGGCCTTGGCAGATGCCTCCTCCGCGGGCACGAGACCACCTGAAAACTCTAAATGGACGGACAACGAAGGCTACGTGCGCTGCCTCACTCTACGTTCTACCGGAATGTCACTTTGTAGCCACGCATTCTCTTGGCATTCAACCCCTCCGCGGGAGGCAAGCCATGTGCAAGTCATGGAGTGGATGTGGCGCCAATGGCGGTTCTTCATGGCCACAGAGCTTGCCGAATTATAAGCACTCTTACAGAAGGCACGAGGCTCGATCTTCGTGTCCTCTTCGCTGCGGGCCTCTCACGACATTTCCTTGTTTACCACGATGCCTCATTCGGACAACGATTGGGAGGCAGAAGACCATGCAGATTGCCTTCCTCAAAGGCAACTCCACCACTGCGGACAAGATGGAGTTCCAGATCTGAGGATCCTGCATTTCAACGACGTGTACCATCCACAGTAAGTCAATGCTCAATTCAATCGATCTGCACCTATGCTAACTCACGAATCAGTGGAAGCGATGAGGAACCCAAAGGCGGCGCAGCTCGTTTCAAGACCATGTGCGACTTCTATCGAAACGACGAGAGGTTCAAAGACTGTCCAAAGCCCTTGACCTTGTTCTCGGGCGACGCTTTTAATCCCAGCAGCGAGAGTTCGGTCACGAAAGGCAGTCACATGGTGCCGGTCCTGAACGAAATTGGAATCGATGCCGCCTGCGTCGGCAACCATGAGTTTGATTTCGGGGCTGCGCATTTTGCATACCTGGCCAAAGACGTATGTTGTTTGAAAGCAAGCTGGCAAAATCAGTTATTGACCATTGTTACAGTGCAATTTCCCCTGGCTGCTTGGTAATATCTTCGATCCGGATCTGGGTCAGAAGATGCCCCTGGGCAACTGCAAGCAAACTCTCATGCTCGAAACTTCCAACGGGGTCAAAGTGGGCGTCATGGGTCTAGTCGAGAAGGAATGGACGGAGAAGATCAACAATTCCTTACCGTCAGACATCGAGTACTTCGACATGAAGGAAACGGCAAAGAAGCTGGCCCCTGAATTGAGAGAACAAGGCGCCGACATTGTCATCGCCATAACGCATGCCAGACAAGCGCGAGACTTCGATTTTTGCGAGAACATTCCCGCCGGACTAGTCGATCTCGTCCTCGCGGGTCATGATCATTGGGTTGAGCATAAGAAATTTCCCAATGGAACTGTGATGGTTCGATCTGGCTACGACTTCAAGAACCTCACACATACCGAGGGATACCGTCAAGAAGATGGAAGCTGGGTGTTCAGCACCATCCGCAGAAATCTCACGGGCGACATTGAAGAAGACGAGTGCGTAAAGAAGATCAGCGAGAACATCATTGCCGACATCCACCGGAAGATGGAACTGCCCCTTGGCTACACAGCCGTTCCACTGGAAGCCAGAAAGGAGAAGTGTCAGATCGGGGAGTCGAACTACGGCAACTTCCTGGCCGATTTGATGCGGACATACTACGAGGCTGACTGCGCTTTGATCAATGGCGGGACATTCTTCGGAGATACCGTCTATCAGTCAGGGCAACTTCTGGTGAAGGACGTCGTGAATTGCTTCCCATTCGAAGACCCAGTCGTTGTGCTGAAGATCCCTGGCAGTGCCTTGAAAGAGGCACTGGAAAACGGAGTGAGCCAATATCCTGAGCCAGACTCACGTTTCCCGCAAGTCTCGAATATATTCTTCACCTTCGATCCGTCAAGAGAAGTTGGTGACCGGGTACGGACGATTAAACTTGGAGAGGAGGACTTGGACATGGAGAAGGAATACCACATCGCCACCCGCTCCCACCTGGCTGCAGGCAAATGCAGCTACGAAGCCCTCAAAAGCCGGCGAGATGGCGGCAAAGCTATCGAAGTCATCGACGAAGAAAACGGCGTCCTCGTGACTGGTCTTCTGCGACAGTACTTCACATGGATCCAGATCACCGAAGCATTCAAAGGTCTCGCCGGTGGTGAAAAGGCCAAAGAGTCGCATCGCAAACATGTGGTGAGTGCTCTGGGACGGCACGCTGCGCGGTGGAGGGACGAGGAGCACAAGAAGGAGATGGTGACGAAGAAAGTTATCTGGAAGTGGAAGAAGGTGGTGTTTGGCGAGTGGGATGCTGACCGCTTAATGAAGGAGGGAGACGGAGTGTTCTTTCCCGGCTGGACGAGGGGTATTGCGCCGATGTTGGAGGGGAGGATTAAAACGGTGGATGGTTCGTAAGGTTTATGTACAGCGATTCTGTGCCTCTATTCCATTGTTCTTTTGGGAGCGTTCTCAATTGCACCATTCCCTATCAAGAAGGATGAGAAAGGATTCAAACACGTGTGTGCTGAGAGCATGATCCGTGATGACGATCGTAAAGTTCAGCCGTGCAGACGAGATCGATTTGAGATTCGAGACTTCAGCGCTGCTTTGCAGTCCGCGGCGCCCTCAAGCCAATGACGCAGACCACATTCATGCTTTACCAAGAGCCCAAATACTATATGCACAGGATGCACACTCCTTCATCAGACACCTTCTCACCTTGCAACTCCCAAAAGAATCACCCGTCAACATGAAGTTCTCTACGATCATCACAACCCTCCTCTCCCTGGCCATCAGCACGACTATGGCCTTCCCAACCACAATGAACGGCGAAGAAGTCCAAGAGATGTCCTTGAACGAAGCCAACGTCCTCACCAAGCGATACTCCTGCTGTAGCGGAGGCCTTGCGGTCAATTGCGGTAACTGCAGCACAAATGGAAGTGGTCGTGTCTGCTGTGGGAATTGCTGCAAGCAGTACACTCGTGAGTCTTGGTCAATCTTTATTGATAGCAAATTGATAGACCAGGGATGTGAGCTGACTGTATCTTGTAGCGCCGCGTGGTGGACAATGCGTGCCTGGAAAGGCCAAGGTGGTGCCGAACCCGACTTGTTAGATGTTGGAGGGCTGTGGAGTATCGGATCCGTAGATTCGACAATGGTGTCTTTGAGCGTTTATGATACAATAGATATTCAGCCTCTGGCAATGAATTATTTGCTCGGTGGTTTACTCTCGTACACACTTGTTGGTGATACTGTATGCAAATGCCGCTTGATTCTGCAATGAAACACGGTCAAGGGTTTGCCACTGCAGCGCATAAGAGACTCTATACCAGGTCAATTATCTCATCAAGAAGATGAATGCTGGACAGAAGGTCTTGGCGAGAAGATGTAGTGACGAGAAAGAAATGAAGTGAAGCCGATCCGTACCTTCCTAAGGTCAAACATGTGACAGCGCTCTTTGTGACGTCACCATCGCGTTTGGAAGGCGCGCGTTCGCGCATTGGACCCGCGATGCCATCTCAACTCGAGAACTCTCCATCTCATTCTCATCCTCTCTTCTTCAACAACTCGACATCTTTCAATCTCTCTTTCCCACACAATCTCTTTTGAACAACATCAGTCAAATTCACGACCAGAGCAACAGCCGTCACACATTCGCAATGGCCGGCACTCGCTCCTCAGCTCGACAGGCCGAGAAGAACGACTCCAGCCCTCAGTCTGCTGAGAAGAGCGGCACCAAGCGCAAGGCAGGCACCGCTGCTGAGACCAAGAGTAAGCGTCCATCGAAAGAGCAGAAGACGTTGGAAGAGACAGTCAAGCCGACCGAGGATGTCGACGAAGGCATTGACGAGGGCTTCGATGAAGAGATGAAGGAAGCCGAGGCTGAGACCAATGGAGCGAAGAAGGAAGATGATGTGAAGGATGAGAAGAATGCGCTCGAGCAAGTGAAGGCTGATGAGAAGGATGCTGGCAAGACAAGCAAGGTGAGTGGACACTGCAACGAAGGGTATCGAGATCACTAACCTTTCTGCCAGCCTGAGGAGAGCAACGACACAGCCAATGGCACCACCAAGGGAACGGCAGTCGAAGAGGACAAGCAGCGCGAGAAGGCTATGCCGTCTAACATCCTCGAGAAAGGCATCGTCTACTTCTTCACTCGCGGCAGAGTCGGCGTCGATGATCCGGATAGCGTCCAGGACCTCCAGCGCACCTTCTTCGTGCTGAGACCTCTTCCCGATGGCGCCAAGCTCACAGATGGAGCCATTCAAGATGTTGGAAACAACCGACTGATCGCTCTGCCAAAGAAGGTCTTCCCAAAATCGGGCAAGGACAGGTTTATGGCTTTCGTTGAGAAGGGCAAGACCAGCATGGAGGAGCTGAAAGAGTCGTTCTTCTCGGGCTCGGAGTACAGCACCAAGACCACCGGCACTCGTCACACGCCTGAAGTGACTCCAATCGGCGAGGGAGTGTATGCCATGACGTCTACTGGCAGTGGACGGCCGACAACCCACCTGGCCTACATGCTGACGATCCCAACCGAGATTGGCGAGGTCCAGAAAGATGTCGGAATAGCAGACAAGGGCAGCTTCGTCCTCAGTTTGAAGAACCCAGAAGCATCCGGACCAGCGAATGCGCAGCTGCCCCAGAGTGCAGACTTTCCCAAGGAACTTATCGAGGAGTTCCAGGGTCGCGGCTGGATGCCACTTGAGCCGAAGCATCTCGACTATGCCAATGCTCAGATGTTGCTCATCGGCGAGGACTTCGAATCCGGCAGTGCCTTAGAGGCGAACCCCAACGACGAGAAGAAGGACGAGAAGGAGGTGCCCAAGGAGGAGCTCGAGAAGCTGGAAGACGAAGATGAACACCGCATTGAGAACCTCAAGGGCGACGACACCATCTTTGAGGATCTTGGCATCTCGCAGAAGGAGTATCCGAAGGTCAAGTCGACGTGGTAGATGCTGTCATCTAGAGATGTCTGAACCAATGCGGATCTGAGTGGACATACTGTAACATAGCTTCAGCAGGCGTTCGGAGGGAACAAAAGGGAGGTATTGCCATGGGAGGTGCCGCGGCTCGACATCAGGAAGATTTGGCCTGCAGTGAGGCCTGACATGTACATTAGCTTACGACCAAGACAGCGACGATAACGTGGGTCCAACCAGTCCCTGCAAGTCATGATCGCAATGTTCGCATTTGGTCAAGGCGTCAGGATGTCTTTGTTGTCAAGAAGACGGAGATGCCGACGTCTTCATCATCCCAGATCGTGTCTGTACTACGGCTGTGGCTCCCGAGATGAAGGTATTCGCCCGGCCTATATGCGATAGTGACACCTGACAAAGCCGTAGAGTCAATCAAGAGGCAGGAGTCTCAGCCAAAGGTGTATCTCGTCCTCTGTTGGCTACCAACAGTACGGCTCGTGTCCAGGGGCACTCGGCCGCTCAGTGACGGGCAGTGGTGGAAGTAGGGTGTTTGGGCGTCGGAGTGAAACAGGCACCAGAAGGCTGAAACTGGCCAGCACCGCCTCGACGCGGCTGTCGCAGGGTATTCTTAGCTGGACGTGGCGACGAGCCGAGCGGCTCGCGGGTGTTGGTGCGATGGGTGAAAGGCTGCCTCCTCTGGCGGTTGTGAAGGGCGTTTGATGCGAAATGGCGGCGGCAGCGAATCAGAGGCGCGGCGCTTGTGCTGGCACCAGGACCCCACCACGCCCACCAGTGACCACAAACGGCGGTGTTGGTGTGGGAGAAGAGACAGCAACGCTCTGCCCGTGCTGAAACACCCACTGACTTCTTCTCTTCCCTCGTCTTTACATAGAGCTCTTGGATCGGCGGGAGCTTCTTTTGCTGCCTCTTCATCCTCCTCCTCCCGCTCGCCGCTTCGGATCCCTCGTTCGCACCTCGAGCTACCCACTCCACTCTCAGCAACACTTGCCGTGCGCCTTGCGGGGACCCTGTGCCTAGATTCGCCATTGTGCTGCCCAGGTGAGTGATGAGCGTGCAGTGTCACACTTGTGACATTCGCCCACAAGCCGCGCTGCTCTTGCGCCTCTCACCGACGCTTTGTGAGACGGGCCCTGTTTGAAGCTGTATTGATCCAACTCCAGGTACCACCACCGCCATCAACCTCACGCCCTCCTCCGCACTACGGATCAGCCGACGGCGGTGAGCAATCAAGCTCGGGAGGGACATTTGGAAAAGAGACGAGACGACATCGCAGGCCGCAGTTGAGCAGGTACGTCCAGCGCCTCCAGCGTCGTTCAAACATGCCTGTGGAATGCAAATACACTGCCCAATGCATGCGCTTTGTGCGTGGGCCGCACGTGGCATGGCGCATTTCAGGCCAGTGCACGGCAGCAGCAGGACGTGAGGACATGGCATTGTTCCCGCTTATTGACGGAATCGGAAGGAGGAGCTGACCTTGTGCGACGTCTGCAGCAGGAACACGAAGCTCGACGAAAAGTGCTGCTTCCGGGCCTTGTCATTCACCTCCCTACGCATCTCCCCATCGCTCCTGCCTCGACCGCCGAACAGCGCACCTTCCCTCTTCGCGGGTTGCCCAGCAACGACGAGATTTTGACCACCGACACCACCTCTCCCAACACCACACTCCCTCTACAACATCACCACCACAACCGCCGCCATGTCTCGAGCACAGCCGCAGCAGCCAGGCGGCTCCCGCAAGATCTCCTTCAACGTTTCGGAGCAATACGACATCCAGGATGTGGTCGGCGAGGGCGCATACGGAGTCGTCTGCTCTGCCTTGCACAAGCCCTCCGGCCAGAAGGTCGCGATCAAGAAGATAACACCCTTTGATCACTCCATGTTCTGCCTGCGGACTCTGCGCGAGATGAAGCTCCTGCGCTACTTCAACCACGAGAACATCATCTCCATCCTCGACATACAGAAGCCGCGCAACTACGACAGCTTCACCGAGGTCTACCTCATTCAAGAGCTCATGGAGACCGACATGCACCGCGTCATTCGCACCCAGGAGCTTTCCGACGACCACTGCCAATACTTCATCTACCAGACCCTCCGCGCGCTGAAGGCCATGCATTCCGCCAACGTACTCCACCGAGATCTCAAGCCCTCGAACCTCCTCTTGAACGCCAACTGCGATCTAAAGGTTTGCGATTTCGGTCTCGCACGATCCGCAGCCAGCACCGAGGACAACCAGGGCTTCATGACCGAATACGTGGCGACGAGATGGTATCGTGCACCGGAAATCATGCTCACGTTCAAGGAGTACACCAAGGCCATCGATGTGTGGTCAGTGGGCTGCATTCTGGCTGAGATGCTGAGCGGCAAGCCACTTTTCCCTGGCAAGGACTACCATCATCAGCTCACCCTGATTCTGGACGTTCTCGGCACACCTACCATGGAAGACTACTACGGCATCAAGTCTCGTCGGGCGAGGGAGTACATTCGCAGCCTGCCATTCAAGAAGAAGATTCCGTGGAAGGTCATGTTCCCCAAGACTTCCGACCTTGCCCTCGACTTGCTGGAGCGACTTCTCGCATTCAACCCAGTCAAGCGTATCACTGTGGAGGAAGCCCTGAAGCACCCTTACCTCGAGCCATATCACGACCCCGAAGACGAGCCCACGGCAGACCCAATTCCAGAGGAGTTTTTTGATTTCGACAAGAACAAGGACAACCTGTCCAAGGAGCAGCTTAAGCGTGAGTCAGACTTGATGAACATTGTTTGCAGATGAATTGACAAGATCGGCTAGGTCTCATTTACGAAGAGATCCAACGGTGAGGATGAATATACCTGTCTAACGATTTTCTTTTCTTTGTGTTCTCTGCCATAAAATGTAATAAATATATGGATCACCTCAGAAACATACGGAATGCTAATATCCCTTACAGAAACCAATCTTTCTCCGGATCTAGCGCGAAGAAGCCTCCACCTACACCACCTCGACCAGTCCGCAAGAACGATACGAGCTCCCCAGACTCTACCCAAAAAGTCACTTCCAAGTTCACCCCATCGAGCAGCAACACGACCGTCTCCTCGAACACGGGCGACATCCGCATCGAGCTGGATCCGGCTCTGCGCCCAAAGACCTGCTAGGAACTCGCGGATACAGCAGAGCGCGGTGGACCCAAGTCAACTCCGTGGTATCTCACGTGTTGGCGCTGGCTGAATGGATGATCCAATCTGTTCGACTGTACGGTTCTGTTGTGTCCAGGGATAGGCATTTTGCTTTTGTACGACTTCACTTCTTTACCTCGAAAGATCTCTTCAACAACGACGATGATTCCCCTGGCTAGAGATGCGCTTTGATGGCAAGGATGGACACGACGCAGGAAGAGAAGATGGATACTTGCATTTCGCGTTGGCGCTGAGATCGGGCTTTTCTTGTGCAAGGCAAGATGATGGACAGCGGCATTGTGTTGAGAAGGTGACTGTCAGGCTCGACGAGACTTGTCGTTTCGTGTCTATCTGGCATGCGAAATGGAGAAATGGAAAGTTCATTGAGTTCACTGGTGTGTTCGTGTTTGTTTTCTCATCACCGTCGGACGTTGGCTCCGAGCTACCCTTGTCGTCACTGCCGTTTCGAGAGATGGTCGATGCAGGATGACATGGCTGTCCCCGCAGCCGCAACTTTCCTCCCGAGCCTCAACGTCGACTTCACCAGCACATCCACTTTTCATTTTCGACACAAGGCTTGGTAATGGTGATTGCTCAGAATTGAGAAGAGAACTCACCAGGCTCTCAAGGGCAACATCTTTCGTGTGCCATCGAACCACTCGATTGACCTGCCAAAAGAAAAAGGTCAACAGACTTCGAGAATTGTCATCGCCAAGGAGCGACCATCTCCCGATCGACATCATCTAGATGGCGGAGAGAGCCTTTTTCGATCTTGGAACACGGCACGTTGATGGAGGAGGGGAAAGAACCAATGGTCGACCGCACATGTGCTGCAAGGCACCCGGTGCCTGCCGTGACGTAGAAGATGCGGTGCGTTCGTGACGAAGTAGGACAAGACTGGAGCTTTCCTTTTATTTGAGCTCTTCATCACGTCCCTCTCCTTGACCTATTCTCTCTCTGCGTTTTGGAAGAGGAAGAGGATGCAGCTATACGGAACTGTTCTGAGCACGCTGCTCGCCTGTGCCGTTGCACAGACGGAGCCGAATTGGGAGAAAGAGGGCGAGATTTATTATGATACTGTCAAGTATGGGCCGGAGATTGAGATGGTACATCTTTATTATGATGAGTTCCCGACTGGTAAGACTCTCTTCAAAGGCGTGGTTGGATGAATGCTGATAATGCCGGTTGTGCAGGCATTGCTGTCTCCCGTGAAGGCAGGAAGTTCAGCAACTATCCCGCTGGACTGGATTCGAACAATACGAACAATGGGATGAACGGGAAGTATGGGATTGCGGAACTGATCGGGAACCGGAGTGAGAGGGCGTGGCCGAGTATGGAAGTACGTTCCACTCCCGTTGCTCCTATATGAAGCACCAAGCTAATGAGGAGGATGATATAGATGAACAACCCACCCGGCGGAGCAATCAACTACACCACCTACCCACCCACCGGCGCCAACTACCAAAACTACATCCTCGCCCCACAATCCATCGTAATAGACGCCAAAAACCGCGCCTGGATCCTCGACACCGGCCGCTCCATGACCCCCAACGGCACCCTCGTCGCCGCAACCTACGGCGGCCCCAAACTCATCGGCGTCGACCTCAACACCAACGACACCATAATCAAAACCATCGTCTTCCCCCAAACAGTCGCCTACCCGGACTCCTACCTCAACGACGTCCGCTTCGACCTCCGTCTCAACGTAACTTCCTCCGGCCAAGGGGTGGCATACATAACCGACTCCTCCGTCGAAGGCCGCAACGGACTCATAATCGTCGACCTCGGCAGCGGCGAGTCCTGGCGCCATCTCGACGGTAGTCCCAGCGTGCATCCAGAGCAGCAAAACCTCCCCTACCTCTGGGGCATTCCGCTCTACGCCTTCCAACCGGGAGGGCCATATACCTACATCCCCTTCGGCAGCGACGGCATCGCCCTCTCCGCAGATGCAGAAACACTCTACTGGAAATCCGTCGGCGGAAGATACATGTACAGCATCCCCACCTCTCGCCTCCGCGCTCGCGGTCCAACCTCCGAAATCATGGCCCAGCAATCCGTCATGAACATGGGCCAATGCGGAATCACCGACGGCATGGAAACCGATTCCAATAATTTGATCTATTATGGCCAAATGGAGCAGAACAGCATCGGGGTTTTCAATCCTAAGAATGGCACGCACGGGATTTTTGTCAGGGATAAGAGGTTGAATTGGTTGGATACGTTTTCCGTGGGTTGGGATGGGTATTTGTATTTCACGAATAATCAGCTTGTCTTTGGACCGGCGACGGTTCCTGGGATGGATCGCAGACGGAGGCCGTTTTCGCTTTGGAGGGTTAAGTTGCCGCAGGGTGGGAGGAAGACGGGGTTGATGGGAATGGGGATGAATGGGACGATGAGGGGGTATTGAGTGGAAGGAGAGAATGATTGAGACTTATAGCTTTTAGAAACTCATTAGGCATTCTGTCTCTCCATGGAGTCTGTACACTTGATCACATCTCATGTCTCATTACTTAAAATCCATCACTCATTACCATTACAGCAGCTGCCAGAATAACATGCTTGCGAAAGCAAAGAACGTCAAGCCCGTGTTGACGCCCAACGATGCAGCCGCACCAGTATCATTGTTCGCGCTGCCGTTCACCTTGGGCGTATCTCCAATACCCAGCGGTAGACCTTGATATCCAAAGGTCAAGTTCTGAGCAATTGACGTGTTGTAGCAGGTATTGCCGGCAATGTTGATGCCCATGAGATCGTCGGCGTTGACGAAGAACATGTACTTGTTCTGTGGGATGTCCTTGAAACCCTCGGTGTTGTAGGGGAAGCGATCGCTGCTATCGGTGGCTGTGGTGTTGCGAAGGAAGATGCATTGCACTTGATCGGGGTTGGAATGATAGAGGCCGGGGTAGTCTCTCATGACGTCGCTGTTGGATGTGTCGGCGACGAGGATGAACTTTCGCTGCGGGAAGGTCTCGAAGAGCTTGGTCAGGAGGAACTGACGAATGCTAAGCGTCGCACTGACGTCCGAGAAGTTCAATGGACGGGTGTCGAAGGAGCCAGCTGGGTAGGTGTTGTAGATGAACTCTTCGTAGTTGCGAGTGACTTGCTCGGGGAGTGTGGTCAGATAGTGAAAGTGAGTGTTGGGCAAGCTCTGGGACCAGTTGGCGTAGATCTGTGGCATGTTCTCCCAAGCAACATATGGACGTGCGAAGGAGTTCAGCAGACCTTCCTTCGGGTCGTAGATCTTGGTGATTCGGAGAATGTCGTCAATGTCGGAGACCACCGTGAGACCCTCATTGGGGACAAGGTATGCAGTAGCGTTACCCTCAGTGGTGTTTGTGACCCAAGTGGCCAGCTTTTGAATCTCCTGGGTCTCGTTGCCATTCATGAGACCTTGACTGTTGATGGGCATGAAAACGTCAAAGTCACCTTCGGGGGTTGTCTCGTTGGGCAGAGTGATGTTCTGTCCCTGTCCGGGTCCATTTTCGAAAGGCTCCACACGAATGGTTGACACGTTGACGTCCCCCTGCTGCACAACGAAGATGGATGCAGTGACGTTTCTTGCTTGGTCTGCTTGGTTCTCCGGCAGCTTGTCAACACTCGTGTCAATCAGGAACACGTTGGTCAAATCATCCAGCTTGCTCCGGGAGATGTTTGGCTGCTTGTAGATATTCCCATGGAAGCGTACATTCCAACCCTGGTCGGTAAAGTTTGCATACGGAGGGATGTTGAGAGCCTGTGTAGGGACTGCTGCCAACTGTTCATCGTTCAACCCAAGCGAGCTCACCACCGCTTCGCCAGTGGGGAAGTTCTGGAAGAAGTTGGGGACACCGCTAGCAACGTAGGATGGCACGTTGCCCAAGTCGCTCAGAACGCCGTCGACGTCGGATTGGATGTCGTCGATGATATCCCGCCTGTTCTTGTACGTCTTGGTCGCATCTCTTCTTACGGCGGAAGGAGTGATGAGCGGGTCTCGGGCATCGACGACGGGATTCGGCGCGGCGGCAGCCAGGACGGCCAAGAGGGAAGCTGGCAGTAGAAGACTTCGAGTGGTAAGGCGTGCCATGGTAGGAGTAGGTTGGGAGTAGGTCTTTCAGATAAGTGACTGTTCTCAATGGCGACTGAGGATGAGAAGAAGCAGGAGAAGAAGCAAGCAGGAGAGCTGCACTGTACCACAGGTCGCGTGCTGCGGCTGTTTGTGCAGAACTTGGCGGAGTTGGATAGACTTCGCAGTTCGCGTGCCGGAAACACGACAATGACGTCGCCGCGCCACAGCCGTTTGGTTGCTATGGATGCGCGATGCCTCCTTTTGGCTAGCCATGGCCTGCACTGCCATGCGACGTACTCGATACCGACAACTTCAGTAGATGTCGTTGGGAGATGGACGTCGACATGTGCCAAAACGGAGGAGGAGTTTGCGAGAGAAGAAGGAAGAAGGAGGTGAGTGAATGACCATGCCAATGCCAAGCCCCCGCGCGGCCCGGCGACCACACGTCTTGGATGCTGAGCTTGATTCCACCTCATGACTCCTGGCTCCTCCTCTCTTACCGTCGTGGGAAGCATCACAGTGCCATCTCGCGACACGATCATCTATCACCTTGATCCCACTTTGCAGTACTCGCAGGCCCCACCGCGTCTTCACTTGGTCTATCGCTTGGCAGACACCATGCCTGAGAGCGTTGGCCGGGAAGTGATTTCTGCTGGACTTGTAAACAATCACGATACCCATTGTGAGATATCGCCATTTTGACCCGACTCAGCTTACAGCAACGACAGATACCACCGGGCTCTGTCTTGGACAGTAGACTGGCTGATCACGCTCGGCATGAGATGGCCCAAGTCGTCGGCCAGGCAGCGAATGCCTCTCTTGCGAATCGCAGCAGATAAACACATCATGAACAGCTAACCAGCGAGTATCCCGAATCGGATTGCTCTGTAACAGCTATAGGTCCCTCCAACATCACCGGCTGTACAGGCTTCTTTCCCGGATGAATTTGCAACGTTGAAGGGGAAAGGATTGAAGGAGGCTCATCTCGTCACTGCTAGCCGTATCAGCTCCGCTCTCCCTCAAACGACTATTGTTGAGTTGGCCTAGCACCATGGTGCACCAGCCTTACTTGTCTCTCAAGAACCCTCGACGGGCTCCAGCAGGCAGTACCTCTGCCTCAACACCAATGGCGCGTGGAGGTCCCAGACTGACAATCGTTCGCCCTGGCCCGCCCACAGGCCTTGATGCTCTCCCTTCCAATATTGTGGTGGATCAATAGGCTCGTCTTCCCCTCGCCAAATACCGCAAACACGCCTGTACCGATCAGAGAATTCGCAATGCCCAAGACCAGGTCAACTTCGACCTCGCTGCGCTCATCATCTTCCTCATATTTGATGCAACTCTTATCTCTCTCGGACTGCCCTTCGAATACGCCGTCAATCTCATAGCTTCTCTCCTTGCAGGTTGGAGGAAGCAGGTTCACGTGGGTTGGATCTCCCACGAGCTGTCTCAGATCCAGAGGGCAGCGTTGGAGGCCGAGGTAGTGAGAGACTGCCAGGTAAGAGAGAAGAGCATGCCAAAGTCGAAGCAGCTGGTTGATCCCATGGGAGGTGCGGTTCGTGCTGTCCGGGTGACGACATATGGTCAGCAGAATGTTTCGTTGTTGCAGACGGCCAAAAGCTGAGCCACAAGGGTGTGATGGGGGTGTCCTTCCAGCACGAATTTTCTGTCGGAGCACTTTTCCTGAATCGATCAATCGAGAGCTTCATGATATCGTCTGTCTGGTTCGACACGGAAATGCCGACTTGAAGGCCGTGCATGCGCTAAGACTACGGCAGACCCGACGAGACCAAGGCGGAAATCCCGTGCATACATGACGAACTTTGCATATAGGACTAAGGACAATCCATCTGTCACATGGCTCTTGCCATGATCAATTTACCGCCGTTAGCAGAATGCCAACATGGAATCAGCTTCGTCCGGTGCCGAAACATGCACGCAACAGCCTGATTGTTGGAACCTACTCATGCACATTCGCCTATCCACTAACATAGCCCTCACACGCCATCAAAGTAAGTGTGAATGACGCCCGTCGATCCCACAGCCTGACAAATCCTACCTAGGGCTCACCGTGCTGGAGCGTGCATGCACACCTTAGTAACAGTCCTCCCCTGCTCCACTTCCCACTCCCATGTGGACAGTCGATCATTAGTCAGATACGCCCATGCTGGCCGCGGCGAACAGCTCCACTACAAGCGCCCTACGCCATGCGTGAAGGATTGTTTGAACATGGACGCTAGCGATTCTTTGAGTGGTAGGATTGATGGAGTTTCTTTTGGTTAATGTGGTAGTAGGTGATCGATTTGTTGCTTTCCCGTGGTTGGTCTGTTGAAAGTGATGTGGTTGCGGTGTGCATCTCAGGCTTGCCAATGGTGGAGATGAAAGACGTTGGTCTGTTCGACTCAGTGATCAGATGAGGACTCTGCGAGCTTGCTAAGATGTCTCATGGCCGAGGAGACATTCAATTTGCATGTCGGGATAAATAGGCTGAATGTAATCTGATTGATGCTCTTTTGGATTCTGGTGCAATTGAAGCTGGACGATTGGTCGCTACAGGTCTCTTAACACATCTGGTCTTCTGTATTTCGGCTTTTTCCTTCTAGCGTTTTCCACGGCTCTAGGTTCTTCAAAAGACTCAAGTCTTCACAAGGCTATAGTCCCCCGTCTTGAATACATAGAAATCGATCAGAGAGCTCCCCTGTAGAACGATTGAATCTGTTGGAAGATGTCTCATTCGCGAAATGGCAACTATGATGGCTATGATGGCAGAGACTAGGCTCGGCCAGACCTACCAGTCTCGTTCTGACATCGCGATCTCGTTGAGAAACAATCGATTGAGTTCTTCGACCTCGCGGCTGTCCTTTGACCTGCTCTTGAACAACGTTCGGCCCGAATGTTCGACGATGATAATGTCCCGCCTGTTTCTGCATCTTCGACATGACCGGCGTCCGTCCCGTCTTGATTGCTGACATTTCTGGATACTCAAACTTGAATTGGCGCAAGAACAGACTGAATCTTGTATTTCAATGATCTTGCAATCTTGTGATGCTATGTCCGTCCGGAAAGATGCCGTGAACTTTGAGGAGATGCCGAAGTGACGAATTTTTCAACTCACTGTTCAGCTCTGGTGTTGATCGTTGTCGATTCTGCATCATGAAAAGCGTCACTGGAGGCTGTGTAGTGAACCATCTGCTATTCAAGTACATGAAGAAATGATGTCTTTCGAGGCAGTGTCCATGCGCGTACTCGTTCCGCGTATGCTTTTCGGACGCCGGAGGAAAACTGGGGCGAGACCCGTGCCAAGCAGGCATCCTTAATCATCCTCAACGCCCGCAGGAGCTGAAGGATTCGGCCAGGCCGCGTGGTTAATCATCCAAAAAGCCTCATCAAAGAGGGATAGTGTGCGAGAGACTGGCTTTCGCGAGACTTTCTCGGGACGAACCTGCAGCGCAACCGACAACTCCACCTCCTGGCCAGGACCCGACGTGACCGACGCCGACATCCACTTGTTCTTGCCTTCAGCGGCTTTAGTGACATGAGGGCTGAGACCCGGCGTTGCGGTTCAGCGATGGGGGCAGTGAAGTCTGCTGTGCCGCCGATCTGCTGTTGGTGACGAAGGAGACCGCTCATATATCCATCGAGCCATCGCGTGCTGAGAAATGGCCTCCAACAATTGCACCGCAGCCTGAGCCTGAATTGCAGCCTGACCATGGCCCTGAAACGATTTCATACCAAGTCCCGTCTCGGATGCAGCCAATGCAAGAGCCGGAGGATCAAATGCGATGAGCAGCCCCCGTGCTGTGGTAACTGTATGTATTGGCTCTTGACACCACCGCAAACGGCATCGTACTCATCGCACTAGGCGCCAAAAAGGGCATCGAATGCGACTACCAAGACCTCCAGCCTGCCATCGACAACCTCCAGCTCTTCACGCCTGCAACCTTTCCGGCCAGTCTCCAACGACGAAGGAAAGCCTCCTCGCCGGGATCCGTCTCATCGTCGTCTGTCTCATCCCGGACTTCCAAGACATCGAAGACCTCGAAATCGACGGGTGTGTCAGGGGTGTCGGCAGGCAGTGTTCCCATTGGAACGACATTCAGTTTGAAGGACCTCGGGTTGCTCCACCATTTCACCGTCCATACGTCGCAGACCCTGCCCGCGTTCGACAGTGAGCAGTACCGGTTCATCTGGCAACATGAAGTGCCGAGGCTTGCACAATCGCATGGGTTTCTCATGCACGCAGTCATCGGTTTCGCTGCAGCACACCAAGCCACGACGAACCACGAGCAGTCCAGCAGAGATGCGGCTCGACACCACTACATCGAGGCACTGAAGGCATTCCGGAACCAGGTCGAAGCAATCACGCCGGAAAAAGCCGATGCTCTTCTTTGCTTCTCGATCCTGGTATGCTTTCTTACGCTTTACTTCGAGTCTGAAAAGCCCCCTGAAAGCCGGGACCCGATCACTGAGTTCATCAGTCTTCTGCACACCATCCACAGCTCCATCGGATTGATCTCTCAGCTCCGCCAGACTCTACAAACAAGCACGATCGGCTATCTCCTGCAACACACATGGAACCGAACACACCATGCCATTGCGCCAGAAGTTGACGAGTCTATCATGCATTTGGAAGGCCTAGCCCTACAGCACGCAGATGAACCCTCTATGTTTGATGGGCCCGGCACAGGGGATGCCATCAGCAAGCTACGCCGATTCTACACCCTCTCTTGTCCGAGGCCAACCGACTGGGTTCACATCCTCTCATGGCCCATCTCACTAGAGCCGGACTTCACTCTTCTTTTGGAGTCACGCGACCCGGTAGCGCTGTGCACCCTGGCGCATTGGTGTGTACCGGCATGCAACGCCCCTACGAAGTGGTGGGTTGGAGGCTTCTTCAACGGGCTACTGTCGGCGATTGCTCTACAACTTGCAGGAACTGAGTTCGACGACGCCATGGCCTGGCCAGTCAGCGAAACACTCAACTTGTCCGCGATCGACCCGAACCTGTAGACCTCCGCACCTTGCCGCCTCTTTCACGAAAGACGACATAGGGCATCGCCGGGAAGCTGCGGGCAGCATCATGGTGGCGAAGAGTACATGCACGAGATTGCATTTTCCGGGGATCGAACAGCGACCGTCTAGAGTTAGACTGTTACATGAACAAACAACTAATTACACGAGCATTTGGCAGCGTATCCTGTTCCAAAAGCGGTAGTCGACTTCCTGCCCAATCTGGATTGAACGTCATCGGGCTAATTCCAGGTGGCGCTGGCCAGCTTGACATCTCGCCGGCAAGATTCCACTCGCTTTCGCATCCAACTCTCCTCTCCATATCCCATGGACCACCACTACTACACTTGCCATCTAGAACACCCAAAGGGGTTCCCTGTAGCCCGATATGCCATCCCTTTTGCCGATGCTCAGGTTGGCTGCACGACAGCTGTAGCGGCGGGTTGGTGGCATAGGGCAAGAGTTCTTGGCTTTCTTTTCTGAGCTACGTGCCACGAGCCCATTGTTCTCCATTTGAGCCTCTTCTGTAAAGTTCAGTATTGAGATGCCTACTACCGAGATTGCAGGTCATCGACTGGTCGCCGGCAGCGATATTAGCGATCCGCAGAACGAGGCCGCCGTCAAGGTCGAACAGTATGTTCGAACGGCTGCGAAGCAAAATGGCGTCAGATCTTTTCAATACGGCATGCAGAATGAACGGCCTGATATTCTCGAAGCGTTGATCAGTACGAGCGACGGCGAGGTTTGCATCGACTACGGACTTTGCTGACTCCTTTCTCAAAGCTTTCAATAGCTTGGACGACCACCATGCTTGGATAAAGCACCCAGATTACAAGCCGACATACCAGGCCATCGGCTCCATTTCTGATGGCTCAGGATACATGTATCACGTCAACTTCGAGCCCTTCGATCAGTTCGAAGCATCGCTCAAGTGTCCAGTCACCGAGATAGCCACCTTCTACTTCGCCGAGGATCCTTCGCCAGACTATCTGCATGTCTTTTGTAACTTCTCCGAAGCTGCTCAACAAGAGGAGTGTGGACTTCTCGCATCAGCAGCCGGTATCACGTACGAGCAACTGGAGTGTGAAGGAGGAAAGGCAAAGGCGGCAGTGTTTATCGCCGGATGGGAATCTATGGAAGCTCACACGGCGTTCAAAGACACCGAGACGTATAAGACGCACATGCCCACCCTAGTGAACGGGGTCAAGAAAGTTGACGTTCGACACATCTCGTTCCGACATCTTTGACGAGGAGCAACGGCCTTTAACGTATACGAGAGAAGAGATCTCGACGTTGCGTGAGCTGCCGATTTGCTTGCTCGGATCTTTTGGTGTTTCATTGGCTCGCGAACTGATGGCTTTGGAGCAGAGGAATCCTAAGGCTGTCGAAAGCGGACTTAAACGGCAATACTCCTTCACGGATGGTTCGATAATGCGACATTCGGAAAATAATACTGGCATCGAGTGCAGAGTTCTTCACAACGACGAGGGCCACCCACGATCAACGGACTATATGAACATCGAAGCAGTCTCAGCTCAGAAACGATGTGCGTCCACGCAATCGCTACTCTCGAAACAAGTCCTACGTGAATCTTTAAAGCTGTCCAAGTTCTTTGTGACGGTCGAAATGTCCACCAGATTAGTGCCTCGTCGAAAGCTTGGCCGAGACGGACCATCAGTTCCAGCACTAGGCTTTGGCCTCATGGGCATGTCAGGTGTCTACGGCGCGCCTGAATTCGATGAAGAACGATTCAAAGTCTTGGACAGAGCCTTCGAGCTTGGTGCCACTTTCTGGGACACCTCAGAGTAAGTGACATGCTCTTCGAATGCGATTCGGTTGCTCACATCCCATAGCCTCTACGGAGACAACGAAGTCCTGCTTGGAAAGTGGTTCAAGAAGACAGGCAAAAGAAACGAAATCTTCCTTGCCTCGAAGTTTGGCATCAGCATGAAGTCGGCCATAGAGTTCAACATCGATAGCTCTCCTGAGAATTGCAAGGAATGCTGCAATGCGAGCTTGGAGAGATTGGGCATTGAATACATTGACTTATGTAAGTCTCCTCGAAAGAGCTATATTCATGATGGCACTGACATGAAAGCAGACTATGTACATCGTGTGCATCCTGACATACCCATTGAGAAGACAATGAGAGCTATGGCAGAGCTGAAGGCGTAAGTCAGGGATCCCTTGAATTTGACCCAGCCTGATGATAGCCTATAGAGAAGGCAAGATCAAGTACATCGGTTTATCTGGTGTGAGCTCCAACACCCTCCGTCGAGCATGCAAGATCGCACCTGTGTCCGCTGTCCAGATGGAATACGCCCCTTTTTGCCTCGAACTAGAACAAGAAAAAGGCACGTATCTCCTGAAGACCTGCCGTGAGCTAGACGTCGCTTTAGTCGCCTACTCGCCCCTCGGACGTGGTCTCCTAACGGGAACGTTTTTGACCAAGGAATCTGTCAGCGGTGAAGGCGACTACCGCTCAGCAGCGTTTCCTCGCTTCAGCGAGGATAACCTCGATGCCAATGCCAAGCTGGTGATCCAATTCAAAGCTCTGGCCGACAAGAAAGGCTGTACTCCTTCACAATTGGCCCTTGCTTGGCTCCAGGCCCAAGATGGCATCGTCATACCCATCCCAGGGACGAAGAGGATCAAGTACCTGGAAGAGAATTGGGCGTCATTGAACGTGCGCTTGACCCGTGAGGAGGAGGCGGAGATTCGGTCTTTTGTCGAGGGCGTTGAGGTCATGGGTGCCAGAGAACCCGCATCAGGCGAAGAGTATGGGTATGTGGACACCAAAGAGGAAGACTAGGCTAGTGTGTCGTCGTAGAGTAGGTAAGCTGTCGTTATGAGCATGACAAAGGTTTGTCAGCCAGCAGCCCTTTCTCATAGCCAGAGAATCCTTCGTGCAATCTCCAAGTTTCCTTGATAGTGCTCGCTACAGCCTGATATGTCCTGGCGCCGCCTCTGTTACAAATGCTGCAGCTACCCTGAATGGTCAGCGGGCGTTTTGGACCCCACGCCGGAAGGATTGGACGTTCGGAGTAGGCGAGCCGCATCCACGTAGGATGGTCTACCCTAAATGTACCATCCTAATAGTTGGCCAGCTTCCATGTGTAATTGGTAGGGCGTTGTAGTGGTTGTGCGTTTGTGCCCTGTGGCCTGCAGGTGCGGGCGGTTCCTCACCGAACTTCTTTTTCCCACTGCCCTAAATGTATCAATGAACCTTCACATTCAGGACCCACAGATACGCCATGGTGCATGCTTGCGGAAGTGATACTAGATAGATGACCTCCTCGTGGCAGCGAGTAAAGTTTCAGAAGGTCCAAGTGAAGCAAAACGTTGATCTTGCTTCACGTTCACATGCTTCGGCATGATGCCGAAGCGCTGGTCTGTGACTTTCATTTCGCCGGGAAGTAAACCAATGTGCCTGACAAATCATCGTGGACCGTTCAATAGCGCCGTCTCCTGCAAGTTGTCGCCTGCGACTCGTTGCAATACGCAACTAGATCCTGTTAGGCGAGTGATGATCACATCGAAAGATTCGATCTCTCCATGCAGGCACGCACATGCACACCGGGTCCTGAATCCTTCGGCCCGAACGCTTTCGATCCTGCGTCTCCTATGGTGACGATTCGGGGACAGCTGTGCCGATGTTACTGGTTCATGCAAAGGAAGTCAGGTCCGGAGACATACCACAAGATCCTTCCTCGATACCACTTGACCCTGGATATCTGCTCTTCAATATTGGAAAACCGTCGTCGTTCTTTCTGCCCCATTATTGTCTCGGCTGACCATCGCGAAGACAGTCATCCAGATAGACTTGATCTTCACCTCGACCGGGCTGCGGCCGACGTCACGAAGCGAAAACACGGACTTACGAGTCGAACGTTCGGCCGGCCAAGGCGAATCGGTGCCGAAACATCGAACCAAACCATGATGAGAGCTGAAATTGCTGGTAAAGAGATCTCCGTCTCGTGTGAAATCACTCCAAGTGGGCTGCTGACAAAACCATATACCGTATCCGTAGTAGTGGCGGCCGCGGAAAGGGACGAGCGTCGGAAATGTTCTTCTTTCAACGTTAGTCGAACAACAGGCTGAACTCCTGTAGGAGTGCAATGCAATGGGGCTCTTTTGTTGTTGTGTGAGTGTTGGAATTCTTCATTCGTTGATCGTCTACAGTAACTGTTCTTCGAGGCACACCGGGCCGCCTCTCTAGCTAGAGTTCGAGTTGTCGGCACACGACCATGGGTCAGTGCGATCCTTGTTGTTGATGATGCCAACAATGGAGCCATAGGTACCACCAATCATCATGAACGTGGCGACAATGAAGAGGGTGACGGTCCACACAACGCCGGCAGTCCACTTCCAGTCGCGCTCGGATTTGCTCCTCTTGAAGTTGTCATAGAGCCACATCAGACACATTGGCTGGAAGGACATGAAGGTTGCAAAGAGGGCACCGATGAGGGAGATCAGGCCGTCGAATACGGGAATACCGCTTCCAATGAGGTAGCCGATCAGGGTAATGCCGCCGGTGCAGCCAAGCCAGGCCATCCAGTGGACGGGAGTGTTCTTGCTCAAATGCTCTGTTCCACGCATGAAGCGCATGAAGATACTCTTGGCGGGCAACTGGAGGTTGTTAGTAAGTGGAAGAGGAATAATGCGATCGTGTACTCACGTGAACAAACAGCATGCAACTGGCGACCAGGCCGGGCAGGGCCAGACCGTAGCAGACCCGCTTCATCAAAACACCAGCAGACCCAAGAGCAGGCGAGGCAACGTACGAACCACAGTAGTAGTAGACGACGATGCCGATGACCAGGTAGACGAGAGCAACGGCGCCCTGAGCGAGCATCAGGGACTTGGTGTAGTCGCGAGGGTTACGCATCTCGGAGATGATCGAGAAGAAAGCGGGACTTCCGGCGAAGGCGAACACGATGGTCGAAACGGCAGAAATGGCCTCCTCGAAGGTAGCGTCGCTGTTGATGATCTTGTAGTCGCTCTTGAAGACACCCGTCTGTGGTGCAGCTGCTGGGCGATCCTGGACGCCGACGGCAATGGTGAGAGAGAAGACGGCCGTGAGGATACCGCCAACACCGACCCAAGCGATCCACGAGACCTTTCCCAGTGTTTGAATGCTGCCGAAAGAGAATCCAATAATGGCAGCAACGGCGACGAAGATGGCAGTGCAAGCTCCGTGAAGCGACAGCGAGTTGAAGCCGATCGAGATGCCCAGCATAGCAGATGCTGCGAGGAAGGTGAAGTCTGAACAAACGTAAGTCAAATTGCCATGCTTCGCCGGCTACAATGCCACTCACAGATATTGAAGCCCCAGTAGAGGATCTCCTTGCCAATGCGACCACCCATGATCTGGCCAGCGTCGTCGATTCCGTAGACTTGAGGGTGAAGCAACTTGAAGGTACCGACCATCCAACCGGACCATGTGGTCATGGCAGCAACCACGCAGATGATGATGACACCAGGAACCATGCCAAGGGTATGCAAGGCTGAAGGGATACCCAAGACACCCAGACCGATCTGGGTCTTCATCATCAGGACGATCGTACCCATCCAACCGACCTAAAAGATTGCATCAGCATCGAAGCCTTGTTCTCGTCGAAATGGTGTCCACGTACATCGCGGTAGTTAGGACCATCCTCACTGATCTCACCGAAGACCGCATCGTGCGTGCGGTCCTCAATCTTCGGCAGGTCATCCATTTGACCAACGCCCGAGGTCTGAACCGGGGCGAGGTCCTCTCCCATCTTCTTTTCCTCGTACATGGTGGTTTGGCGGTCGAAGGAGGTGTAGATGAAGAGGTGGTGTGGATGTGTCGGGCCTGAAAGAGGGGGAGGAGTCGAGTTGAAATAGAGTGTCCGCCGTCCCACCACGAAACGTGGTATCAGAACTAATTACCTGATAGTTTTTGCTCGCCCATGGGGGCGGCTACTGACGGATCAACGGGAAGACATCTTGAAGTGGCCAAAGCGCACCACTTTTCCAACCAGCAACACATTTCTTTTATTCAGGGAACGCTCTTGTTCGTTCGGTGTTTTGAGTTGGCGTGCGAACCCATGTTCGCGCCATGGTGGTGCCGAGATCTCCCCTGGATTCTCCATCGCTACTCCACGCGACTATTGCGACACACACGCCTTGGCAGCCAATCGATACCGCCGCGGTAGATACGGAAACATCGATGTCGAATCGTGTGGTGAGGATGCCATGTCATTGCATTCGTGCGACAATTTTGGGCCACCGATCGTGCTGAATCTAGCGTGTTTCTAGTGTTTCTAGAAAAATGCCGCAGATAGCCTAGAAGGCCTTAGGGCATGTATAGAACTCCTACCAACCGTGCCGATGTTTTTCAAAGGTCGTTTGGTGATGCGACTATTCATGAAGATGTCTTCGACTGTCCCAATGGTCCAGGTAAGAGATATCAACCGGAGCTTTCGACGTAGAATCGAGCAGTCGCGCCCACCGGGTCGGCATTTGCTGCGATGAACTCATCAATCGTGGAAACCGTGGACACGAGTACCATGCAGCCTGCACTTGCGGGCGACATTTTCTTCTGGTGATCACTAACATAGGGCTGTGCCAAGCCATCTCGTGCCCGAACAATGGCTATTCACTGGGAAGCCCTACGCGAAGAATCGTTGCAGAGGCCGAGGTGCCGGATGGCAGTGCTCAGAGTGTCATGTCATAATGCGCTTGGCCGACGAGACTTGATCAGGCTGAACAGCACCAAGTGCTCATTCGAGCAAAGCTTGTCGTGTGCCGGAAGAGCCTCGTGCGGAGGTGCATGTTCGCCGACTCGCTGGAAGACATCGTCTTGGGAGCCGCACAGCAGCTCAACTGCGAAGGCCTTTTCGCAGACAATGCGGTGGATTCGACGCTGTCAGTCCTCGGTGTCTTCTCTAGCGAGCACGTGAGCATGATGTTCCATGTCCCGACGATGTATGGAAACAACCGACATCTCACGTCATTTACAAGACGTGCCAAGGTCGCCGGCGATGTTGGAACGTCGGGCTGACGATAGCTTGTACTAGTTTCCGATGCCATTTCGCTGGCCCATCGGGAAGTCGTGGAAGAGGGAAGCGAGGCACACGATCGTCTTCCCCTTGGAAGCAAGCATCGCATGCAGATACTCTCAGTACGCTTTTTGAGCGGAAGTTCACTTTGAACCAGAGGGAATTGGCCATTGCCGTGTCCTTCGACTGGCCTCGTATGTTGAGTGACGGCGAATCGACAACGCCGGTCCATGCGGATTTGTCAGAGACAGAAGATGTTCAAGAGGGCCTGTCGTTTCATTGTTTGATGCTCCAGGCCATCGCATCCGACATGATTCTCTGCTCAAAGGTATTTGCGCTTGCTGCATGGCATGCAGCACATCGTTATGACCACGACCCTCAGGAAGATGGCTCGACTGGACCGGCGAGCTGAGTCGATCGCGGGCCTCAGCTTCAACAGCCATCGCAAGGACCTCTGCCCGTGTTTGCTCGTGGCCTATGCAAAGTCCACCATGCGATGCACATACACGTCGATCCCCCAATGCACGGACGTCCTGGTCCAAGGTGTTGTCTAGAACAGCTGACTGTCAGTCTTTTAGGAACATGAAATGATCTCTGATGACAAAAGTCAACGGCGCTCAATCGAGCCCGTGTCAGGCAGATGTATTTGAAGAGCAGGGAGTTGCTACAATCGTGGAGTACAGTCTCCATGGAAGATGAGACGACGTCCGTTTCCGCTTCCGTGGAGTCTTGAAGTGCCAACCCTCCTAACGTGGAAAAATCGTCTCCATGGGGCCAGAGTCGTCAAAATCGAATCGCCGTCGAGTGAAGCGATTGAGGAGGCTACGTTCGACCTACTCTGCAACGCCCGTTGCTGAGCTCCCTGGCGACGTACCTGCACGCCGCAAGACGCCCACTCGGCAGCGCTTGCATCAGAGTTTGCCTCAGGTGCGTCTTCGAACAGCCGCATCGCTGCAGCGAAGGGGCTGGCCGCATTATCCTTGGTCGAGACAGGGCCTTCGTGTAGAGTGGAGTGTTCCGCTTCGATGCTCTTTTCATCTTCAATCCTTCTTGGCCGCTGCCTTTGCCGACGTCTCTTCAATGACCTTTGTCGCCTGGTCCTCGTAAAACTCCACATCTCCATCCGCACCCAATCTCCCCTTCCTCAATATCTCGCCGTGCTCCTTCGCGATATCCTCCATTGTCTTGCTGGTGTCGGAGAAGATCTTCAGATGGTCGCTGATCAGATGCTGGCTCTTGCACTTGGGGCAGTGGATCACGCATGTGCCGAAGTGATAAGCTTGCTTGGAGATGGTGTGGCCGCTCCGTTCAAGGCACTTCTTGCAGGTAAACCAGAGCTGGTAGGCGGGTGATAGGGCTTTGCGCATCGCTATCGAGTCGGCATCTTGAGAGCTCGTCGTCTCGCGGTCCGTGAGCGGTCTCTCGGGAGCTTCTGCGTCGGTGGTTTGATATCGTCGTGATTGAAGAGATATTTGGGATGAAAGGGGTTTCCGTGCACTAGGGAGATGGAAAGCTCGCGCTGCTGACTGGAACGGTATCCTGTGCGGTGCGTGATATGTGCGGAATGCTTGCTCGAATGTGCGATGAAACGCACGCAAGCTTCGTGCGGTATTCATGGTGGCAGGCATGTCAAGGAGAGGAGAAGAATTCAAAATGATGGCAATGTTTCTGGTAGGGCGCGAGATGGTTTAGTCAGCTTGACGTCGACGCCAAGCTTTCACTAGCGTTGAACTCAAACGAACATTCACCTACCTCACCTTTCGCCGTTCTTCAGACCTGACTACGGTGTGAAATCAGGTTCTCGTGTCTTGTGCAAACAAGCCATCTTGATTTCCGAACCTGAATAGCGGCCACAAGTGTTGAGAATCCACCACTGCTGATCGAGCGTGTTCGCCATCCTTCCCTGGAGGGTGAACGATGGGGTCCTCTGGACATTTCGAGCCCGGGTTGACAGAGATGTAGCAAACACATGCTTACTATATAGCCTCCCGCGATGGTCCCCAAAACGTCGCAACCATTCCTCTCAACCTCAACCCTTCACAAACTCAGCACACCATGACCCACGCCCAAACCATTCATGAAGTCCGGCAGACGGTTTTCAAACACCTGCATGATGTGTATCCAATCCTCATGGATACGCATTTGAGCGACTTCCTCGATACTTTGACTGAAGAGCAGCAACTACTTTTCCTGGCCCAGCAAGTTCCCCAATAACCCCAAATTGCAGTACTGACATTGACACAGAACCGCAATCATGCCCTCTCCAACAGAGCAGACTTCATTTCTCTCACTCAGCGCAGAGATTCGCAACAAAGTCTATGAGCACATTCTCAACCCCTTGAACGCCCGCACGGTCATCACCATCCAAGCAAGGCCTGGTGGTCCCGCGGCAGGAATAAACAATCCAGTTCCACTTCCACCAGGCTCCTCGACGCTGCTCCGACTCTGTAGGCAGGTTCGCAACGATGTAAGCCCGATGTTCTGGGGAAATATGACCTTCAGAATCCACATCGACATGTCCAAGAAGCCGCAGGAGCGATTGAAGCAAGCGATTCCAGTACGAGACTGGCTGTGTAAAATCGGACGAAGGAACGCAGGGCTCATCAAAGAGCTGGAGTTTGTGGCAGAGAACGTCTGGCTGGAGAAGCGTATCATTGTCACTAATAGGGAGTTGTTGAGGTGGTTGGGGTTGGAGGGGCTTGGGCTCCGTGAAGAGGCTGTAAGACTCACAGAAAGCTATCGTCTTTGAGACGGTGGTTGAATGCACGGTGCGACCGTTGTTAATGGATATCCATCCACACAGCATCCTCCTGAGCTAGCTCTCTCCAATACGATCCACTCATGAGGCCATCGACATACACATCTCCAAGCAGAACCCAATGCTCGTCGACTGGTCTCAACACAAAAGGCCAGGCGTGACTGAAAAGGAACACAACATGATCCCCTGCTCGAGTTCCCGGGGGCGCCATACCAAATCTCCCCTCGGAGGTCACGAAGAATGTCCGATTATGGCAAAAGGCGTTGAGCGGGTGATAGAGTCGTGCGACCGATATGGGTATTATGGTGTCGGCTTGTAATGTCTCGAAGCACTGTAATAAGGCCTCGCTGGCCGCGAAGAAGTCTGGGTCTTCCTCGGCGGGCTCGAGATGAGCGGTACGACCGCAGAAGAGAGTCATTAGGAAGGCCTCTTTGTAGCCAGACAGGTACTGAGCATCGCGAAGGGAAGACTCGCGGGCGAAGTGATGGGCTCGTGTAACCTGCCGCGCCAGTTCCTGTACAGTCTCGTTGCGGGTAGTCTCGTCAGAGTCGGGTGTACTGCCGGGAACTGAAAATGAAGGGCCAAGACGATCCACCGTATCCACGGAGATTCCTTTGACAGAAAGTATCTGCGGTAGACCAGGCATTTCTCGGAGTAACAGTTGGGGTGTAAAGGTGGATGAGTTTATTGTGCCCCAAAGCTGCCTGCAAGAGCCTTTCTGCCCTTTGCCCGCTTGATCCCAATGTGGCACCCACGATGGCAAGGGTTCTATGCCAGGCTGGGAGGCTTGATGCAATCCGGCCTGATTGATGAATGCCACACATAGATTTTGCTCCAGCAGAGCTCGTGCCGCCGCCGTGTAAACTGTTGCGAGTTTGGAACTATAGTCGGGAGTGAGAGCAGCGCACTGCTCACGGCTTCGCGGGGAGAGAAGACCGAGCAGCGCGAAGACATTATCTCTTGGATCGGTTGCGTGGAAGTTCGATGATCCAAAGAGCACCGAGGTCAAGGTACATTCGGACTGGTAGGCTCCAGGGAACTTTGACTGTGCCTGTGCGCTCCGACCGTATAATCCCACGGCGTGCTCGAGGTTCCGCACTGTTCGGGCACTGGCAAGTGTCAATGGTTCGCCGCCGAGGGAGTTTTTCGCCATACGTCCATGATAGATCCAACTAGCGGCCACGGACGCAATGGGCCACGGGATTGATGTCCCGCCCCAGTACAGCGTGGCGCTCGAGGCCAGAGCAATCTCCTGGATGATCCAGACTCTCTTGAACCATCCAAGCGAATAAAACTTGGTGACGAGATCCCATGCCGTCTCCATGCTGAACAGTGGCGTTTCCACAATGTGTTGTGAGATTGTGTTGGCTTCGATCCCACCTTTTCGATCTAGAGTCTCTTTCAAATGGGCGAAATCGCCTGTTGCCCGAGCGCAATCAGTGTACACATCGTCGAGAATCTGTTTCAACCTTGAACCATCGCCAGGATCAGCCTCACCAAGCCAGACCAACACTTCCTCGGCAGATGAATAAATGCGGTCCATCATCGCTACTTGGCGATTCTTCTCTTGAACATCCTGCTGGTTAATACAAAGCGCATCGATCCAGAGAAGATCCTTCCGCCGCACATGGGACTTGTCGGCCGCCTGTGAGGCTTTCTGGATCTTATGGGCAAGCAGGTTCCGCAATGCAATCTCGGTATTCACGGGGACCTCTGTGCGGCGTCCATCAATGATCATCATTCCTGTGGCCGGATTCTTTCCCCATGTGTAAGAGACCGCGCTGAACGTTGGAGATTCCCTGGATTCCTTGCTTCGGATCCAAGTGTCCCCGCCAGTAGCGACATTGTCATCGCCCTCCTTGCTTTCGCTCATCTTTAGAGAAAGGACCTTGAATCTGCATCGTAACGGCTTGTGCGCCGAGATGTTGTCGTCGTCGAGATATAGCAGTCTAATCTCGTCATTTTTGGGGTGTAGTGGGACCTTATCGTAAATACTTTGATCATCAAACTTCTCCACGAAGTTGGGAAAGCGAGCGGATGCTGAATCTCGAAGACGCCGAAGCATTGAGGTTGAAAGCTCTTTCAGACCGACCCTACGAATTTGGCGAAGGCTGGGTGGAAGACGTGAAGCGATACAGGTATTTGTAGACTCAGGTCTGATTGCGCATTGTCTGGAGTGGGTAGATTTCGAGTTGAGCGCTTGCCTGTTCGGGATGGGGCAATGGAGCGTTGAAGGCCGAAGGCTAATCAGTGCGCTACGCCTCAACACCGCCACATCTTTCGGCGGTTATCGCACATGTTCAGCATTGTTCTTTGAAAGACTTTCAGGTCTGGAGTCGTCGGGTGTAAGTATCAGGATAGGCCAAGTGAGGCACGTCTGCCAAGTTCTGTGCATGCTTTGCGATTGCCTGCGGACCTTTCAGCCTGCGCGCGTTCTGATAGCATCTCTCCTGAGTCACAGTGCTTCAGGCTTATATGAACGACTAGAACATGATCGGTTTCCGATGATCTTGAATGAGGATGGAGGATTGATAGAGAAGGTGAAGGGGTGAGGTGAGGTGAGCCGGTTGCGCGTCTCCGAGATTTCACCGCAAATCTCCGAGACGTGAGGTCCGACGCGATTTCAACCCTCCTACTTCCATCAACAACATCATCTTGAGACGTGCTCTCTCATGCCACATGCTTGGTGAGAATTGAACTTCGCACGACTCAATATCCTGTGCACCCCGCTGTACGTCTCCCAGCTATCCGTCTCATTTCATGCGTTGAAGAGCCTCTCCCAGCCTCCCCAAGAACCGCAATCACTTGTGAGCGTCGTATCAGCATTGGAGAGCATCAAAATGGACCTCCTCGCTTATTTCATATCTCTTTCTTTTCGGAGGCAGCCTCCTTATGTTGTCGTATGCTGGTTTCTTTTTACCTCATCCACTCTCGCGGTGAGCGAGACTTCCCGGGTGCCTTGTTCAACATACAACCTCAATGAGCCTTACCACCCACATCTTTTCTACACAAGCAATGTCGATGGTCTACTTTTGGACTGCGCAAAGATTCGAGAGCCAAGCAACTCCGCAGATTGTCTCCAGGATGATGCAGTAGCTTCGCTACAGCACAGGAGCTCAGCATTAGTGCCCATCCATCTCAGCTATGCTTCCTGATCAAGGCCGATACAGGGTATTCTCGACAAAGCAAACCAAGAACACAGACTCGGGCCCTACTCCACATTCATCAAGCCATCCGAGCTTTCGTCAGCGATATCATGGCTGGAAGCGAGAACAAGCTGGCCGGCCGCCGGGTCTTGGTTATTGGAGCTGGAAAGTAGCTCAAAAGCAAGTTCACATTCGAAGGCCTCTTTGCTGACTTTCGAACAGGATCAGCGGGCTTACTGACTGCACACGCCTTGCAAATGGTACGAATCTCGAAGTATGCGACGCTGGAGCTTCCGTTAATGTAACGCCAGCAAGGTGCCCGAGTCACCGTATATGAACAAGATGCCTCCTTTGATGCTCGACCTCGAGACTGGAACTTTGGCATTTACTGGGCCCAAGTGCCGTTGGTAAGTGAAATACTCCATCTCAAAGACGTGATTTCTGACATCGTCTCAGCAAGAATGTCTCCCACCACACCTCCAGAAAGAAGTCGAAAACGCCCAGGTTGACGACCATCGTGCGGGACCCGATGAAGTGATGCCAATCCGCAACGGCGAGACAGGCGAACTCCTCAAAGCTGTACCAATCCCTCACAACATACGCCTCGCACGTAAACGCTTCCTGCGCCTCATCTCTCAAGATCTTAACATCGAATGGAACAAGACCCTCAAATCCGCCGCTTCTGATGGCAAAGAAGCAACAGCAACTTTCACAGACGGTACTGCAGCCACGGGAGATCTTCTCGTCGGCGCTGAAGGCGCCCATTCTGTCGTCCGAGAGTACCTCGTAGGACCTGAGAAGGCTACCTTGACGCCTCTTCCTCTCGTGGCAAGCGTAACAATGGCCAAGCTTCCTGCTTCTGCGGCCCTCAAATTCCGATCCTACGCCTCCCGTCTCATGGTGCTCTTCCACCCAAAAGGCTACTTTAACTGGATCGGCCTACACGAAGCACACTCGCCTCTTCAACCAGGAGAGTGGACATTCATGATGATCAAGTCATGGCTGTCAGACGAGGATGAGTCGACATTGAAGAATGCCAGTAGTGAAGAGATTCTGAAGGATTTCAAACAGCGCGCTGGGGACTTCGAGGGTGGAATCAGAGAGCTTTGGGAATGCGTACCAGAGGGAACCAAGTGCTGGCACAATCGCTTGAGTTCTTGGACTCCACCAGAAGACGGCTGGGACAATAAGAATGGGACTGTGACATTGGTTGGCGATGCGGCGCATCCGATGACTTTCCGTAAGCCCTCGATCCCAACCCTGGATTTCAATAAACTGACGCTTTGATATCAGATCGCGGCCAAGGCCTGAACAACGCCATCCACGACGTCGCATCTCTCGCCCGCCAAATCAAAGAGAAGGGCCTCGGAGCCGAAGCGATCAACGCATACGAAGCAGAGATGATCCCTCGAGCGAGAGATGCTGTCAATGGATCGACGGAGAATAGTCTGTCGGTTCATGATTGGAGCAAGTTGATGCAGTCGCCGCTTTTCACTACGGGGTTGAAGCAGAAGTAGCGGCCAAACGTTGCAAGCTCTTGTTCTAAATGGTATTGGAGTTGATTTCCGTCGACGACGTCGTACGGCTACGGCGAACCGAAGAGCCGCCGCTTCCGATCCTTGCACACCGGGGCAGATGTTGAGATATGTCCGTTCCCGCTCCAGCCTCAGCTGAATGTCCTTTTTCGCCCAGAATATAGTCGGTCTTGCATTTTGGCGACTCTTGCCCTTGAAGTTGATGTGGCATACGGTCCAGACATGGTTAGTATGTTGTCAAGTGGAACTCAGGAACATTGAGGGCATTCTTCTATCGGTGTTGTCGCAATGGAGTCCGTAATTACGAAAAGACCCATGAACAAGATGGTATACATAAGATGCTCGTGAGAGCCAATCTGCCACTCATTCATCACTTAAATCGACGCCCACACAACTCACCTCATTAGCCATCAACCACCTCATCCGTCGAAACCATGGCCCCAACTACCATCTCCTCCAAACAAGTCAACCCCATCGGCTACGGCCTAATCTCCCTCATGCACCCGGGCCGCATCACCACACCAACCGCCATACGCACGCTCAAAGCCGCCCTGAACGCGGGCTGCAATTTCTGGAACGCAGGCGACTACTACGGCACACCCACCTACAACAGCCTGCACCTCCTTAACGCCTACTTCACACAATACCCCTCCGACGCCTCCAAAGTGATCATAAGCGTTAAAAGCTGCGTCGACGTGGCGAACGCCAAACCCCTCTGCGACAAAGAGAGCGTGAGGCGTTGTATTGAGAAGTGTCTCGCGATTCTGGACGGGAAGTGTAGGATTGATGTTTTTGTTCCTGGGAGATTGGATCCTGAGGTGGAGGTGGAGGAGACTGTTACTGCGATCCAGGAATATGTTGATGCTGGGAGGATTGGGGGCGTGGGGTTGACGGAGTGCAGTGCGATGTCGATTCGGAGGGCGATGGAGGTTGCGCCGATTCAAGCTGTGGAAGTCGAGCTTAGTCTCTTCTCGACTGATATCCTGACTAACGGCGTTGCGGATGCATGTCGAGAGTTTGGCATCCCGATCATCGCGTACAGTCCCCTCGGCCGGGGCTTCCTCACGGGAACGTATAGAACGTTTGAGGATTTGCCGGAGAACGATTACAGGAAGATGTTTCCGAGGTTCGCGAGGGAGAATTTCAAGAACAATATGCAGATCGTGCATGCAGCGGAGCAGGTTGCTAAGAGGAAGGGATGTGAGGTTGTGCAGGTTGCGCTTGCGTGGGTTGTTGCCAAGGGGGAGAGGATTGGTGTGTCTGTGGTGCCCATTCCGGGGACGGCGGATGAGGGGAGGTTGAGGGTGAATGCGACGAGGGTGATTTTGGATGAGGAGGACTTGGAGGAGCTTGATGAGGTATTGAGAAAGGTTCAGGTCCAGGGGGAACGGTATCCGGAGAAGCATACTCGCTTGCTGAATATTTAATGTCTTGGTCGATAAGCTCAGGAGTCGACTGCTTTTGAATGGCGCTTCGTCGTCTGAGTCGAACTAGTCCTGCAAGACAACTGAGCTGTCGTCTTTCCGTTCAGATTGGAAATATGTCAGTGTACCACAGCATCTGAGAAGCATTTGGATGGAATGCCCAGTGCGACCTTTTGAAGGCGTTTGTCGCCAACAGATCGTGGAAGATCTTATGGGAGATTGGCTGTACCATTTTCTTTCTAACTGGAACTTTAAAATGCAAAAGCAATGTGATGAGACTCTCGTTGTCCTATAGCATATGTCAGTATCTTTCATCTTGAAAATGTTGCGCGAGGTGAAGTCGAAGTCGACCCCAAGTCGACCCCGCTTTGGTGACTTCTTCAAAGCTTGCGAACAAACATCTCCTGCTCACCTTCCTTACCACCAACCGACAACAATGCGCAACACAAGACGCCTGTGGACTGAGACACTTCCCTGGAGTTAGCAACAATGGCCAAAACAATAAAGAAGACCGACTCGAAGTTCCTGCAAAAAGACACCAAAAGCCCCTCACCAGTCCAAATACCTCCACCAAACTGGCCCCCGGAAATCACCTACCTCACCGACCAGACCTATAGCGCAGCAGTCGACCTGGAACTGCGAAGCAAACTGAGCCGCAGTCCCTCAGACAACATCAACTGGCAGAAAGTGGAATCGAGACTCATCCAAATCCCCAGTCCTCTGGTCTCCATCACAACCATCACGGATGAGAAGCATCCTGCGTGCGGTCAGAGGGGTCTTTTCGCGGCGCAGCATTTGATCCCGGATAGGTTTGTGTGTTTGTACCTGGGGCATGTGCATACGAATAGTTTGAGTGACACGGATCCGCATTCGGACTATGACTTGAGTATGTTCTCGTGTCTAGCATAGAATGGGAAGATGGGCTAATGATGTTTAGGCTTGGACCGAGAAATCGGACTCAGCGTTGATGCGGCACACTCAGGCAATGAGTCTCGGTGCGCCAACGACTATCGTGGCGTGGCAGAGCGTCCGAACGCGGAATTCCGGGACTGCTACATCCAGGTGCCATCTTTGAAGCGGGCAGATGGGTCAAAATGGGAGAGAAGAGTAGCCATCTTCGTGCTCTCTGCAGGCAAAGCCGGGAAGAGGAAAGCCGGTATCAAGGCCGGGGAGGAGATTCTGGTCAGCTATGTGAGTCGTTCAGGAGTTATACAAGTCCAAGGAAGCTGATAATTCTAGGGCAAAGGGTTTTGGGAAGGCCGCAAGACGCTGGTCAGTGAGAATGGCGAGTTTGTCACTTGAGACAAAGCTGCTCACTCGAGGTCTTCCTCGTAGGCAACGTTCAGAAAGGATCTCGAAATGTTGCGCATTGCCGAAGCTGCCCTGGAGGCATGAAACCGGGCGGGCACACAGGTACAGGCGAACGTGATGGCGAGAGTCCAGGCACATCTGTCGCAGAGCAGGGTTTGCCAGCGTACAGGGGTACGAGCTGTGCAGACAGAGGCTTCTTGGAGACGGCGGTGTTTCTGGGCGACATCGAATTCTGCGAAGGCCTTCTCAAAGTGGTAGCATTCGAGAAACGTGCTGTGCTCGATCAAGCTGATGGAGAGAAAACGTGGACAGAAGTTCGACGAAAGTTCAGCCGTATGGAAGCTTCCACCCGGTCCAGAACTGTCTTGCTTCTCCACAATATTGGCAGAGCAAAACACTATCGCAAACCATCACACTCGAGCAGCAAAGCAGCTCGTATGCTGGCTGACACCGGTGGTGAAATGCCATGCAGATGTGTGCGCCATCGTCCGGAGAGTCCCAAGGCGTAAGTGGCAGAAATCTAATGGCATCGTGGCCACGTGGGAGATGCATGATGCGCCGAGATTTGGCGTTCTGGCGAGGAAGATCCGCGGCGTGATTTTCTGGAGACCCGATCGAACCAGAAGCCATCGAGAAACCACTCTTCTTGTGCTGCGGAGAATTGGGGCATTGGCGATACCCTGACTCCAGACCAAGACTCACGTCATTGTCGCTGTGATGCGGAGGGGGAGGGTATCTTCGGTGCCACGCGCATCTGCCAGCTTCCACGCCTTCCCGTAGACGTGCTGGCGGGGCTGGTGCAATGGTGACGACGATGGTGGGAGAGAGAAGAGGTGATTGAATTGAAAAGGAGGAGATGTTCGCTGCTATCAATTTGATCTCTTACGCCGGCGCATCGAGTGACGTCTTTGGAAATTGCGATTGCGCCAACGCTCCTCCCCTGCAACAACGTTCAACACAACGGCCGCCAACAAAAGGGAAAGAAGAAGAAGAAGGGACGACCTCACTTCAACCACATCAACAACACTTTCACCAACTTCTAGACTTCACTTCTTGCACCACCAATACGCCACATCCGCTCATTGAAACTTGGCCTGACTCTCGCTGGTGTCAGAGCTTCTTCGGCTGGCTCGAAGGCTTATCGCAACAATCTCAAGATCCCAGCACCACGAGCTCTCCCGAAACGCCCTCATGGCCGACTCTGCAGCCGTGCCCTCCCTGCCAGCCCTGTACAGGCCCGCCGTGCGCTCACCAAGTCCCGAACGGGTACGTTCCACCCAACTCTCCTACAAATACCTTCCCGATCCAACCCCACTACTCTGCTTCGAGCTCAAGCCACCCAAGCACGACTCTCGACTCTTGCATTAGTCCAGAATCCAAAACTTACACTTCCACTTTTTCTATATCTAGGCCGTGATGCTCCAGCGTTATCTCGCCCTCCACACCCAGCAAAGCACCGTTCGCAGGCGAATCGAATCAACATCTACATCACCACCTCTCTCACCAAAATCGCTCGCACCAATGAAGGCATCACCAGAAATGTCCTCTTCGGAACCCAGCTCCGCGAGCCCGTCACCGACATTGGAAAGCACGAAATTCCCGCAACTCTCACCGCCGGCCTACGCACTCCCACAACCCGTAACAACAAGGCGACAACGCTCCTCGCGCCCGTCAATCGCACCAATCCCCGAAGACGACTCGCTAGACGAATTCGAAGCTCCTTCATCGGGCGAGGAGAGGACGTTGTATAACATCAACCACGAGATCAAGACCACCTTGACGGATTTGTTGAATTGTGAGGCGGTGCGGAATGATGGGAAAATGCGGCTTTGGATTCAGTCAAGGTTGATGGATGCGGAGAGGGAGTTGAAGAGGCAGAGGAGGTCAAGGCAGAGGGTGTCGTCGTTGCCCACGCCCACGATTGTGCTTACTCCTGTCGACGTGATGGAAGATCGACGGGAGAGTGTTTGAGAAAGGAGTTGTGCCGCTGGCCGGCATAGTTCTGGATTTCCTTTGTTCGATTCGCCGTCACAGCACTGGACGCAGCATTTCACTTTAGCGATGGAGCTGGACGGCGTTGCTTGTAAGGCACATGTCGCCTGTCACTACTTTCTTACTATGATACCAGCAGATCATTCGACGACTGCAACAAGGGGTTTTGCTTTGTACCCGGGAAAGACAGAAGGCGGACTCAGAGTCACAGTAGCTAGCTATAGCAAGCAAGAAACTTGTTTGATCGGACCCAACTCTACTGTTGATCGATTCGATTGATGTCATTGGTCATGTGGCTCTCAATGCGACGTCTGAAGAGTGTTTTGTACTACGCTGCCTGTCCTGGTCGATATCCAGGAGAAGCCATGAGGAAAGGGCCGGCCCCATGGGGAGGGGTTTCATATGCGTGTCATTCGAACCTTCGCCTTCTTCACGATCAACCAAGTTTCGAATCATGGTGTCTTAATAGGCGTGACTTTCAAGTCAGCCTCGCTGTAATACGTTGTATCTGCCATGATGGCATCGTAGGATCGATCGAATGCATCCCAGCGCCATCACATGCCATGCGTCTCATCTCATCATTCCCACTGATCGCATCGCCGCTGTCGATGCATTTGCAAGACCCCTCACCACAACCACCAACACCTACGCTCGACCCACAGCCCACAAACCACGCTCCTTCATGCATGCACTGCTTTTGCGTTTACACTCCCTCCCGCCGGAAGAAATAGATGTAAGCAAACTTCTTCATCTCCTCCACATCACCACCCAACGCCACCTTCTCATCATTGAACAAAACCCAGCCCTCCTTCTTCTTGATGAATGCCACGTAGTGACCTGCGTGGATGCTGCTGCCCTTGTGACACACGATGCTGCTGAGGGAGAACGTGGCCGGCTTGGTGTCTTCGATTTCGATCTTCGCAGTCTCTTCCGCGTTGCCGTTCGCAGCGGGAGCTTCGTCGTCGCCAAAGTCGCCCGTAGCGTCTGGATGGCTGAACAACCAGTCGACGGCACGCTCCATGTCGCCGCCGGTCTCCTTGAGAGCTTGACGAGCTTGGGGTGCTGAGAAGCCCATGTTGCCGAGATTCTCAATCTTCTCTGGGTCGACGGCACCGCCAGATCCTGCCGCCGCAGCGCCTCCGTTGCCGACGTCCATGGGCACGTCGATGTCTGGGTCTTCCATGTGCTCGAAGAGCCATGCAGCTGCGACCTCTGCATCCGAGTTACCAGTAGCGTTGAGCGCCTTCTCACACCGAACACGCGGGAAGCCCATGCTCATCAGCATCTCCAGTGCCATTTCATTTGGCACGAACTTGTTGCTCGCTCCCGCCCCGGCATCTTGATCCTCTGGAAGCTCTTCCTCGTGGGGCTGCTTGCCCTTGCTGCGGTAAGCCTCCATGTCGAACACTTCGTCACCGACAATAACGGGGACGTCCTGCTTCGTGGGTACCCAATTGACAATCTCAAATCGTCGAGCGTTGACGGCGAGGACGGTCGGGAAGGTCTTGAACAACGACTGTTTGGTGAAGCCTTTGTTGCCGCAGCCAGAGCAAGTGAGATCGACAACTTCTGATGCAGTGAAGTCATCCAGGCACTGCTTGAGCGTCACCGGCTCAAACTGCGGTCCCTCGTCCTTGTCATCCTTCTCGCCGTTCGTGCTCATCTTCGTATCGTCCGACTTGGGAAGTCGCTTGATCGGGACAGCAACCGAGATGTTCTCCATCTCGTCCTGTCGATAACGCACCTTCTTGCACTGCAGACATTGCAGCTTCTGCTCCAGGTAAAAGCGAAATGCCTCGACAGGGTCAGAGACGTCTTGATACTGACCGCGTGCGCTCTGTTGCGAGCGAGAGACGAGTTTGAGGAGATGTAATAAGAGTTCGAATGAGTCTTGCTGCTGCATGGTACTGAACTCTGGGTGACCCTTGCCGACGAGATGCTTCAACATGGCTGGTGCAATCCCTCTCTGGTGTGGCTTCTCGTCTGAGTTCTGAGATGGCTGGACATCCGAATCTGGCTTGCTGTAGCGGCCAGAGAGAAGTCCGTCGGCAAGCTTGCGAAGTTGGATTTCGAGATCTTCTGCGGGCTTGCTGGTGGGTGGGATAGGCTCGTCTGGACGGTTGTAGCGGTTCGCAAACTCGGGCATCGCGAACAGAGCCTGCAAGACAGATGCGAGATAGCAGCTGTTGCCCAAATTCTTCAAACCGGTCAGACCAGGTCCGAACATGGGCCTCAGCTGATTGCCATCTGCATCGGTCATAGAGAAGTCGTAGGTGAGATTGTGCTCCAGCTGCATCTCTACCAGACTCTTCTCCGTCTTGACACGGTCCGCGATGTTGATGCCCCAGTTCATGAGGTGCTCCACCAGCTTCGGGTCCTTTCTCTCCTCGTCGCATTTGTAGCAGTAGATGTCGGCATTGCCGTCGGCCGTGAGAGACCCAAGCTTGACGGCCACCCAGTGTCCCTTCGCGTCCTTGTGCTCCAAGCCGTGGTTGTTGCCACCAATCCCACCGAACTGCCGCCGGCCACAGCCCAAGTTGCCACACGTCAGACACAGCCAGAGATTCTCCTTCAGATCGCACTGATTGCAATGTCCCAAATCACCGCTCGGAATTTCTCGTGCCGGCTCTTGCTCCAGAAAGGCGGTATGTTCACACACCTGCAACTCCAACTCCCACGCCTTGACCTCTTCTTGCTGGGCGAATGTGTTGGCCTTGATGATGCCCTGCACCGCCTCGCCCACCTTGCCCTCCTTCGCCAGCCCGTCCACTCCACACTCAAAGCACTTGACGTCGGTGGTGGTGTCGTAGCGGTCCTCGTCGGTCTCGGCCTTGATCTCCAGCTTGCTCATCTTCTCCGGCGGCTCGCTGTCATCTCGCTGCTTCCGCTTGCGTGTCCGCTGGATATTGACTGCCAGAGGATGATCGAAGTGCTGGGCGTGCTGACGGCTGTGAGTCCGCTCGCCGGCACAGCCTCCGTTGAAGCAGTGCAGGCAGACATCAAGGCCGGCTGGGTCTTCGGCGCTGTCGAAGCAGACGGTGCAGTCTTCGCGGTATACGCTCTCGTTTGGCCGCGGCGGGCGGATGTTGGCACTCGCCACGTGCGGGCAGGATGCCATGGTGGTGGGGATGTCTTTGATTAAAGACGGTTGGAAAGTTGGTGATGTTTGGTCGAAAGAGAAGAAGTTGGTTGGAAGTTTGGGTGGTTCCTGGCCAGGCACGAGAGCTGAGGCTGAAGCTTGCCGTTTGCCTCACGCATCGCGGGGAAGTGGCGGCCCAATAGCGTCATCGTCGCTAATTTCTCAATCAAATGCATCAATCAAATATTGATTATGATCGGGGTCGGCGTTTCCGACCTCACCTCCCGCCACAACATCACCATCCAACCCAAGAAGATGGCAGCATCACATCAGTCTACCCAAAATGTCCCATCAATACATGTGTATTGATTCATCAAGCAAGACAATGAATGTGCTCTTCAATTCTCAATCCTCAGGTCGGGGAGGTCTCCGCTTCAGAAAGGTCTTAATTCCCTGTAAACCTCCTTGCCGTCTCTTACCTCTTCAACTATGCTGATGAACTTCGTCGACCTTAATTTGAAGCATGAAGCTCTCCTACCAAAGCTACGCTCGACGACTCCGTGGGAGCCGTGGCCATCTCCTCGGTATCTCAATTGTCACAGCCTAGTCCCGACAAGATGGCCTAGCATCGGATGAAGACCGGGCCTACAACGGCCATCCTCCTTCATCCCTTCTCAGACCAAAACCAATGCCCAAATTCAGGCAAGTCGTATACGAACGTGCGATCTCTGAGACTTGGAATGGTGGCTGAGAAGAAATCGCGTCAGATCTTCAGACTAATCCTCGCAAGCATGTGGAACATATATCCGGAGCGCCTTTCCCCAGCTTCGATATCTGCGGCTTTCAACGAGCACAACAACTCTGAACAGTGACAATTCTAGAGCGGACTTCCCCATCATGCGCTTCATCACCGCAGCCACGGTCATGCTCATGTTCCTACTTGGGGCATCGGCCTACCAGCCTGGAACGCCAGTCGAGCGCAACCCTCTTTTTGAGCGAGTAGGTCAATCTTGCAGCTCTACGATACAACCTTCTAACCTTTTCCCAGGACGGTTCATGCTTCGTAACGTGTCCAGACGGCGTAAGTCTACATCTTGGTTTCTCCTCTCCTGGGACATGGTCGCTCACACAGGCTGTCATAACTACAGAGCAACGTTGCGTGCGAATGCGGAACGAGTGTTGTCTGCTACCGCAACCGCGAGCTTCCACCTATTCCCTGTGTAAGTCGAGACGAAGTTTCAGGACGAACGACGACAGGTATATCTGACACTGGAGTAGGTGACGCAGGTATCGCAACCGGCCCCTGCGCGGTAAGGAAGACTACGAAATATGGCATTAGCCGCGGGCTCTCTTCATGAGCTGTTTTGAGGACTAGATAGTCTCGTTCGAAGACTGACCAGATATATCGATCAATTCACTCCAAATGACCTTTAGAAAAGGGAAAGAAGCTCTCGCGATTCATCTTTTGGAATACTTATCTTTTCCTGTCTGACCCATACCTTGTTCATCAGCTTCGTCGTCTGTCTCGGTTGAAGATCGGTCCCACGACGGCCCACTCCTCAACAGCCTGAATCTACATCAGTCATCATTAATAACCTGGACACTTGGGAAAGCGAAGCGGAACGACGGCTCTCAACTTCCGTAGGAGCAACCCTACAATCTAGTCAAGTAGCCCTGCTTCGCACGACCTCTCCCTTCTGCCCCATAAGTTCACCCTCACCTGTCGCCACGATGAAGCTCCTCCTATCGATCGCCACTCTCCTCCTGGGCGCCTCTGCTCAATTCGGCTTGCCCCTACAGAACCACGTACACCTCACCATACCTCCTATCCAAATTCGACAACTTAGCTAACATCACCCATAGCACCGATCCACCGACTGCGTGGCGACATGTCCCAACGGCGTAAGTCAAAGCAAACAAACAAACCTCCAGTTCTACTGCTGACATGACGATTCGAATAGGAAACCTTCAGCTGCGACTGTAACGCTAAGTCGTACGCTTGCTATGCCAACCGGGCGGGTCCTGTTGTTCCTTGCGTAAGTATTTGATACAGAGTGTGGAGTGCGAGCGATCGGTGCTGATGGGTTGGAAAGGAGACTTCTACTCCGAGCTCGGGGTCGAAGAGGGATATTCCCATGTAAAAGCTGCTTTGGTGGTTTGGACTATTCATATCAACTCCCGTCAATATAACTGGTCAACACCTGTTGTCTCAAACGTATTTGTTCTAAGCCCCAGGCAAATTCCTCCAGCAGACACCCTTCTACATTTTTGTCTCTTTTCCAGGAGCCAGAGCATGCCATTACTCGAAACACTCCACCATAAGATAATTTGAATAGCATTGCTTGGTCTGCTGGATCGGGGGCTCCTGCCGAGCGTCAATGACACCGTCCCCTCTCTTATTCTTGAAGTCCGTCTCCGGGCAATCGACTCGAAACGTCCGGCCTTGATTGCAGTATCCATCCGTGGTCTCGACTCTGATGCTAGAGTAGCAGAAACCGTCAGCACATCATCAACTTTGCAGCCTAGTCTCTCCACAACGAATGCGGGAAAACGAGGTGACTTACTCGAAGAAACTGCCGCAGTGGCCGGCGTTGACGTCGCACGACACCGTCATGGTCAAGTCCGGGTTCTCGTCGAACTCGATGGTCTTCGGGCCGCGGGTGTTGGTCTTTTGGAATGCATCGCACGTTTCCTGGACGGAGAAGTGGATGGGCTGGTTGCCACGGTCGAGGTTGCCTTCGATTTTGCACAGACCCGTGCCGCCGATGCCGCCGTTGGCGACGCCGATGTATTGGACAAAGTCGGTCAACAGGGTGCGGTCGTCTTGGGCTGCCGCAAAAGCAGCGAGGGTGGTGAAGAGGGGAAGGATGTAGGATTGCATAGTTGAGTGATGTGACGAGGTGGATGGGTTTCGTTGAAGGTCTGGATGAGAGGGCTGCTGGAGCTGTATGAAGCTGCTGGAGATGGAATTGGAATCGTTGAGCCAGGGAACTTGAGGTTCTTTATGATTTTTCAGTCGCATGCTGTTGGCTCATTGTTACATCGCTCGTGAAGCCCAACGCCCAAGGCGAAGGCCGCGAGATCCAGCAAGTCGACGATGTGACTGGTGACGCTCGCCTGTAGCATTGGCGACGAGGCTGAGACGGGTCACGTCCAAATTCATTGCTACCATACCACACGGCAGAGGATCAAATGCCAACGCCGATGTGTCTTGGAACACCACCGCCTCTTGGCTCCGCTGCATGCCTTTCACCGTTGCTTTGAGAATCCTGCGCCCAGCTTGCTAGGGGCTTGACTCCAACATGAGTTATCCGACCCTGAATGCCACAACTTATGGGGCCGATGTTGGTCGACCCCCAATGTCCGTCAGTCTTGAAGGACCGTCTTGGCGCTTGCAAAATCGTGTTGGTTGTAGGTTTGCTTCGCCAATTGACGGTTACATGGGTGCTTCTCATTGGCACAGTGTTGGTGTTGGATATCCATCAACGGGAGCTCGAGCTTGGCTAGACGTCGCGATGGAAAAGCGCCAAGAGGCTATTGGTGAGTGGCGAAATCAACACTTCTAATGCCTCTGTCCGCAAGGCTTTGTCATGCATGTTGCTTTGTCATGCGTGTTGGCGCGTTGACGCCCATTGATGGGAATCGAATTGGAATATAATAGCCGTAAGGTAGCCAAGTTCGTGGCGGTCCAAGCAACGAAAGGCTGTCTTGACTCTTGGGCATTTCCCACTGAATATGGGCTCAGCATCTCACCATATCAGGTTTGATTCAAGGAATCTATGTCGTGTAAGCAATGATTTTGGCGCCCACGAAGTATATCGCCTGTGTAGACGATGCGTTGGAGGTCTTCGCTACGGCTAAGCAGCATTCGATCGACAACAGTGCTACATTGGCGCATGCTGTCTAAAGGTGTTCGTCCAAATTAGCGCTATGATCAAGGTTCGCTCATGGTGTCGTTACGCGGACAGCCTCGTTCGGAATGGCCGATGCAAAGACTGTACATCTTCATGCAGCCTATGTGCTTGGCTTACCCTGGATCAAGACCTTGAACCCAGATTGCCGCTTCTTCGAGATCGCCTTGGCACTTCAGAGGGCAAAAGAACCTCAGAGATCCCAAAGGAGGGTATGCATTGCCTCTTTTACATTGCAGATGACTGCATCACAGGCTCCTGCCTCTCGACCATGTAAAGGTCAGAGCGTCGGACATTCGACACCTAGCTCCAGTCATGCTACGATGTACGGGCGCAATACTTGTCGTGGTTGGTGCGAGAAGAGTGAGAAGGGAACATAAATCGTGGAAATTTGCTAAGTTCATCATGCGTCTGCAGAGCGTCCTGCTTAGGTAAAGTTCCTCTGTTCCTGAATGACCAAGCCCGCAATACTGGCACTGGACAGTGTGGCAAGAACACCGGTGATCAAAGCGCTCAAAGCAACTCTGCTGACATCTCCAGACCTGCCAGGAGCAATCTGCGACAAGACACCGATTTGCGTTCCCAACGAGCCAATGTTGCCGAAGCCGCACAGGCTGTAAGTCGCAATGAGTACGGAGCGAGGAGACATGTTGGCGTAAAGTGGGTCGGTTGTCAGCGCGTTGTAGGCCACGAACTCATTCTACAAACTGTCAGTTGATGTGCTGATGACATTATTGAGATATAGCTGTCTTACCGTGATGACCTTGATTCCGATGAGTCGGCCGACCTTGAGAAGATCGGGGCCTCGGGGCACTCCCAACAGGAAGGCGACGGGGTAGAAGACATATCCAAGGATGAGCTCGATGGTGAGGTCGTATTCGCCATCGAGGTTCAGATATCGGCCGAACCAAGTGAGCAAGCCGTTGATCAAAGCGACAAAGGCAATGATACAGAGCAGGGTGGTGAGAATCATGCCGGCGATCTTCAAGCCCAGCCAAGCTCCATTGGCGAAAGCGTGGAGCGCATTGGCAGCTTTGTGTTCATCGTCGTCTGGCACGACGACCTTGCCGGCGGTCAAAGTCTCCTCTTCTTCTGGGTAGCGCAGCTTGCTGGCCGCCAGGGATGATGGAATGGACATGACGCAACTGGAGATGAGTACCTGGGGGTTGATGCCCATACCAATGTACGAGACCAAGACCGAGCCTGCGATAGTGGCGAAACCGCAGCACATGACCTGGTGAAGCTCTGCCATGGTCAAGTGTGCAACGAAAGGCTTGATCAACATCGCACTTTCACCCTGTCCGATGAAGGGAGTAGCTGCGGCGACGACAGCTTCGGCTCCGGAAATCCTCATGGCCCAGAAGAAGAAGACAGAGAACTTGCCCACGAACCATTGGATGAGGCCAAAGTAGTAGAAGAGCTGCACAATCGACACGAAGAAGATGATGGCCGGGAGTACGGTGAAGAAGAAGTATTTGTAGTCCGCAATTTCTTCGTTAAGCAAGAAAGCGACACCGTCCTTGGCGAAACCCAGAAGAGATCGAGCCAGCTCCGAGATGAAGTTGAAGATGTCGTAGCCAACACCTGTTCTGAGCACGAAGAGAGCCACGACGTACTGGATGAGAAAGCCTGAGATGACGGTGTGCCAGTTGATGGCCTTGCGATTCCGGGATGTTGCCCATAGACCAAAAATGAGGACCACCAGCCCGAACAAACTGACGGCGCGGTTCTCTCGCGTATTGTCTGCGCTCTCCTCGCTGACGAACGAGCCAACGAGGATCACAGCGACGGTGACAGCACCACCCACGTACAAGCGGAACCTCTCAGGAATGGCGTCGTTGACTCGCACTCCAGTCTGCTTCCATGTCCATCGGATGGGCCTCATGACATGACCAGCGCGGACATGCAGGGTGACCAGTCTGATGGTGATTGCGAGCCAAATGAGGAATGGAATGACCCAGTTCTTGTCGGCATGGTGAAGACCAAGACCGGCCGTCCACCAACCAGTTGCGATGATCCAGAGAACGAGATGGACCCAGATTCGATATCGCCGGTAGAAGCTCTTCGCTTTGCTGCTAGACTCTGGACTGTGATCCATGCTGGACGTTGGCGTAATCTTCGAGGTATCGCCACGCTCAACATCAGTGACCATATAATCTTCTTTTTTCTCGTGCATATTCGTGTTGCTGTGTGCATGAACGTGATCGTGATCCTGCGGGCTGGGATCCGGAATTATGCTGGGTTCAGCGGTGGTGCCAGTGGTATAGACAGGCACATCGCGGCCCTCGTGGGAAGCGCGAGGGCTGTGGTGGAGGTGGCCATGAGTGTGCTGGTGCGAGGCATCCAGCGCCGGATCGAGATGTTTATGGTCCATGGTATGTGCGCCACCGGTGAGAGTTGGCAGGCAAAGGTGTTGAAACGAGACGAAACTCAAGGTTTGCTGGAGAGACAGAAAAAGCGCACCAGCACACAGGGAATTTTAGTAGTACTTACCTTATCAGTACTCGGCTTGGCGCGGTGAGTTTCCATCGTTCTGGAGCTTCCACGAGCGATCGCCCTCCAGCATCGTGCAGCGGACGTTTTGCCATTGCAACGTCTTGTTGCCGCTCAGCGCCTTGGCTCTGTGGTTGGAAGTGCTCGTTCGTTGGTGGACAGGTGCGATGCTACACGGCAGCCGTGAATTAGCGAGTGGTGTAGAACGGACCTCCTTCCAGTCAAGCATTAGTCTGTTCTTGGCTGAGATAACGTTCTTGGTCTTCCTGCAACCGGACTGCCCGAGCTGAATGATTGTGCGGTGATTTGGAGCGCGGACATCGCCTTATGGTCAGACTCCCTGCGATAGCCATGCGAGGCCATGTTGGTGTCGCGTGAGTGCTTTCCCAGAGCGTTTGCAGGCGTTCTTTGCAGCGCCCCACGATGCTGCTCCGTGTCCGTGGAGGCGAATTTGGAGTTACCGCCCTGCCGCCCGGCTGTCCATCCAGTGGCGGGGTTGCATTACCCCAAGAGACCTGCATATCGACAGTGGCGAAGGCCGATAATCTGTTCTGTGCCACAGTCTATCAGGGCTGTCAATCCTCTTCCTATCCTCGATATCTCAATACGAGTTGGACAGGCGATCTCTCACTGATACCAGCAGGCGAGATCCTCATCCTTCCGGGACTTGATGTCGGCAGGGCATCGAATTTTCCAGGTATCATCCAGAATTGTTGAGCTTCGATTCCGCCGGCACGGTGTCTTTTAGGCGACCCTGGGAGATAAGTTGATGGACCTTTCGATGATTTCGTGGCCATGTTTTCCATCTCTCCGAGGCACAGCAATCCAACAGGGGCGGACACCGGAAAAAGAAGTACCCGAGTCCCGAGGCGCGTCTTCTTCGTGTTGGTTCGTGTCGAGGCGTGTGGTTCTCGCGATTCCTCTCATATCAAGAGCTTTTCTCGCAAGGATAATCAAAAGGTACAGTAGCAACGACAATTGGGAATGCTGGAAGAGATGTCGTCGACTTAAGAATGCTGCGATGACTCACGCCAACTCTCCTCGCACGGGTATAGTTTGCGAACGCGAAGCAGCCAAGCCCAAATCCGAGCTCCCTATGCGGAGGGTTTCGGGCGACAATGTGAACGACGATTGAAACGAAACACTCTGAGCGGCTATGGCACGTGTCAAAGTTTTTTCTAGGTTCATGAACGACATGAGAGTCTTCAACATTTCATGACGGAAAAGCACTGAAAAGCTTGGCACTATACCGGAATAGGAAGGCACAATAAGATCGCCCAGCATCATGAAAGAATTTGAGGAGCTCGGGTTGACCTTTTGACATCCTTCGATTAGTTACTATTCCTCTGGTGCTCTGTCGTCTGTCGATATCCATGGCTGGTCCAAATGGAATGACCTTTATCCTTTGCGCCCTAACGCTCGGCGCTCATTAGCTTCATTCCAGGGTATCATCGAATGCAAAGTTCCTCTGCCAAAGTCAGTGACAGTCCAAAGATGAAGCAATGAGTATTCACACACCTCAATCATTTAATCGCCATACTCTCCGCCAGCGAGGAGATCCTCACGCGGGCCAACCCCTGCTCAGCCTTGTTTGACGCCGAAATCTTGTCGAGAATATCTCCTGTCCGGCTTGCCAGGGACTTGATGACCTTCATCGCCGACCGTGGTTTTGATGAGGAATGTGTGGATGTGTTGCTGGAAGAGATGGGGGAGACGTCGGAGTCGTTCCTAACGGTCTGATATGCGGCGGTCTTGGCTGCCAGGAAATCGTTGGTGAAGGGCATGATGGTTGTTTCGGAGGCTGGGAAGGCGAAGTGTCTGTTGGCCGACATTTGATCGTGAGGTGTTGAAATTTTGTGTCGGATTGTGGTTTCGAAGCTGGTGGTGTGGTGTGATGATCGTCGGTGTGGTTGCTGATGGACGTCGCAACCTGGTCGTCGACGACGTCTTTATATCCTCCTGCCATGGTGGATCCCCATCGTAAAACTTCTTCACATATTCTCCTATGCCGTCGGAATGCGCCCCAAAGACTTCGGCCAGCAAGTCTGTCACATGAAAACGGTTACCCCAGAGAAATCCAAGGCATTCCGACTCCGTGAGAATTTTATTCCGAAGTTCATTCCGCGCCTCATGCCCAGCAGTCGATTGGCTCCAGAATCTTAGAACGTGCTCCACTCGCAGCCTGTTTCAGTCCAATCAATATTTTTAACCCAAGATGAGAGGTCAAAGCCTTCAAGGCCGTCAGCGTTGAGAAGGTCAAAATCGTCTCCGCCGAAGAGCATTTGCTGCGAGGATGAAAATGCCGCAGGTGGTTGGCTTTCACCTCCGGCTGCTGTTGCTGAAACCGGTGTTTGGGGCATAGCGTTAGATGTGGTCGTATCCGTTGGATTGGGCGATGGATCGAGGACTTCATCCAGGACTCGGGAGATTGCCTTCGAGGCAGACATCGAGATGTTGTAGTCGCCATCGCCTGGCCTGCAAATGCTGTCCAGATGAGAGACGTATACGGATAATTTCCGTACTAGGGTAGCTCGTTTGATGTTGGGAGGCAGGGTTTGAGTGCTATTGCTTCTGGATACGCTTTGCAAAACGCCCGTTAGGAAAGCCACACAAGGTAGGCCGTATCCTAGTATCTGAGCACAGAATCAGCCTCATTCGCACCTGTAGCGTTGATTCGATACAGTACCATGTACGGAAAGTCATGGAACAACGTCAGAGCGCGATTCAAGCACGTGCCAAGGTGCAGGAGGACGTTGACGATATCGAGTGCGATTGTCATTGACAGCTCTCGATATCTGGAGTCGCATTTCTCCAGTAGTCGGTGTGTCTCGAAGTCGATCTGAAGATAGCTTAGGTGCGTTACGGTGATCATCAGACACACGTTGGGTAGCAACTCCGAATCCCAGCACTCGGGGCTGTATCGACAGTGAACCGGTATCGATTCATGCTCGCGTTTGCAACGCAGTGAAAGGTCCCTATCGATTCGTTAACGATGTCCAGTGAACACTCACGAAGTATTCCTTACTTCAAGAGCACCTCAGTTTCCGGCCCCGGGGCACGGTAGGTAAACTCCAAGATATCCTCACGCAATGTTCCCACCATGTATCTAATTCGATGCCAAGTCGCTGGGACGTATCGTGCCTTCGGACACCATCCGTCAGGTGTGAGATGCATGCGAGCCTGCTCCTCCGACTCGCTTGCAAAGAGCTCTTGATCCGTCAGGTCCAGCGGCATGCGGACGTCAGAGAAGCGACGAAGTATTCGAGGAGGTCGATCGACTAAAGCGGAGACGAATTTGTCGAATTGGTACGATGCCGCAAAGGTCTTTCTTCTGCATTCTGCAATGAAGAAAGGCGTGTTGCGAGTGACGGATGCTTCACGCTGAATGCCGAACTCGTAGAGATACTTGTAGCCTATCAGTTCGATACCAAGAATTCTGCCATGAACAATCACTTACCGTCGCGAGGTCTCCAATCCTGCGGTAGACAGGAGGTGAAGTGTCGCCCTCAATGTGCGTGGTCAGACGAAGGTAGTCAAACGCCATCCAGATCATCATGTCATTATTATCCGAGGCAATTCGTCGACAGAGGCGTAGACAAGATGCTGTGTTTCTGTAAAGCGACAGCACCAAGTCTCGATGTTTGTCGTCATCTCGAGCGAGTCCGAGCGCAACAGCTCGGGCAGCGATACACTGTAGCAGCCCTATGGTTTCCAGGCGGAAGTTCTCGCCACTGAACATGGACACAAAGCCATCGAAGTCTGTCTCTGCTGTAATTACAATAGCTTTGCCTGTATTTTCTATCACCTTCTCTGCAAGATGTGATAGATTTGCATCAGTGGTAGCATTGTCATTGGTGAAGCAAGGAGAGACAACATCGGTCAAGGAGGCGGAGAACTGGTTGACAAAGGGCGGAGGAACCAGCGCAGCCTGAGCATTGATTCCGTACTCGCGGAGCATCCTTTGGATGAAACTCATTTGGCGAAAGTCAGCGAGGACCTGCTTTACGATCATGAAGTTGTCCTCGTGGGTGGCGTGCTCGCCAATGGTGCCACCAGGTACTTGAGGCACTCTACCATGGTATTCCGGCGTAGCGGGAGGCCACGGCATTACAGCCGGAGATTCAGCGGGCTCACTGCCAGGAGCAGGTCGATGACTTTGGCTTCTACTGGGAAGAAGCGGAGTAGGTCTTGGACTAGACTGAACCGTAGGACCTGCTGCGTCGTACTCCAGAGGTCGTGGCTTTGTCAAAGGGGCAGGATGGTAATAGCATCGAGATGAAAGACCACGGCGTGTGCATCGCCCACATGTGGGCCTTGAATGATCGCAGCGGATCTACGAAGAGTGAGCAAAAACTTTCGTTGTCACTGAAAGAACGCAGGCCTACCTTTGCCTTGCGGCATGGCTCACAAGACGCAACTTTGCCATTTCGACGGTGCTCAGCGGCTGACATGTTGAGTCGGAATGTGTCATGGAAATGTTCAACAAATGCAAGAACAGAAAAGAGAACACGCGATGGCTCGAAGGCAGATGAGGTCCGCCGGCTCCACGCGGAGTTCCATTCCGTAATCATGCCAGAATCTACTTCTAGGCTACCGTTGAAGCCGTCCTCCATTCCGCGACTCCGACCTGCCTTCTGACTTTTCAGACCAGGAAGCAACCGTCTTCATATTCTTTCGTTAGCAGCCTCCTTAATGATCAGCATGGCATGCTTCGCAGGTCAAACTTCAGTCGGCGGTCCTGGGCCGAAGGAGAGGCTCTCCTGCGTCGACAGCAATGTCCCATTCGGGCGGCCTCACCGCTCGTACCTAGGCCAACAAGCAGACGCCAGCGGTCATGTATGCCGCCTCACGCCCCAGCCTCCGGCCTCAATATCGCTCTCCAACCTGGGCTGCAATTCCAAGCCATACCACGGCAAGAGCTTGCGAGAGAACTTGACCACATTGTTCTACAGCTAATCACATCCCGACGTTTGAACCGTCTGCATGGAACGACTTTCTTACAGCTATCGCCACCTATCCGCCGATGGGGACCAGATTCGCCTTGTGCGGATACTTCCTGGCGACTTCGACCAAGATGTCACTGTCAAACTAGAGGGGACGCCGTTCGAGGGTGAAAGGGCCGGCACACCTCCATACGAAGCATTGTCGTATGCATGGGGCAATGCGCAAGATCGAGTCGACATCTTCATCGAGGCCGACGGACAGGAGTGGAACCTAGCAGTCACCAGGAACTGTTTCGAGGCCTTGCGCCATCTCCGGTTCCAAGATGCCGAACGGGCCATGTGGATTGATGCTATCTGTATCAACCAGGCCGATCTGGACGAGCGGGCGAAACAAGTCTCCATCATGAGAACCATATTCGGCAACGCGACTCAGGTGGTCGTTTGGCTTGGCCCAGCTTCAAGCAACAGCGAGCTGGCCATGAAGTGGATCGACACAGTGGGTCAAGAGATCGCCCTCCAGCAAGAGACATTGAAGTTTCTGCCGCTTTCCTCCAGCACCGAGAGAATAGACTATGATGGCATCCTCGCCAATGAGGCTCAAGTGGAAGCCTTTGCAGACCTTATCGACAGAGCCTACTTCGATCGCCTCTGGGTTTGGCAAGAAGTGCGCATGGGAGGAGACCATGTGGCGCTGATCTGTGGTAGAAGTCAATCCCTCTTCTCCAGACTGATGACTACGGTGAATTACTATCGACTCAAATGTGCTGGAGTTACAAGTACCTCGTGGCGCCCTTGGCACCGGGCGGATTTCATCGCACAGATGCCTCTTCATGCGCAAAGCCAAGCGCTGAGTGTGCTCCATAGGTTTCGTGCATGCAAATGTACCGATGAGAGGGATCGAATCTATACCTGTCAAGCTTTTGGAGACCTCTTTCAGGAAGATCTGGTGCTGGTGCCGGACTATTCAAAGGACGTACGGGTTGTATACACCGAGTTCATCCTCAAGACCCTCTCTGTGGTCAAAAGTTGTGGATTCCTCCGCGATGTCGGAGACACGCCTTCAAGCCAACCTGGCATCGACGCCCTGCCTTCCTGGGTGCCCGACTGGTCGAAAAGGAACAACAATCATTTGTCGGATGTTGCAATATGCAGCGGTTCCTCAACGGCCTCGGTTGTGTCTGCTGATCCTGAAACGCTTGTTCTACGGGGGCTGCCAGTGGGAAGAGTAGAGAGGGTCGTGCCATCAGGGTTCGATCTGGTCAGTGGTTTCACGTCCGACGAGGTACGCGAGGCTCTGCGTGGCGCCTTGCGAGAGATCTGTCCAAAAGATCGAGACCCCAACTCCGACTTTCAGTACGTTAGAGTCTTCACGGGCGACGGCTTCGCAGAGCACTACTTCCCAACTGTCCAAGATCTCCCCGAGTTCGACCAGTGCCAGAGGTGCTTTCGTTACCTTTTGGATACCGATGAGTCCAAACCAATCACGGCGCAAGATGACAAGCTGCTCAAGTGTTTTGCACCCCTGGCAGGCCACTCTCTGTTCAACACACGAGATGGGCGGGTCGGAATCGCGCCGCACAACGTTCTTGAGGGTGATGTGCTCGCAGTGATCCTTGGATGTTCGGCCTTGGTCGTACTGCGACCTCTCGCAGGAGCCCTCAACACATTTCGCGTAGTTGGGACTGCCCTGTGCACTGGTCTCATCGACGGCGAGGCCGTGCTAGGACCTTTGCCCGTGGATTATGAGACTGTGTGCGTGTTCGACCGGCCTTCGGGGCATTATAACAAAGCATTCAGGAGAAAGAGCACTCAAGAGCTGCTCTACGAAGATCCGAGACTGCCACCTCTGCTCCCTGGCTGGCACATGGGCTTCGTACCTTGGTCAGAAGTACATTGTTATGCGAACAACACAACAGGTGAGGTTCGCCCTTATTCGCAAGACCCTCGGCTGGATGCGTCTGAACTGGAAAGTCGAGGAGTCGAGCTTGAGGAGTTTCGACTAGTCTGAACTTATAGTGCTCACTGGGTATTGAGCAGGAGCTGAGATCCAGGCCCCCGTATACTCCGAGATCTATTCCGTAGATCCAACCTTCCTAAAAATTTCCCAAGGACAACGCAATTGTTGTGAAAAGAGATCGGCCATGGAGACTCCCTTCCTCGCCTTCAATCGAGCCCTTCCCTTACCTTGTCATGATGGCGGTTCGACAAGACAGAATGCCATGCATGCCGAGATTTAACAAAGGGATGCTCTGCGCCGCCACCTGGCCGCTTACGAAAACTTGCTCAGAGGCATGGCACTACAGCTGACGGCAGAAATCATCTTTCCAGACCCAATTTCGACCCGCCTCGCTCTATCTGAGAATTGACTTTTGCTTCATGGTGTGCGAAAAATCTCCTGAGCTCTATTGAGCATGCAACCTCTTCGGCTGATCCACGTGCTGGCCTTTGTCTTTCTCTTTCTCATCCACGCAACAGCTGGCCACACAACCCATTACAGCTTCAATCTTACCTGGGTTCGGGCAGCCCCCGATAACCAAGTAGCCCGGCCGGTCATTGGTGTGAACGATGCTTTTCCACTTCCTACGATTAGGGCCACCGTTGGCGATACTTTGGAAGTCGATGTCATCAACTCTCTCGGAAACCAGTCCGCGTCAATACACTTCCATGGCCTCTTCATGAATGGATCGAGCCATATGGATGGTACGAGCTATGTCAGTCAGTGTGCTATTGAGCCAGGGACGAGCTTCACATACAAGTTTGAGGTGAGTTCAAGCAGGAGTGCGAGGGTCGTCTCGCTGACAAGATGACTGCAGGTTCAGCAAGGAGGAACGTATTGGTATCATTCCCACACCGAGTCTCAGTATCCAGATGGATTGAGAGGCATGTTGATCGTAGACGACCCAGACTCTCCGTATAGTGGGAAGTACGACGATGACATCGCAATCTCTCTGTCCGACTGGTACCACGAACAGACGCCGTCTCTTCTCGCAAGCTACGGTGCTGGAGGCCATATGATGCCGCACGATCCCATGCCGGACGCTGGTCTGATGAATGATAAGGCGGATCTCGTTGTACCGGTCGAACCGAGTAAGACTTACTACCTTCGACTAGCGAACATCGGAGCACTTGCCTCGCAATACGTCTGGATCGAAGGGCACTCTATGACCATCATTGAGGTAGATGGTGTATACACACAGCCGAGTGAAGCTCAAATGCTGTACATCGCAACGGGACAGCGATACGGCGTGCTTGTGACAACTCGTAGCGACTCCGAGCAAAACTTTCCCATCGTTGCGAAGTTGGATCGAGTAAGTTGTTATTGATCAACTTGAATACATCAAGCTGACCTGCTAGGGCCACATCGAAACCTATGGCTGTTTTCAGTATGACAAAAGCAGACCATGCCCACAGGCGAAAGAAGCTCCAGACTTAGATCCATTCGATGACCTGGAGCTTATACCCTTTGACGGGCAGCCGCGTCTGACGGAGATCGACCGTACATTACCGTTGACCATTGGAATGAACAACCATGACGGTCTCGTCCAGTATATCCCAGAAGTATCTCCTTCTGCATCGACATATATAACTGACATGTGCATAGCTGGACATTCAATTCCACTGACTACAGCCATCCCGAGGTTCCTACGCTTTTCAATGCTCTGGTCAGTACGTCCGATGTCAGCGATCCTGCAACTTACGGAACAAAATCGATTCCCTTCGTGGTCCAGCGAAACGAAGTCATCGAGATCCTGCTCACCAACATGCACATGGAACATCCGGTCCACCTTCATGGTCACAACTTCCAAGTTCTGCGCCAAAGTGCCAGAGAGGAGAACGACGAAGACGCAGTAGCGATTCCGCTGCGTCGCGACACGGTGATCATCCGCGGACATGAGACTCTAAGTCTTCGCTTTCGTGCTGACAATCCTGGAGTATGGCTCTTCCATTGCCACATGGACTGGCACTCGCATTCAGGATTGTCAGCAACCTTGATTGAAGCGCCCTATGATCTTCAGAATCGCCTCATGCTGTCTGGAGTCAATGACACTGGGCCGGACAAGACTTGCTCTGGAAAGGTCTCGCGGATATCACAATCCACTAATCCGTCCTCGCCTATTCCATCGTCGAACGACGGAATGCCAAACCATGTTGACGAAGAGCAGTCTCCAGTCGATGCCGTGGAGGAGGTTGGAGATGCTGCTGAGCAAACCGTTCAATACTGGGCATACGATGCGACAGTCCTTGGCCTTGCTGGAATCTGCATCTTTCTCGGCATCGTCATGGTCCTCTGGCTCAGGGGCGGCTTCTCACCTAGACGAAAGGGTGGCTACAAGTACGTCGCTCTTGGAATCGAGTAGAAGATACTCACGCCTGCTGTGCGAGCTGTCTCAGGCGTCTTTGAGCGGCAGCGAATGTACGAGGCAGCAGAGACGACTAGGAGAGGACCGAAGGCCGCCACACATGGAAGACAGCCCGAAAGAGAAGGTATATAGGAAGGTGTCGTGCCTGTTGGATGTTCTGCTGCAATTCAATAAGCAGGCTATAGAGGCATTGCAAAGCATTATACTCGAGAGAGAGAGGTGGGCAAGACCCTGACCAGAGGCTATTCACTCGCAGCGGTCTTGGCACTTAAAGGCCCCTTTTGTCGCCTTCTCCCCTCTTTCAAAGCAACACCACTGCGACCGACACGACTTCGACCACCGCACCTCCGACCATCGCCCTTTCGTACTACACTCTCAAACAACACACCGTTTCTCAGCAAGTCGACATGGAATTCGCCGAGACCACCCCCAAGTTCGTCGCCACGACTCGCGAACGCCTCGCCACCGCCCTTCGCGCCGAGTATCCTTGGCTCAAGGACAAGGCGTTCCACCAGCTCGTCGACGCCACCATATGTACCCTCGAGGGCGGACTCGTAGAGCAGTAAGTCTCGACAACAGGGTCCACAAGGCAATGGACTCGTCGCTAACGCCCCGAGTAGGCATCCGGTAATGGAGGCCAGTATGAAGAGCGTCTCCTTCTTTTCGCTCAGCTCGGAGATCCGAAACTGCATCTACGAGCTCGTCCTCGGACCGACCGATGGACCAACAGGCGACTATATCATCATCCAGAACGGCATTACTGGCGACCATCCAGGACAGAAGCCGAAGCCTCGTCAATACACCATGCCAGCTCCGATCAAGCTTCGATCAGGCTCTTTGACACTACTTCGACTGTGCAAGACCATTAGAAACGACGTCAAGCCTATGTACGTGTACTAATCCCCACCACCACGCAACAAAGAAGCAGCTAACTCATTGTCTCTTTCTTCCAGGTTCTGGGGGAACAAGAGATTCCTCGTCAAGTACTCGATCGCCGATGGCGACTTCATATTCTCCGACGACTGGGACAAAACAGTACTTGACATCAACCCTACTAAGGCATGGCTGGAGCTCATCGGCAAGGAGAACGCGGCTTTGATCAAGAGCTTCGATATCGAGGGCAAGTCATACTACCATCATGGTATACCGAGCAAGGTCTCGAGGGAGCAGCTGAAGGGGTATCTGGATTGGACGGAGTTGGGATTGGACGACAAGGTGGTCAAGGTTGACGAGCAGCCGAAGAAGAGGTGGGACGATCCGATTGAGGAGTTCTAGGCAATGGTTGCTGTTGGAGGGAGCCAGACGTCGAAGGAATGGAGGCGTGTTCTCCCTGGTTTGATGCCGCTCTATGCCATTGACTAGGGCAATGGTTGTTTGAGTGGTCTCAATAGCACGGAGAATAGGAGGAGCAATTGTTTTGGACATACACTTCTTTATCAACCTTGAGCCCCATAGCTTGTGACTGCTTTTACAGCCGTCGGCATTCAATCCAACATGTCTTTCTGATCATGACTCTATCTTCCTATCTCCACCCGACTTCATATGGACTCGAGCTATCAAAGCTGAACATGGTGGCTTAGACGGAATTGCAATAGTCGAGACAGCCTCAAACCTGCAGCAAGCTTGGGTTCAAGGGGATGGGAACTCTAGGTAGGTGGTGACATGACACGGGCAACCAGTCGTTCTTTCACAATGACTCTTTCTCCTTCATTTGCGACTAGTCTAAGCCATTGACGATGGCCATCATCGTCTGATGCGTCGCACCGGCACGAAGATACTAAGACAAGACATCACTTGCTCCATCCTTCAGCAGTCGACCCATATACAAAGTTCAAACAACTTGATGCCCTTATTCCACGTCCCTCTGCATCTCAACCTTCCTTCCTTAGTCGCTAAACTCTCCACCATCCTCTTCGTAGTCGCCAAACTCCCCAATCTCCTTCCACTCGAGCTTCTTGTAGTCGTCGACGGAGCGCACCGCATCCCACCAGAAGGTACCCTCGACCGTGGCACCTAACTCGATCTTGATGGCAGAGTCCTTGATATCGAGCTTGAGAACGTCGACGATCTCGGCGGCACTCGTGGGATGCCAATGACGCTTAGGGCGCTCGCAGCGTCCACCGGTCATCACACACTTGCGTGGGAGAGGAAGGCGAATGGTGAGGTTCTTGACCATGTTGCCAGCCTCGTCGCCGACCATATCCAGCCAAGAGCGAATGTGGGAAGTCTCAAGGCCCTGGAACTTGGGGAGATCGTCAAGATCGATGTATGCGACGAAGGTGGTCTGGCCGTAGAAGAGAGGAAGGCTTTCCTGGCGCATCTGGCGGCAGACGCGGGTGATGGGCGGAGAGATGATGTTGGAACGGTTGGCCTGACCGTAGCGTGGAGGAGGGCCTCGATACCAGTTACCGGTGTGCACGGGTCTACCGCAGCGGAGGACGCGCCTGTCTTGGACACAGATCTCACCACACTCCATGACCAGCTCGTAGACGTGGTTGCGAAGTTCCGCAGGGAGATCAGAGAACCCCTTAGCCTGCGAAGCTGTCATGGCTGGAGTCCTTCACGGCAAATCGCGTCAGTAGATGCCTCGAAATGTCAGGTAAGAGACCTACTCATTCTCCATCGTCTCCTGCATCAGGTCATCCGTCTCTGCTTGCGACTCGAGGGAGGGGAAGTCGTTGCGGAATGAAGTCGCCGGATATGCAGTCGTGTCTCGCAGGAATGGCGACATGGCCTTGGGGTCGATCTTGTTATCCGTTGGCATGGTCGACTGATGATCGAGGAAGAAGCTGGAGGTTCTTAGAGGTTGTCGCTCGGCGGGAGTGAAGTGCTTGCCGGCGAGAAAGTGGCGAGGGAGTGACTTGCTCAAGCCACACGCGATGGCTTCAACGTGGAGGCCCTACAGACCTCACGCAACCTCCATCCACTCCATCGGCTCGAAGGGAGCATCAGACAACGACGACGAACGATCCGTCAACCCTAACTCTTCTAGCAACGCCATCTCCTCCTGACTACTCGGTGAAGGCTGCTTTGTTTGATCGAGGTCATTCAGGAAACAAAGGCAATCTACGAGACCATTAGCGCATAAATAAAGAGACGGAATAAAGAAGACATACCCGACGGATCTTGCGCCTTATCAGGGGCCGAGAAGCGACAAGACGGTGAGATAACAGGCTCTTTACTACCCGAGAAGACAAATTTGGAAGGCTTTGGTTTCGATGCCGAGTACTCCAGCTTCTCGTTCCAGTTCGCCCCTCCGCGGCCTTTGTTGATCGAGTTCATAAGATTGCCTTGGTCGAGGCCGTACTGGCGGGCGATGGCGTGTAGGCGACCTCGCAGCCAGCGGCGTTGAAGATCTGGGATGTCCTGGAGATTCGAAGCGGCGAAGAGAGGCCAGATCAGGAAGTAGCCACCCAAGGCTTGGCCAGCTAAAGAGACAGATTAGCTGGGATAGCGTTGCAAGAAGCTCAAGGACTTACGGTTTCGTATCTGACCATCTGACTTTACCTTGTGGACAACCTCCGGACCGTAGAGGTGGAAGGGGACGCTGTAACAGACATCATCGACCAACGCCTGCAATCGAGCCTTGGCTAATGCGTATCGCTCGTCCATCGAGAAGTGCAACGGGTCCAGCCATTTGAGCGCATCAATCACGATCGAGGAGCATAGCATCTGGGAGATGCGGCTGTTGTTTCGAACGCAGGCAACGTGGACGTCCTTGTAGATGTGCAGCACGCCCGGCCATGTCTGCATTTCCTCAACGTTTTCTATGTTCGCCTTGGTGGGAAGGTTGGCAACGGAGCTGTAGCACCACTGGGCCGGCATATGGAATTCCCAATGTAGCAACGCTTGCTGGATCTCGTACGCTTGATGCAGTAGCGCGGTGATCTCCGAAATGGTCTCTCCGTTCTGGTCTGAGGCGAACAGCGTCTTTGCTCTGGCCAGGAGATTCGGTAGTTGGACTGAGAATTCCAGCAGACTTGATGCTGCATCCTCGCCTTCGCTATCGCTGGTCCAGCCTCGTGGTCCTGGAAAGTCTGGGATTGCCTTTCTTTGCTGGATTGAGCTCGTCAACATTTGGGTTCGAACGGCGCGGAACAGCAGCAATGCTCTGGCGTCGTCGAACTGCTTCATACCTCGTGCCTTGACGATTGTGACAGCTCCATCGATATGCTTCGCCCAAGCTTGGACTGAGTGCTCTGAAGATGTGACTGACTCGTACATTGAGAACATCAGGACCGTCAACAGCGTTGAATCGCTGACAGCTTGCTGAGGGCACTGGATGTCATGCTGTATGGCTGTGAGTGCTCTTGTGTAAAGGCTCTGGGACTTTGCAAGCAGATGTCTTCGTCCTGGCCAGTTCGCGAGAGTCGACATCGCAACAGCCTGCGTGGCCAACTGCAGAGCGGAGCCATCTCCTGCATCGTGCAGCATCGGCCCAAGAATCTCAAGAAAACCCCGTGTGGTCTCCTTACTCCGCGGCGTTAGTACAAAGTTGTTGAAGAAGAAGGTAGTGGCCTGCTCTTCGATGGCTGGGTTGAACGTGGTTTGGCTTCCAAGGTCGATATTGCGACTTCCTGACCGACGACCGGTCACCGGATGTTGCTCCTGCCTAGTCGCGGGAGAGATCTTGGGCGGGCTGCTCTTTCGCGATGACTTGCCGCTTCCAGTGGACTGGTTCCTCTGGACCTTTTGCTGGACTTGATCAAACTCATTGACCAAGCTAAACCGGAACGAAAGTCAGCACTGCAATCCCGGTAATCAAACCACTTCGGCCGACGTACTTTCCGAGATCAACCACGTCGACATCGTCGCTTCCCTTTCGCTCTCCCTTCTTCGACTTCCGTCTCGATGCTGGATTCTCGGTTCGAAAGATCAAGTCTACTTCCTGTGGCAAGCCAGGACACTCTCGGTTCGTCTTGACGCAGTTCATACATTCTGGCTTGGTTTCGTCACACTGAGATATGCTGTTAGCTGTTCATGTCGCAAGCAGTGCCCGAAAAGGCATGTCGTCCTTGCACGTACCTTGATGCGCCGAGACTTGCAAGTTTTACACCCTCGCGAAGGGCGCCCGAGATATACCTAAAGCCAGAATATAAGTATGTATTTAAAAGACCAGACGCCTGCTCACGTTACCATGATCTTGAAGGATTCGCTGTTTTTGTCTCTTGCTGCTTCTCCAGAACACCCCGTCTAATGCCGCGCAGGATTCTGAGCTGCCGAGACTAACGGTACACTACCACGCTGACAACATCAGATGCTCATAAGGCTGACAGTGAGAAATGCGAAAATGCGAGATCCTCTTTTCCCTGATGTCCTGGACCGGATGGCCTCCTTTTCATGAGCTGGATGTTGAAGATATTCTGGGTACGGTGAGGATACGAATGGCCGGCTGCGGCTGAGCAGCAGCAATCAAACGTCAGCCATCCAAATTCTAAATCGTTCTGCGCACGTTATTTCCACACGACGAACTGCGACAGCAAAGCCCTACTTCACGAATCCACGCGTGCTTGAGTTACCAGCAGTATGGAACACCTTCGATGTCTTTTCGTATTGCGGCCTATCACTTCGACCACGGATTTCTCGGACATATCTGTCGTTGTACAAAGCAACGACCCGGTACCGGACGATCGCCTAAACAGATGCCTAGAAAGGGTTGTATCGAACGGTGCCATCGCCCGGCCACAGGTACCGGGGGCCGGAAAGTCTCCATCTCTGGTTGACTCAGCTGTCTTTGTCACCATCGGCCTAGGAAAGGCTTCATGTTCGGCAAGCCGACAGTCGTGATGTGATGCGGAAGGATTTGGACATCCACCAAGGGTGCAAGTTGGAGCAAGAAGCGTGAGGAACCGTTGGAGTGATCTACCGCCAAGCCGAGTGCCTGCTAATCCCGGAGCCAAAGCACGTGACTCGGCATGACCTTCTCATTCGAGTAAGTACTGCGATCCTTGCATATCGACTGGCGCTAAGGCTGGGTGTGACGCTGTTGTGCAGTGAAAGCGAAGAATTTAGAACGCCACAGCCACAAAAGGATGCAGGCTGTGATCCTGCCGAACTCCGACCTGCAACCTCACTCCATCTGGCTGAGTCCCCACTGAGGTCAGAGAACCGCCAGCCCCTGCGCTGCTTGGTCGAGACAAGCACGCTCAGCTCGTGCTTAGTCCTCGCCTTATCCTCGTGAGGCAACACAGGCGCTTCCCTTTTCGGACTGCTCTGCGCTTTCTGCTCAATGTTTCTCCAAAGCCCAGCGCAATACCCCCATTGATGTGGTTAAGAAATGTGCCATTGACGTCGTACAGCTTAGGCACCCAGATTTGAACGAAAATGTTCAATGTATATGAAGAGCAGTGTTCTCGTCAGGCAGGTATTCGTCTATCTCCTATCAACAACAAGCCCAACAACACCTGTCCAAAAGATCAAACCACCACATCGAAGGATTCAACCCTCCCTTCCCTCGCCAAGAAAGCGACTTCAATCACCATCGAAATGGGCGCCCTCAATTCCCGCGGCGATCTCGCCATCGCCGAAATCGCCTTCTTCTCTCCTGCATTACTCATCGGCATCGTCATCAACATCAAGCAAGGCTTTGGCAGCGGTGCCAGTTGGCTCTACCTGGTCACGCTTAGCATCCTGCGCTTGATCGGAGCCTCCTGTACGCTGTACATGGAAAGCCAAAACGACTACTCGCAGAGCCTGCAGGAGACGGCATTCATCACTAGCGCTATCGGTAAGTCCAGAAAAGACATCCCAGAAAGATGAAATCGCCATGGAGGTTTGTGTGTGCAGGAATAAGGTCCGCGGATGCCGTGGGAACGATGAGCCCCAAGGGAGCATCCTGAGGGATTGTGGGTTTCAGGCTCTGATCTGCTTGCACAAGCCGGAGCATTGGGAATGAGCCCTATATGCGCTTGTTCTCCATCCTGCGTGCATGATGCAACAGGCCAGCGAAAGCTGCAGCGCCAATCCCACCACCACACCACAACATCCTCACATGCACAAACACCACATCTTCCTATTCCCACGACCCCCAAAATTTACAAATCACCCCAAGCACAATGACTAACCCACCCATCAGGCACAATGCCCCTCCTCCTCGTCCTCCTCGGAATCCTCGAACGTCTCCACCGCAGCATGATGCCCCACGGTTTCCCCCAACTAGTCTTCCAGCCCATCCACCTCATCGGCCTCGCCGCGCTCGTCGTATCAATCGTCGGCGGCACGAAAGTCCAGTCCACCAATGCCTCCAACCACAACACCGGAAAGGACCTCCTGGAAGCCGGGGGGATCATATTCCTGGCGATCTATGTCGCTTTGGCGGTCTTGACGATCCTCACGGCGGTCCGGGGACGAGCTATCCCGGCGCCGGAGAAAGCGTTGATTTTTGCGGGGGTGGGGGTCTTGCCGGTGCTTTGTGTGAGGATTGTGTATACTGTTGCTACGACTTGGAGTTCGCAGGGCAGTATCTTCTACTACCTGGACCCGCATGTTATTGTTCAGGCGTTGATGCAGTTTGCTATGGAGGCTATTGCTATTGTTATCTACAGTTGGGCAGGGCTTGTGGTTCCGAAGGCGCAGAAGCCCAGCCAGCAGGACGACTTCAAGGATGTTGAAGGGCAGAAGGGGCAGCAGAATGGGTACACTGGACAGGGACAGCAGCGACAGAAGAGCGTTGCAGATTACTTGCCTAGCCGCATGATCTACAATGCTATCAAGAACCGTCGGTGAAAAGAGGCGAACGTTGAAACGAAACATTTGGATGAAGAGAGCTGGGAGAGATAGAGGTGCTCATTTGATACAAGCGTTCAAGCGTGGCATAGAAGGGGATTTGAGTCGTCTGTGTAGTTAAAGCTGTGATAATTCACTTCATTCACACTCACCAGCTTCCGTAGTGACTCTCGTCAATCTCAATAGCCTCCTTCGGAACTCCAAAAGCCTCGAAGTCGAACTGCTTGAGGGCGACCTCCTTGTCGAAAGCCTCTCCACCATGACTCGTGGCCCAAGAGGCTCCCATCAGCTTGAATTTCTTGATAAGTGCCGCATTGTCCTTTCCAATCAACTGCAACCAGGCCCTCGCAGAATCCACATTCAAGATCCTGCCAATCGGTCCCGAGCCCACGGTATACCGAACGAAGAAGGTCTTGTTGCCCCAAAAGATCGGTGCAACTTCGTTGCGGACTCGCTTGTTGAGTTGAAGAAGCTTGAGGGAACCAGGAGGAAGGCGGACAGGCGGGACGGCGGACTGGCGGACGAAGGTGCGAAAGGCATGATGTGACTGTGGAGGCTTCTGGCCGGGAAAGCGGCTCTTCGAGTTGGCTTGGATGAGGATGTTGATGTTTTCGGGAGCTTCCGGGGGCGTGAGAACGAGGTAGTAGATCCGATTTCGAAGTTCGGTGCTGAGGGAGAAGAAGGACGTTCGTTTCTTGGACTCGGCCATGATGGGTTCTCTGGAAGATCCTTAGTGCAAGGTTGTGGGAGACTTAGGTGTCGGAGACTCACTGCTCAATGAGCATGTGCTCGAGGTTCGCAGTGGTAGTGTCGAGAAAGTCGCTTAAAGCCTTGTCTTTGAGAAACGGATACTCGTCGCGGAGCAATTCGGCGAGATATGCCCGAGCGATCTTTGGTACTTCGCTGTTCATGGTGTCGGAATTCACGGTTGTGGTGGTGTATAGAGATTGTTTCTCGCGGAAAGATTTGGAGAAGTGAAGAGTCGTGCGGCCGCTGCCGAGATTCCAAGCCCGCTGGACCCACTTCTTTGAGTGAATGACAGTTAGAACTTCGGCGGCTATAGCCTTGCTACGACTCTGGTCGTCATTCTCCTCAAGGATCCTGCTGAATTATAAGTGTAGGAGATGATTGAAGTAGACATACCCGCTTGGGAGATCCATCGCTTATGTAGCCACGACCAAGGATTGCTCACATTAGTCAAGCTGGATCTGGTGTCTTCTGTCAATTCTTTACTACCTCACAACGAACTTTTGGAAAGCCAGAAGTTTCCAGTAATGACCTTCAAGACCTTGGGGTCCTCCTTCCTTGGATACGATACATCTTACAAGAAGAATCAAACGCATCGAACAAGAACCTTGCTGTTTTCTGCGGGCTGTTCGAGTCTTGTATCGGAGTTCAAACCCACCGTCAACGAGCTTCTGGTAACTGGAGAATGAATGGCCAAGTCTCGGATCGTAGTTGAGACCTGGCCGCCAGGTATGGTGGAAGTAGGCGACGATGACTCGAAAGTGTCTTGGCCGTGCTATCGACACCACTGCTGGCTATCGACATTGTCCGTGTGAAAGACATGAACGCATGACGGCGAATCGCTCGAGTCGAAAGGGCCCAATTGTATCGTTTTCAACGTCTCGATATCGTAAAACTGGCAGTTTGAGGTATTTTGAGCACCAACGTTTTTCTGACCGTGCATCTTGAGGAGGGATACAAGCCCGCGTGAAAGATGAGGATGTGTCCGTGAAGTTGAAGTGTGGCTTGAGGTCAAGGTCGAGAAATAGAGTTGGCGCTAAAATGCCTGCCTCAGGCATCAGACTTGCCAAATGGAGGTTCCAAGTCCGCCGTCTCTTCGCTCCCTACCACAGCACACGCGACCACCGGCCTTGGACATTCCCATCTCAGACACGATGAGTGGACGCGCAGTCACTCTGCCCATTCGTGCGCTTTCATCGACCAGGCAATGGGGCTCTCAATGGGTCTGCCGTCGATGCCTGGCCACACAGACCGAACCGACTGAATCTCGAACACCCATCAATCCTCCCACACCACTCCCAGACTGGTACGACCCAACACTGCCGGCCAGCAAGCGAGTCGATCCAGATGGCAACCCGTATCGTCTAACTAGGAGCGACTTGCTGCTCAAGAAACCATTGAATCAGCCAAGGATCCCCAGACAGTATCTCGCACACAGCACGGCGGAACACTTGCACGAGTCGGAAAAGGAGCAGCGGGAAAAGACAAAACCTCATAAGCCCATTACGGGTGTTGTTATCCGGTCAGGGAGGATGGATAAGACTGTGACGGTCCGCATATCGTTGCAGAAGTTCAACACGCGGGTCAAAAAGGTAAGCGTACCAAGATTGAAGTATTTGAGGATCAGCGCTGACTGTTGGTCCAGTACTTCACAACATACAGGAATTTTCTTGTGCACGACCCCAATAACTCGCTCATCACCGGCGACGTAGTCGATTTGCACAAACTCCGCGTCAGCAAACAGGTCGAACACGTTGTAGCTCGCATTGTCTCTCCATTCGGCACGCCCATCGAACAGAGGCCGCCAATACCCACACCAGACGAGCGACTTGCAGCGTACAAAGAGATGCGATTTGCGAAGCTGAGGCGGCGCGAGCTGAGGGCAAAGGCAGCGGACGGAGATGCTGAGGCTATACAGGAGTTGAAAAAGATGGGCCTGGACCCTGGGGATGGAACTGAGCCTGGCGTTGGAAAGAAGGGCAATGTTCAGCAGCAAGTTGGAAAGAGCCGGAATCCTGGCAAGGGTGCCATACTTGGAGAGAAAGGCCAGAAACTGCCCGAGGGTGTCTTGCCAGGCGGGAAGCATGAGGTCGGCAAGATTGATGAGCGAGCCAAACACAACAAGGAGAAGGCGATGAAGTTTGATGCTCAGGCTGAGGATCGGTTGCTGGAGGCGAAGGAGAAGGGCGAGGAGCTGGAACAGCAGAACCTTGGATCTGAATCTGTGCTGAGATAAGGATGTATAGATAGACCTCGAATCGGCTGCTTTCGCCTTTGGCAAAGAGCAGGCTGCCAATCTGAAAGCATTGCCATGTCAGAACATCGATATCCCACATCACGTGAAGCCGCGATTAGACTCGAACTCTAAATTCACGACCAGGGACTTCGAGGAACTCGAGGAAGCGGCGACACCTCACTTCGTAAACAGAAGGAAGCTCCCAACCTGCACATGCCGCTTTCTTGCTCATCTCGCTCACAAATGTCCCCTCCACAACAACACCATCGCTGATTTCTCGCACCACCCGTCACTCATTTCTCCTCCGATAATCTGATCGCTTAATCGCATCACCGAAGCGCGCGCGGCGCGTCTCGACCCACCCAATGGCTTCCCTGGACGACGCCGACGACTTCGGCCTCTCCTCATCAGACGAGGCCGATTTCTTGAGCATCGAAGCCGTGTCTTCGAGTGCACCGAAACGCAAGTCTGAAGATGTCGCTGTTTACGACCCAAAGAGAGTCCGCACTGAGCCGGCTTCTGCCGCTGGCATTGAAATCGCCAATCGGGTCCTCAAGGAACGCTTTGGGATGAGTGGGTTTCGATTGAAGCAGGAGGCTGCGATTGGGAGGTTGCTTGATGGGGGGAGTTCGGTGGTTGTTTTTCCTACTGGAGGTGAGCTGTTCGAACGATGTGTACCAAGGACGCTTTGCTGACCTCCACTCTATTTAGGTGGCAAGTCCCTCTGCTATCAAGTACCTGCACTATGCTTCCGACATGTGGACGAGCATCAGGGCATCCGGCAAGGTCCTGCAGAGAGCGGGCTTACTGTCGTCGTCTCTCCCTTGATAGCACTCATGAAGGACCAAGTCGACGCCCTGAAACGCCGAGGCATTAGTGCCGCCGTCATGGACTCCTCGCAAACCAATGAGCAGCATCTGCAGACTACTGATTCGATGCGGAATGGAACGCTTGACCTTCTGTACTGCGCTCCTGAGCGCCTGAACAACGAGCGGTTTGTGGCGTCAATGGCCAATGTCAAAGGTGGCGTACGGCTTCTTGCAGTCGACGAAGCTCACTGTATCTCCGAATGGGGCCACGCATTTCGCCCTGACTACCTCAAAGTCGCCCGCTTCGCCAAAGAGATTGAGGCTGAGCGCGTTGTCTGTTTGACGGCGACGGCAACCCCAGAGGTCGCGAAAGATGTTTGCCGAGCATTCGACATACCCGAATCAGGCCTGTTTCGCACTTCAACTTACCGCCCTAACTTGCGTCTCCAGGCAGAGGCGTACAAGACGAAGAAAGAATCGTACCCGAAGCTTCGCGAGTTCCTGACTGCCCACCCTGGTCCGACGATCATCTATGTCACTCTCCAGAAGCAGACTGAGGAACTAGCAGCTCAATTGCGAGAGCACAACTTCAAAGTACGGCACTTTCATGCTGGCATGAAGACGGATGAGAAGATCGCTGTTCAGGAGGACTTCATGGCCGCTGACAATCTCATCATTGTGGCGACCATCGCTTTCGGAATGGGAATCGACAAGCCGAACATTCGCAACGTCATACATTACGACGTTCCCCGAAGTCTTGAAGGTTACAGTCAAGAGATTGGAAGAGCCGGTCGCGATGGTCTTGAGAGCAGGTGTATGCTCTATCTGTGTGCAGAAGACTTTCACATTCGAGAGAGCTTTGCCAGAGGCGATCTGCCTTCGAAGAAGTCGGTGGCGGGTTTGTTGAAGGAGGTCTTCGCATCGCAACCGTCCCCGGCGCCTGAGTCGCAAATCTCGGCGAACTTGTATCAACAGTCCAGGGAATATGACATCAAGGTAAGTGAAGTGCATGTGTTTCGGCGTGAATCTGTTTTCTAACCAGTGATAGACCAACACCCTCGGCAACATCTTTGCACAACTGGAGCTGCGCTTCGGCCTGCTACGTGCGACCACTCCAATGTACACGAAGTACTCCTTCAAGAAACTCATGAAGTTCGACTGGGACAAGTCGCTTTCTGGCACAGCCGTTCGCAGTCACGCTAAGCTTGCCAGCACGCTCTATCACATCGACGTTGATGAAGCTGCCAAATCGAGTGGTCTTTCGCGAGTCAACATCGTGCGCAAGTTGAATGAGTGGCACGATATGTCAATCATCGATCTCCAGTCGAGTGGTGTCCTCAACATCTACCGCGTCCAAAAGACCTGGCCACCTTCCGAACAAGAGCAGGTCCGCATCACCGATGCACTCTACAAGGAACTTGAAGTCCGCGAGCAGCAGGGTCTTCAACGAATGCACGAGGTGACGGATCTGATCACTGGCACATCATGCATCTCTCGAGGTCTTGCTGAGCACTTTGGCGATTCATTGCCCAACAAAGCGAAGGAGTGTGGTCACTGCTCATGGTGTGAGACGCACAAAGCTGTGGAGAAGATCGAGCCTCCGAGACGAGATTGGGATTCTGCGTCGTTCTTCCATATTCTGGAGATGATACCGGAGAGAGACGACCCAAGATATCTGGCTCGCGTTGCGTTCGGTATTTACAGCCCGAGGGTGACAAAAGCCAAAATGGGATCGAACAAGGTCTTTGGCTCTATGGAGGATCACGATTTCATGGTATGTATTGATCTACATGTCTTGCGAGCTTTAGGTGCTGACGATTCCATACAGACGCTCTTGAATGCTTTCACGAAGGTGTGCGAGAAGTGAGTGCTCCCCATCACTCCATCCTTTGGAAATGGTGCACTGACAAAGGGAACCCAGGGAGCCCGAGCGACTTGCCGCTGGTCTTGCCCCAGGATCTTCTCAACCAAAGGCTTCCCAGGCCAAGCCGAAGAAGCCTCTGAGTCGTTCTTCGTCGTTCGCCAACGCCAGATCAACGCCTTCGAGCTCTTCTCGGGGACGACGCTCGTCGTCTTTCAGCAACAGCCGATCGACACCATCCAGCTACGGTCGGGGAGGACGGGGAGGCCGAGGTGGCAGAGGATACCGGCGATGATTGGGAAATTATTTGTAGTTGTCATGTTGTACTTTGGGAGGTTAATGGCGCAAGGGAGGCGGATGTCTTGGAAGTTGATATGAGGGCATTGTCACGAAGGTTTGAGATGAGCTTTGAGGACGTTTGAGGCTCACATACAACATATGCAGTAGTCAAATCTATGTCAACATACTACGCTTCCTCTCGCGAAGCCTGACGCCTTAACCACTTCCCAGTGATGCAATCATCCGTAACCCTGCCAAGTAAGAATTCAAGCAATGCCCAAAGAGCGTCTTCGAGGTCATCGTCCCCCTCGCCGTCAACTTGTTCTTTTGGCCCATCGCGGTCATGCACCAGTGCGTAAAATTTGAAATCTCCATCAGCGCTCTCGGTGCGGTAGAAGATGATGTTGAGGTCTTGGCTTTCTGGGTGCAGAGCTTGTGCGTTTGCTTTTGTGAAGAGTATTTAGTCATTTGTAGAATAAGGAATTGAACGGCGGGTGGATCGCTGTACCTAAGCATTGATCGCGGATTAATCGGGTACCTGGGGAGAACAAGGCAGGCATTTCGACTTTGGAGTTGGCGATAAGATGGTGGTTGCTTTGAATTATGTTGGTGATGATTGATCTAAGGGAAGAGCGCTTCGCTGACGAGAGATGGTTCTTTTATATGCCATGGTCAGGAGAGTTGCTATTTGCGCCGAGAGTCGTGATATCGATGCAAATATTTGTTCATGCTCATGCGATCAACAAGCGGTTGCTTGACGGTGGCTTGCGAACTGTACATCAACAGGCATACGTGTCATCGATGATGAAATGCCCACGCCCCAAAAAATATGCAAAGCTATCCTTTTGCCTCTCTTTTGATCACGATCTCATAATGTTTAACGTGTGAGAACATGTGCGAAGAACCAAATAGATTACAAGGCTGCTTCATGGCAAGGCTGTGGAACTAAGCATGAGCTAGACATCAAAACAGCTTCATCGCTACCCTCTGGTGTGGAACCACTTTGTCAGAGCTGACTGTATTTGTGGCTTGCCGGCTGCCTTGATGGCCAAAGTCTCATGCAATCCCTCCAAAGCCGCTTGAAAAGTCCTTGCGCCGAAGAATTGGGCGTGGGTATCAACGTCACCCCTGGTTACAAGCGCACGATACTCCGTGATGAAGACTGGCTTGCCGTCACCGGAGTCGTTTGGCGTGGACGCTTCCTGTAGCTGAGCCATAGTGCGACATATGACTAGGTGGACATGGTTGGATCCGAACAATGCGCGAGCATTTGCTGTGTTCAAAAAGTTCAGTTCTTGGACCGAGCGAGGATATGCTTGATGTACCTAGGCAAAGCTCTCGTAAGGCATTGAGTTCATTGTAGGAGATCATTGGTAGCGGTATAGGTTGGTAAGCACTTTCATTTGACGCTGGTGAACTTGAACCTGGCTGAGCTGATGTTCTTTGATTCGACATCTGTCCGTCCGACATTGTTGGCTTTGCTGCTGACCGACTTCTTGGGACTTTAGTCAGGTTTCTCAAGTTGGGCAGACGTTGCAAGAGTAGTAGTGACTATTTCGATGTGCGCTTGATTGAAAGTGGTGAGTGAAGCTTTGTTTCAGTGGAGAGAATGTAGCAGACTGAGGAGGGCCTTTTTATAACCTGCCACAAAGGCAAGCAAAGGGGGTTAACGTATCATGCTTCGAATGCAAGTCATATGTCATGCTCATACAGGCGGGGTCACGAACCCTGTGGTCTTGGACAAGTATTTGATGCAAACAGTTAACGAGCTCGTTCAGCGTGAAGTTTGTGGAACGTCACATTTCGATTTCCAGAGATCAGGCTCTACATATGCATGGTATCGCCTTCCATGTTGGACTCTGTGCGCCACAGGCTGTTGCACACATGACCATGTTGCATGATAGTCCAATGATATAGCGTGATCTCTCGTAATCGTTCCATGCCCTTATCACCCTTGTCAAAAAACTGCTACTAATCAACCCACTTGCGGCTCATGCTCTCACCTCAAACATTCGCATCCAACAAAGCCTTCGTATGCTCCGTCTCCGCTGCTTTTGTAGCCAACTCATCCAGCAACGCTTCATATGCCGCCTGCACACTTTCTTTCGCATCGCCTTTCGCAAGCGCCGTCAACTGACCTCGATCTTCTCCTGTGCTAGGGCCGCTAACAACGACGGCCTGGTAGTTGGCAGTGGTGTAATGAGTGCTGCCCAAGGCATGCACGGTAACTTTGCGGTAGAGAAGAATGTCGATCGTGGTGGTGTGGGGAGGGTATATGAGGAAGAACTGGAAGATGGCGGTAGCATTTGCTGCGAAAGTAGAGTGTTAGCATCGAGGTTGAAAAGGATTGGATGGGAGACGTTACCTAGGATCTGCTCTCGAAGGCCCTGAATGTTAAAGTTGGACATCTTGATCAGTAGTCGTCGTACTTGGAAGGGGTCTCTGGGTGCTTGACGAAGTCGGTGGTGTGAAGTGAGCTGTGTTAGTAGCTGATGCGATTAAGCGTCTTATACTGACGGCTCAAATGAGATTGGAAGCAAACAATTCAGCTGCTGCATTCAAACAAGAAGCTGTATGAAGCCGAGCGAAGTTTCGCGATCTTATGCATGAGACCTGCCGAAAGACTGGCTAACGAAGGTAAAGAGTATGGAGATAGACTTGAGAAGTAAATGCACTTAGATAATTGAGTTTCGATGAAGAAAGGCAACAGTCACATTCCGTTCCCTCAACTGCCTCACTTATCAGCCTTACCATCCTTCTTGGACTTCTCGGGCTCTGGTAGTCCGTCATCTGTACTCCATTTTCCATATTTCCAATGATCCCGCGCCTGCGCTCCAAGATCATGCAAGAGCGACTCTATAGCTTGCTCAAGACCATGTTCGAATCGACCCTTGGCTAACACCACCGAATCGACGCCGCACATCACGGTACCGTGCAAGACTGCCTGATACATATGCTTATTGGGATCTCGCTGATATTCCAAGATTTCTTTACAAAAAATCATGAAGCTGAAATCGAGGCCGGGCAACATTGTGCGAGCATTGGCTTTTTTCGGATACCGGTCAGCTTTGGTATATGACATAGGTTGGGAAGAGGAGTTGATTCACACCTAGGCATTGTTCGCGGACAGAGCCCATTTCGTTGGCTTCAGTGGGTGCGTGGAAAGATAGCTGATTGGTCTGAGGTCGATGAAGTGGATGATCGTGGTCTGCTCCTGGTCTGTGGAGAGGAGAGAATTTCGGGGCAGCGTGGGCGATTTTATATATCGCATGGAACATGAGGCAAAGCTTGCCATGAGTATCATGCCTCCAATCCAAATAGTTGTGCCCGCTCACACGGCGCCATTGACAAGCTCCTGGCCCTCAAACATTGCCCAATCAATCTCCGGGATCAAAAAGCTCGCGGGGTCATGATCCATGTTCAGCACCCAGTTGTCCAGGAGCAGGCTGTTGTCGGTGATTTCAGAAGATTGTATGTTGTTTGTGTCAGCAGTCGGCTGAACAGTCTCCATGACGGGTTCAAGCGTCATTCGGCCAGCAAAGGGCGACATGGATAGGTCATTCGACGTTTGTCCCAAGCTACTGATGTGCCCAGTAGAGTCCGAATTCTTGAGCTTAGCAAAGGGACGTAAGTCGCCAGCTTTTGCGCTTTGATCTTTCCACCAGGCCTCCATTCTCTTGATAATGGCGAGGAACTTGGCGGGTGTTCTTCGCTCGTCGGATTCGTAGATTTGGAGCATTTGCTGGAAAGCGGTGAAGTATTCGCTGACTCTCAGAATGTCTTGGTCTATAATCTTTGAGAGTTCGTTTCCTGGCCGACGACAAGCTGTGTCAAGCATCAGGAGGATAGACAAGGGATGGAGTGTGCGAATGTAGTATATCTATGGTACCATTAGCAGGGAAAATCTAACTTGAAAGGATTGACCGTACCATCGGCGCTGCTAGAAGTGTAATAGAGTTGAAAGATAGAAAGGCATCTAAGGCCGACTGGACTGACTCAATGAGAGCCACCGTGGTTCGTGCGACGAAAGGGGTCAGCGGAGCGGGAGCTGGAGCTGGAGCATCTAATGGTCGTATTCGAAAGGGTGGTCGAAAGTCTGCCATGTCGTGGTCCACATATAGGCATACACAGAGGACGATCGATCGAACGTAATGGTAATGGATCTCTAGCGAGCCTTCAAGTTTGATCGACAGATCTTCTTTCCAGTCTCCCAGCTTTCGACAAAACTCCACGACTGCATTCTGGTTCGCTGGCTTGCAGATATCCGTTGGTGATGTGAAGAAGACGTCCGCTGCTGTCTCAGTAAGTCTCTGTAATTCCACCCAGGCAAGGAACCATTGATCCTGCGGAGAGATACTATCTTGAGCTTTGAGTCGGTCAATGCAGCGTTGCATATAGTCGGTGAAGCGAAGCATCTTTGGCCGGCCCGTCGTAACACTAATACCAGCACACAGCAAGTAGATGCCGAGTAATGTTCGTCCGCGATCCAGATCATCGGAAATAGTCTCATCTTGTACATCACTACTCGCGCCTCCAAGTCCAAGATCCATGGCTATGGTAGCGGCTAGATGTGCGAATTGATAATGACGGAGGCTTTCGAACTTGTCCATGGGCGCATACCAGATAGTCATGATGATCATTGCCTGGACAATGTCCAAATTGTGCTCGCCTTCGAGCATTATCCTTCTGGCCAAATATGCTAGTAGCTCGTGATTGAGAGTCCTGTTCAATTCGGGCGAAGAAGTGACACTGGCTGCTGCTAGGACTGCAAGAAAGGTGGCTGGCCGGGATCTCCTGAAGCTTTCTGTGTCTGTAAAACACGGCAGAGTGACGAATGGGTAGTGAGTGGCGAAGTCGGCAAGATAGACTTGTATAAGCCGGTCTGCTTCGTGCCAGCTGAGCAGGTTGCGTTGCACAACATCGTCGGAGGGAGCGTCAATCGATTTGACAATGTTCTCGTCCGGGGTATCTGGAGGATCCGAGTGTGCCTTGTCATTGGGAATGAGATCTTCAGAGACAGCAGTCGACTTTCGTGGCCACGATGCTGGAGTCACTGGCGCTTCGAACCGTATGGTACTCGTAGCGGGAGCATCTGCCAAGGATGGGCCTCCAGGGCTGATTGAAGAGCCATTCTGCGCTTGATGGAGTTGCAATCTCAATGATCGAAGCTGTCGTTCCAATTCTGCTACGCGAGCGTCGACATGCAGCTTCCTCCTCTGCCGCACTCGGGGTGCTTTGTACACGCAGACTCGATGAGTCGAAACGCATCTTTTGCAGCTGCCACCTGGAGAAGTCGGCTCGATAATGCATCGAAGCTTTGATCCTCGACAGGCTTCACAGGCCTTGTTTAGATTTGTCGGTTGCTGCTCATTCGGACTGCCCTCATCAGGAGATCCCGAGTCATCCTCCATTACCGTTGTGTGGCCGAAGTATTCGGACGATGGAAAGTAGGGTTCGGGTCGTGGGATGAGGTGAGGTCGGAGCTTCGGATGATGAAGCTTTCCCGTTTGGGAAGAGGTGGAGGGAAGGCAAGCCCCTGCCCAAGGTCCATCTCTTCTCTCTTAAACATCGCCATCACCGGACTCTTGGAACGCATTTTCAGCGCGGCGAGACTGGTCGTCTCCATCTCGGTGATACATGTATCACCGAAAGTCCACGATTGGCACCCTGCTCATGCTTCTTGCTCATGTCATTAACATAGATACGATTGTCTCCTCTAAATTCTTCGACGAGGTACTCGGTGCGTGGCACGAGATGTACGCGGGATACGAGGTGGAAGCAAGAAAACAATGCCTTAGGCCGCAGTTACGAATCGACGACATGCTCCGCGGGACGATCTTCATGTCTACGCCTCTGTCTTTACGTCATCTCTTGTTGGCATTTGACACTGCCACAGACAAGAGTTATACTCTTCGATAACCTAACATGCTACAGACAACCCTGATGAGTTCGCCGCCAACGTTCTGATCATGTCCAAACCCGCCCCACAATCAAAAAACGATATGGAGAAGCAACACGGTCAGTCGGTGGAAACTCAGACCTGGGAAATACTAAGTTGCAAGTAGGCTGACTGGCTTCAAGATCCAAATATTCAAGACAAGCCTACCAAACCAGAACCGTCAGCACTGGTAGAGTACTTCGGCGTTCTGATCCTTGACTGCGTTTTTCTTGCGCTGGCGATGTGCGTGGAGTACCTTTGGCAAAAGGGCGAATACAAGGCTCCAGAAACGCGATGGGAATGGTCTTGGCACTTTGGCCCAGCGCTGGCGTTGTCAAAGGTTGTATGGCAAGTTTGGGGTCGACACGTAGCCGTCCGCCTTGGACTGCCGACGACGGGTCGATAGCGATGGAAACATCGTAGACAGATGACAGAGAGAAGGTGCGAGATCCCTTGAATTCGAGTATCCAATCGAGGCATGGGCTCTTTGTTGAGACTATGGATTATCCAGTACGAAGGAACAAAGACGGTCATTCATCACAGGCCATGCGAATTAGCGATGCTCAGCCATCCCCCGTACTGCCTCGATCTCTAGCTTCCTCCCCAACTCCATGCCTTTCACAATCCCAACAGCTACAACCACGTCTTCGTCGTATCTTGCGTAGCAGCCTCAATCCCCTCCTTGAAGATATCCAGCAACGCCCAGGCATCACACCACTCGACGTCCCGCTCCTTCATCTTCTTCGCCATCTTAAAGACCTTGCACAGAACCACAAGCCACGGATCATCATCGTCGGCGGCAGCTGGCGGGAACTTGCGCTCGTCGTAATAGTACTCCTCGACCCACAGGACCAGCTTGTCCCAGCTCGGGACGCCGGTCATCACCAAGTTCAGCTTCAGTTCCTTGGTGACTTTTGGCGAGTAGTCTTTCCAGAGCCAGTAGTCGGTGTCGATCATGGGGATGATGGGTTTGCAGCTGATGACGTCGTGCGTGAAGGTGTTTTCGGCGATGAAGATGGAGGTGGCTTCTTCACGGGTTTGTTTGCAGGTGCGCAGGATGCCGGGTTGTTTGTGGCTGGTTGGAGTGAGGTGGATGGGGTCTTCTTCGACGATGGCCATGCGGTAGATGCGGTTGCGAAGTTCGCCTGGAATGCCGAAGAAGCATGCCTCTGGATTCTTGGTTGTGGAGTTGCTCGAAGGAGTGGATGGGTTTGGAGTAGTTGACTGGGATGCTCTGCCGGACGCGTCAAGGCGCTGGGGCTTGAGGATCTCGACGATCCTGCCGTCGAGTTCGTGCGGGTGGGTACGCTTTGCCATTGTTGAAGATGTTGATGGATGGCATGGAACGAGAGAAAGAAATGGGCATCGGGGGGGTCTTAAGTATTTTTCGAGGAGGCGGTGGCTGCCTGGAGCAGGGCCGGGAGTGAAGTGAATGGCCGCCCTTCCTTCACTTGGAACTAGGCTTCACATGTTTTTTGACGTCATCTTCATTGAATATTGAACCACTCAACATCGAGTCTGCCTTCACTTTCGAGGGCACGGACGTAGCTGCCCTAATCACATGTCAAATTACATTGCCTTCGAAAGATAGGGGGCGGACTTACGTCCATCACGTGCGACAAATGTGCGCCGCCCACAAATGTATACCCCTCAAGCAACGGTCTAAGCACAAATGGAAAGTCATTGCCGAGTAGAATGCACACTTTATCCCCCTCTCTGACTGTGGCAGTGGCCTGCCCCACAAGTCCGTCCGTCGTCACGAAGAAGCTTCTACCTAGAGAGCTGATTCGCAAATGGTCGCGGAAGGCATTCGTTGAGTTAGCTCGGGAATAGGTCTCGTCAATGTCGGTGTGCTGGCTTCCCTGGCCGGCGGTATGAAGCTGATTGTCATCGAAGAAGGCATAAAAGTCCGCTAGCAAGCCCTCATCAGAGCCCGGAAGAGTTCCATACCAAGTTGTTAATGCATCGTAGAGATCTCGAAGCGATGCTTTTTCTCCTTTGAGAGAGCAGATCTCGGCCCAGAGCTCGTTCATGAAGGTCTTCAATGCTGTCAGATCATCCAACACATTTTCTGTCAGTGTCGCCATGCCTTTGGCTACTGTGGCTGCCATAATGCCTTGCACTCGTAAGATATGAATTGGACTCTTGTCGTCAATCACCATTGCCTTGCCGTTGTCAGCTCCAACGTCGGAGAAGTTCCTGATGCCTTTCGGACCCCTTTGCCAGATATTGGCGTACTGCGGTACCCACGAGGGAAGTTTGATCGAGTTCGAGGAGGCATCATTTGTACCCAGCACAGTGATGGCTCCGAATATCCACAGCCGACGATGTTGAGAGATGGCTTTCTTTGTCGCGACCATGAAGATCTCAGCGACTGGCCTCTTGTAATCGGGATGCACGTCGAGCGGTGCAGTTGAGCTTTTGATCAATCCCAACAGACCCCAGACTTTATCCCTAGGCTCGCCGGTATCGAAATGGACGCTTGACATGAGAAGCTTATCAGAGTCTCGCATTCCACGCTTGACGTTGCAGATGATCGAAGTATTGACGATTCCTCGGACAAAGCAGCCGATGTATGCGTCTCGCTCGTAGGATCGATGTATCATCCATTGCGCTGCTACTCCGAGATCAAACCAGCTGAAGGTGTGCTCTCCATAATAGCAGATCGGGTGCTTTGCAAGAGAGATCTCTTGTATTATCCAGAGTCTGGTAAGATACGGGACAGAATACAACCGCCTGACAGCTTGCCAGTTGATGCCGTCTGACAGAGTATCGTACGTAAAGTATCGACCTCGACGAGGACCCATGCGTAGCCAGAGGGTCGACTCGTAGTCGGCCAGATCATTCGTGTGGCTGCGGCAGTGCTGGACCAAAGTCTCGATCCCCTGTATTGCTTCCATCGCATTGCCATCATCAGGCCCTAGCCAAACTAAGACATTCTCAGCTTTGGAGTAGATCCGGTCCATAATGCTGACTTGACTGGCACGTTCCTCAATGTCATCCTGGTTGATGCAGACAGCATCCAGCCAGACTCTGGAGATTCCATTGCGGACGACGACGTCGCGGAGTACTTCTTCTGCATTTTGCGGTACTTCGATAGTTTCTCCATTCAAGACAATCTTTTGACGATGTGTTTGGTTGCCCCAGCACCACGAGACGGCGTCGAATCTTGGAGGTGCGGATCCTTCGAGAAGTGAGACGTATTCCAAGGAAGAAGAAACGAGTCCGCATTCCAGCTGTGGCTTCACGCTAAGGACTCGAATCTCTTCTTGGGTAACGGATAGGGGTCGGTATTGAGTATTTGAAGCCATTGTTGAAGAGTCATAGGCTGATTTTGCGGAAGGTAGAAGCTATAGTGGAGCCTGCAGGGGTGACTGTTGAGAGGGGAGATCCTGCCATTAGGAAGGTGCTATCTCCGCGAAACCTCTCAAAACCCTGCCATCCATTACTCTCATAATGCCCTTGAGAGCGTTCACTGTTCTGGGGATCGCTCAAAACGCCGAATCCATGATCTCCTCCATCGCTTCTTCCTCGTCCTGCTTCTTCCAAATCATTTCCAGCTGCTCTCTAGTCGTCATATCCTGCTTCTTCATTGTATGCTTGCTTTTCATCTCGTCAAGCTTCTTTTGTTCCGCTCTCTCCGAATTGAGCTTCTGTATAGCGTTGCGCATAACCTCCGTCGTTGCCTCGAGGACTCTCTCGGTTTTCAGGGATAGGTAGTTCTCCTCCATGATTCTCTTCGTCTCCTTCAGTGCCTCGCCCTGGTGAATGATGTTCTCCGATGCTGGCGAATGCATGTCGTGCGTGTCGTATTTTGATCGTCTGTGTTTATTGAGGGCGCAGTAAAGCGCAGTCTGGTATTTCGGAACGGTGTTCTTGAACTCGGTGATGGCGTTGAATCTCAGCGTTCTCTCCTGGACTTCGTCGCTTCTCAGGCTGTTCAGGGCCTGTTCAATGCCGTTGAAGTATGCGCCGAGCTTGAGATCGATGCGCTTTGGGATCTTTGCGATCGGATAAAAGACCTTCTTGAGCGTCGACGAGTCGCTATTGAGCATGACGCGATTGCGGGCGGTGTCCTTGATGTCGAAAGTGATTGTGCGCATCTTAACGTCGTTCTCCATCAGAAAGGCGACGAGCGAGTAGAGGACGCGATTGATGATGGCGTAGTTGGAGCTCGAGATTCTGGAGAATCGCGAGAGGTCGAAGGAGATGTCGATGGCGAGGTTGTGGACTCTTGCCAGACACGACGGCCAGGTGATGCTGAGTTGCTGCATGGGGGCATCGCCCATGACCTTGCCAGAGAGATCGCAACCGATCTCACACGTCCGGACGCTATAGCGCGTGTGCTCGTCCAGGTTGCCCATGTAGGCGAGGGAGAGGGTCAGCTTCACCTCCAAGATCGACTGGGCGTAGAGCACGCCCTTAGCCTCTCCGTAGACCTGCTTGCAAGTCCGTAGGAGGGCTGGGGTTGCCCTACGCCCCTTGGCGCGGTCGTGGGTGAGGGCGGCCTCGTAGATGTTGTTGCGGAGCTCGGCGGCGAAGTCGAGGAACGAAGCGCGAGGCTTCTCCTCTTCTTTCTTCTCCATCTCCATCTCTATCGATCGTTTTAAAGGGGTCTAAACAGCGAAACGGCAGCAGGGACGGACGGCGAGCGGTGGGGATCGGGGAGGAGGTGGAGAAGTTGGACTTGAAACAGACACAGAATTTCAGGGCTTCATCGCGGGCGGCACTAGCTTCACGCCAGGAGGCCCAGCAGGGCAACAACAAACGATAAAATAGGAGATCAATACCACATCAACGCTAATAGATCGACCAGTCCCCTCCGAGACACAGCAGGATAGTCTTGCCCTCTCTTACTCCCAAAGAAACGATAATCGAGCGAGGGGACTTACCCCTATCCCCACGACGCTCCATCTCGACCTATTCTCTCGACAGCACTATCGACGGCACAGATCTTGTTGCATCGGCGGAGAAAGAGACGGAGACGGCAATGGATACTCGAGGGAGAACTAGCGAGATCGACAGTCGCCCATGGGCCTTTACTCAGGCTCGAGCCATGAGGATCCTATACGGACGCCGCAACGTCAACTGAAGCTATCAGTGAAAGAGCGAGTGAAATGGGAGGGAGGCGGAACTGAAAGGACAATGATACTCGTCTGAAGACTACAGTGACGGTCCCGACGTCCGTGTCGCCAACACACTCCTTCAGGTCAAGGCTCCGGCAGTGTGCTGGACGCGTCGAGATCTTGGTACAGTCGCCGAGAGCGAGTGAGTCGACGGAAGAGATGGCATGCGAGAGAACTGAACAGAGTGAATGCTCGAGAGAGGAGAGATGCAGTCGTTCGCTTTGTCTCTTCTCACAATGCGTTGTCGCTGGCCCAGGCTCTGGGAGTGCCTTCGAGGGTTTGAGATACGGATGCAATCACGGAGAATGAGTGAGTACAATGGAGAGATGATACAATAAGAGTGAAAGCAGATCCAGCTTCGAGGACGTGAAGTCGGCAGTCGCCCCTTGCTGAACCTTGTGCCATGTGGATCCCATGCCTCGCCCCCAACATTCCGATCCACATCGATACCAACGCCGCCACAATAACTAATCCTCCCACAGCTCAGATCCATCATCAAGTCCCCTCGACCAACTCTTCGAACGAACAACAATGCGAATGCGTCGGATCAAACTCCCTCCTCCAGCATCCCCGCTCGTGATGCGATCGTCTCGGCGCCCAGGCGCTTGAACCACCAACGGAAGGTCACCGAATTCTCCGCACGAGTGGTGCATCCGAAAGATAACGACTCGCCCAAATCGCTTCGTGACGTTGCATCCGTCCCTCGTCACTTCCAAGAAGCCATGGCCGACTTGCCCGCTGAGCAGGTGCCTTGGCCGGCCGCGAGAAGAGGCGGTATAAGAAGGGGAAATGGCCATCAAGGTACAACTCAGACGAGGATATATATGAGGCTTGAACATGCTAGGATATCATTACTCGATCAAGACTGCAGCTGCGGTTGCGGTGCTACTGGCATTGCCTTCTGGCCTCGATGCTTGCCAGCGAGAACGCCACTTCCATACGCACAGCCATGAGAAACGACAGGTCTCGCCACCGCCGAATTTGACTGCTGATGAGGAATTGATTATATCTTCATTCGACAACAACAGTATTTCGGACTGGAGCTACTACTACACCCATGGAGACCATCTTGCTGGGCGAAACCGCAGTCAGGCTCAATGGACGGCGGATCGATGGGCGGAAGCTGGCTTCGAGACGAGACTCGATAGCTATCATGTCTATCTGAACTACCCGGTCAGCAAGTCTCTTGTTGTGACATGGCCAAATGGCACGACATACACACCAAGTTTGGAAGAGGACGTCTTGGAAGAAGACGATGTGACTGGCTGGGAAGACAGAATCCCGACTTTTCATGGTTACAGTGCAAGCGGCGAAGCCAGTGCCGAGTACATCTACATCGGACGAGGACAACAAGTCGACTTTGAACGACTCGTGGCTCTGGGCGTGAATCTCGAAGGCAAGATCGCAGTCTCTCGATACGGTGGACCATTCCGTGGATTGAAAGTGAAGAATGCTCAGGACTATGGCATGATCGGTGCGATCCTCTTTACTGATCCTGCTGATGATGGGAATATTACTGTTGCAAAAGGCTACGCAGCCTACCCAGATGGCCCTGCGAGAAATCCGACTGCAGTCCAGCGAGGGAGTGTGCAATTCCTGTCTCAGTACCCTGGAGATCCAACGACGCCAGGCTACCCGTCGAGAGAGGACTCGCCTCGAGCAGACAAAGGTGCTGTGACGCCACAGATTCCTTCTATTCCAATCTCCTATGCAGAAGCAGGCCCAGTCCTCGCTGCTCTTGACGGGTACGGTCCATCAGGAGAAGAAGTCAACAGAACAAACTGGGTCGGTGCCTTGAACGCAACATACTCAACAGGCCCAGCACCGGGTGTGACGATCAGCATGACCAACGAGATGGAGGACGCTTACACAGATATCTGGAACGCCGTCGGCATCATCAATGGCACCAACGCCGACGAGACAATCATCATCGGCAACCACCGCGACGCCTGGCTGATCGGCGGCGCCGCGGATCCCAACTCAGGTACCGCAGTCATCGTCGAGCTCGGTCGTGTGATGGGGAAACTACTTGAACAAGGCTGGAAACCAAAACGCAACATCGTTCTCTGCTCTTGGGATGCCGAAGAATACGGCTTGGTCGGATCGACCGAATGGGTCGAGGAATTCATCCCCTGGATTAAAGATACCACAGTCTCGTACCTCAACATCGACGTTGGCGCTAGTGGTCCCCATCCTGGAATTTCCTCGACTCCGGAGCTACACGCCGTTGCGGTGGAGATGATGAAGAAAGTCATGTGGCCGGCCATGGGCGGCAATCAGACCATGTACGATGTCTGGATTAAGGAGCGCGAAAGCTTCCACAGCTCAAATCAAAATTTCCAACTTCCGAGATTAGCCACACCACACACTATTGCGATTTCTATAGCTACTGCACTGCTATCAACATCCTTCGAGATGCCTTCAGTCTCTGAGTATAGATTGTGATGTTTCCTTGTCATCTTCTATACACGCCTTCTGATTAGTGCGGGCAGGCGGAGCTAAGCTTGGCACCTCCGACTTTACTTCACTCATTGATATTGTGCTATTGTCGACAATGCACCGTCGCACTACGAGCCAGCTGCTATTTACTGCGAGTAGACACCGATCCATGTGCCTCGCCGTCTAAGATTGAAGTCGACGCTAGTACTAAAGCGGGCAAAACTAGTAAAACTTTAGCGTTGAAGACCTAGTTGAAGACGTATATTCGTATTAATTAAACGATTAATTAACCTACTTATTAAAGAAGGAAGGAAGGAACGTTAATTAACCTTTATATTAATTAAGAAAATGCCTAGCTATTATCTAATTAGGGGGACAATAGCCGAGTAGTAAGCTATTATCTATAGCCTATTATTATTAAATCGTTATTGTTCGATCGATAATAATAGAGCTTACTCCTTTAAATATTTCTATTATAAGGCAATATTTAGCTTTTACGTACTAGGCCTATCCTAGGCTATTCTAGGTTATCCTAGGCTATAACGGCCTAGACCCCTATATCTTAGTACGTACCTCCTTTTCTCGCGAGTAAATCCTCTACTCCTCTTTCTTCTTTATTAAATCGAGTCGTTATCTATATTAATTTAGCCTACGTACTCTTCTACGTAGTTTATATACGATTCGATCCTTCTCGATATATAATAAATTAATATAGTTCGTAAGGGAGTAATATCGTATAGTACTACGTAGGACCTAGTAGAAGACGGGTTAGGATTAGGTACTATAGGCCTAAACTCCTCGCCTCGTAATCCCTAGGGGGAGTTCGAGGACGAGAATACTCTACCTAGAGGAAACGAGGATAAAGAGGATAGTCTAAGCGGTAATAGTACTAATAGGGGCTAGGGAATAGCTCTAGAAGAGATAGGGGACGATAAGATCTAGTAGTAGCTAGACGAAGAGATAGTAAGGGGGGCTAGGATATAGAAGATAGTCTAACTTACTAAAGCTAAGGCCTATAATAAGGCTATCGAGGCCTATATTACTAACCTTATATCTAGAAAGGTTATAGTTAGGGTAGAAGGGCTAGCTATAGTAGCTATCTAGACTATCCTAGCCTTTTCTAGTCCTTAACTAAAGGTAAGGGAACTCTATATCTACGAAGAAAGAAATAGGTCCGATTACGAATAGTAGCTATCTAACTACGAGCGTTATTTCCGCTAACACCTTCTCTAATACGCGACTAAGCTATAGAAGGTCGATCTTAGAGAGAAATAGGTATCGAAGAGCCTCTAAACTCGATAGGTACTCTATACTAAGACATTATAGCCTAAATAGGAGACGTAGGCGGCGTTTAAGGACTATATACTTACGTACCTAGGCACCGAGTCCGAGAGGAGGTAGAAGGCCTATAAACGACTTAAGAAGGCCCGTTAAGGTACCTATACGCTATTAGAGCTACTTAAATTCCTTCGTATATAGTAGGACGAACTCTAGGAGACTAACGAAGACTATAAGATTATAGATTTCCTAGGCGCTTTAAGCGGCGATATTAAGTACTAGATCGATATAGCGTAGAAGTACTTTACTACTCTCGTCGAAGCGGAGGAATTAGCTAATAAGTACGAAAGGGATATTAAATCGAAAAGAGTAGCCGCTTCCGCCCTAGGAAAGAGAAATAGAGACTAATACGACGCGGCTAAAGGCTATAGCGACGATAAACGATAGAAACTAAACGAAGCTAGTAGAGACTAACCTAAGTTAGACGCTAAACCCCCCTACTAGCCTAATAGGAGTTAAGCTCGACTAGACTAACCGCCTTAGGAGATTATATACTAGATATATAGTAAGACGGGCTATAAGAAGACGGAATACCCGCTCCTAAAGGATAGTAAAC